>OY748299.1:2755121-3326387 GCA_963556515.1 Nudaria mundana
TCCAGGTCCCATGGAGGGGTCCCGGATAGGAGACATGCAGGCTCTCCGGAGATCGTGTGGTACCCCCGTATGGTTCTGACAGCCAAGGTTGGAAGTGGTCTGTTTAACAGAGTCACGTTCCCCCTGACCGCCAACCTATCCGCCCATACGGGAGCACCGTATAGGGCCATACTCCGCACGATTCCCATTGTACAGTCTCCTGCAGGAACCGTTGGGTCCCTTTAGGTTGGGCATCAGTCGCGAAAGCGCGACCGATGCCTGCGTCACCTTGGGGACCAAACTTCGGAAATGTGGTTCGAAGTTCCATCGGCTATCAAGTACGATCCCTAGGTACTTCATCGAGGGCTTGATGCCGATGCTAACGCCTCCCACGTTTATGCTGGAACCTTCAGGTGGACCGTTCCGAGGTCTGTGAAAACACAGAACCTCGGACTTGCGCAAGGCCACCTCCAGTCCCAGCTGCCGTATCCGACCCACGACTCGAGCAACACCCGTCGTGACCTTGAGTGCTGCCTCCTGGTACGTTGCACCCCGCGCCGTGACAAGGGTATCGTCGACGTAGCACGCTACGCCGACGCCCTCAGTCAGACAGTCGTAGCCGATGTTCCACAGAAGCGGCCCCAGGACCGACCCCTGCGGAACACCGCACGACACATCTCGCCGAGCTGGCCCGAGCCAGCTGGGGAAAGCTATGGCCCTCTCCGAGAGATAGGCCTCGTCAATACGACGGAGGTAGAGAGGCGTGTCGTGATACACGAGCGCCTCCCTAACGCAGCTCCATGGCAAGGTGTTGAACGCGTTGGCGATGTCAAGAGACACCGCCACCACCACCTTGCCCTCCGAGACTGCTTCCTCCGTCAGGCTCTTCACGCGCATGATCGCGCTCACGGTGGTGCGTCCCCGACGGAAACCGAACTGGTTATCCGCCAGGTCTGGCCCCACACTCGTGAGATGATCGACGAGGCGTTCCGCGATAATTCGCTCAAAGAGCTTACACACCTCGTCGAGCAACACGATCGGCCGGTATCCGGACGATGAGTCCACCGGCCGCACCGCCTTACGGATCAGGACCAGTTTCCCCGACCTCCACACCTTAGGAAACTGGCCCCTTTCGAGGCATGCGCTAAAGAGCCCCATCAGTCGAGACCCGAGTTCTTCGAGGGTCAGGACCCATGCACGGCCAGGAATGCCGTCGGGTCCGGGGGCAGTGATTTTCCGGCGTTTAAGCCGGAGTACTGCCGCACCTAGCTCCTCACCCTGACTTCGGGTACGTCGTCTTCGCTGGTGGTATCCGCGTCGGGCAGAGACGGAGCCATGCGCGGAGGGACGTACTCCTCCGCACTCGTCGGAAACAGGGAGCCCATGACCCGCTCCAGCTGCTGCGGCTGGAGACTCTGGGTCAGTGGGGGCGCCCTCGGTCGGAGTTTCTCCCTGACCTGTAGGTACGGGCGTCCCCATGGGTTTTGCTGCAGGGTCTCCAGGAGTTCCTCGCGGGCCGCCCATTTGGCCCGCTTTATCGTCTCCTGGAGAATACCTTTGGCCTCCCTGTATGCCTCATCACATCACATCGGCAGGCCGGTCCGGCGCCGGAATCCAGGCTTGCACGATGGATGCCTCCAGGAGAGCCTCCCGATCAAGATTGGCAAGTACCCAACGCGGATCCGGGGGATTTGCCACCGGCTGTGGTAGGTCAGGTGGGAGGACGACATCGAACCGGATGTACCGATGGTCCGAGTGCGTCTCCTCACCCTCCTCTACGCGCCAGCCTTTAATACGGCGGGCGAGGTCAGGGGATGCGAAAGTTCCGTCTACGATCGATTCCCCCCCTCGCCCCCAATAGGTGGCGACATTCCCCCGGTTGAGGACCTCCAGACCACGTGTTCTGGTCCAGTCCAGTCTCAAGAAAGATCTGCGGTACTGCATTTGACCCGTCAAGAACCCTTGACACCACCGTCTTGCACCACCGGGCGGTGGTGTCAAGGGTATTTTTTAATATCCATTACACTACCAAAGAGATGCACCGAGCCTTTGAAATTATATTGACATAGGCCACAAACCACAAAACCCGGGGTATATTTTGGTCAAAAATTCTTGGTCAGACTTATCAAGTTTGGTATCAAAACCCGGGGTATATTTTGCCAACTTACACTTTTGCGCCACAAAACCCGGGGTATATTTTGTCAACTTACACTTTTGCGCCACAAACCCCGGGGTATATTTTTTTAAATGAATGTACACCGATTACGCCGAGATTGGTGATCCGATTTACGTGATTCTTCTTTAGTTCAGTGTGAAATAGTTGCCATTTGGTCCCATAAAAATTAAACATAGTTTGGCCCAGTAGTTTTAATTTTATGAACAATTATTCATTTTTATTGACACTAGTATTTTATTACTTTAATTTTAGAACAATACAATTGAAACTAACTTATGGACATTACCTATTCTAATTATACCTACTAAGATTACATCTAAATTCTAATATGCGTCCAAGAATTCCTCCGCCTCGTCACCGACTGGCAATGTTCCGAGAAGGCTGGCAGCCATTGCCACGTTGTATGGCAATGCTTATTCTTTGTGCCACTAGTAAGTTTTATTTTTCTAAATCTGATAGCTAAAAATCTTAAACTTATCAATAAGTAGCACATACAAAACATAGTTTTTAAAGATATTAGGTTTGCATAAAAGGTGTAGGTATTAAATTCAATCTTTATTAAGTTATTTTATACCTTTTAGTTTATAAAGTCGGTTTTAAACGTAGTTTTATTTTATTCACATTTTGTGTACCTTAGGACACAGGAGATAAACACCTTTCATTTGAGACCCTCATTCGTCGAAATCCATCCAGATTCATTCATTCCAGTTCGGCCTGTAGAGGGGAACAAAGAAACAAAAAAACCTACATACATACGCGAAAAAAACATAACCCTTGCTGACGCAGTCGGGTCAAAAGGCTTTGTGCACTTCTTCTTTACAGTAACTTTATGATATTCTGTTTAAAGCTCAGAATACGTTATAGTTTTGTGGTTTCACATTTTAACGTCTTTTTTAACCAACTCCAAAAAAGGTGGAGGTTCTCAATTCGACTATCTTTGACTTGTTATTTTATCTTGTTACCATGTCATATCTTCGGACTGGGTTTAAACGTTTTTGAAATTGTTTTTTAATTGAAACCTACTACTTTCCAAGTGGGCCCGTTTCAATTGGTCCGATTCCGACAATTATTTGGTCCCATTTCGGTAATTTGAAGTCGGTTGCTGTGTCAATTTTTAACGAGTATTTTCATAAAAAGGTTAAGGTAGTTTTCAAGTTTATTTTAGCGAAGCGAAGCTCAATCTTAGGCGACAACTCCTCCGAAATTTGGCATGCTGGTCGACATCACACTCGGGAGTACATATATCTGAAATCATGAAAATAGAGCTGACCACGGAGGAATAATCACCGAAAATGTCCTTGACATCGACGAAAAAGTTGCATTTGCTCCGCTCAACATTTGCAATTAGCAGCATGCATTGCATACCTAGTAAGTATAGGTTTCAAGTGTCAATTACCTACATTAAAGCAGTTATGGGCTTTCTTGAATGATATCTTAGTGTTGTCCGTTTATAGTTACTCGGGTAAAAACTAGCTTAATATCTGACAACCGAAATTAAATAAATTATTGAAATAAAAATATCCAGGATAGAAAATGGATACGAAGGATGTATTCATTAAAAAAGTGGTCTATCTGTGAACCAATTTCATACAAATGTTCTACGGACTTCGCGTGATTAAATAAGAAACATCTTCACGAGTTGTCCCATAATATTCGACCGCTGCCGGTCTACCTCCATTGCCCGGCACTTATGGTGAGCACACAGGGAATCTCCAGAGTCGCCAAGCAAGAAAAAAATATCACTTACCAATTAGCAATTCCTATACGTATACGTATAAAACGAAATAATCAATCAGTTTAATCACTATTAAAGCCAAATGACTGCGGAGAAGAGAGTATTTTTTATTACTTCATAAAATAGTTACGATTGTACTGTACGTAACGTAATTACTAGCAAAATGTCTGTCTAATCTCAACATCATACAGACATGCATATTACACTACAGTTGTTAGTTTTACAAACTTTAATTATTCTTAGTGAATGTAAAACTTGCATGGAGAATAAAGTAGTCAGCGGTCGTCCTGCTAGAATTCAAGATTTTCCGCATTCTGCATACCTTGGTATAAAATGTATGAATAACGACAACTCACAGACTGGTTTATGGATGTGTGGTTCTTCGATAGTGAATAAAGTAATGCTTTTGACGGCAGGACATTGTCTATTTTCATGTTCAATTTTCAGTAAAGTTGTAGTATCAGCTGGATCCTCAAAATCGCTGAGCGGTGCACAGACTAATGCAAAATATTATGTAATTCATGAAGATTATAATGAAAGAAAACAATACTTGATCCATGATATTGCTATTGTGAGGATTAGAACTGGTTTGCGTTTTGGTACGACTATTAATAGGGTTGCGTTGATGATGTATACGCCACATGCATTTACAGCTGATTTGGCTGGATGGGGTTTAATTCATGTAAGTAAATTTATCGCATCTTATTCTATTTCAGCAGGGTAATCTTTCGGCTTTGGAAGTGGGCATGATGGCGGCTAATTTAAAAAAAAGAGAAAAGTTGTTTTAAGGCGACCGTCCACATCCGATGATATTACAAAAAAGTACCTCAAAAATGGGTTGATAAACACACGTTACTAAAATACAGAGTATTTTAGTAACGTGTGTTTATCAACCCATTTTTCATTGCTTCAGTAGACGCAGCCATGCTCGTAAGAGCATGGCTGCGTCTACTGCAAAGCAGTTATAGTACCTATATCAGCTACCTATATCAGCATCTATAGAAAGTGTAGGCAATACTTGCCCCAGTCGGCCTAGTTATTCATACCACATAAAAGTCGCACAGCAGTTGAAGGTTGGTTTGAAGTAATTGGAGACCCTCTAATACTGAAGTTATATAAAATATTATTGACTTAATGCAGATGGCCAACCATGTGATGCACCTGCCTATCAACGAAAGCGACTCTGGCTATCATAAATGTTTCCACAGTTGCTATAGGCTTATCACCGGTAACCTCGGAGCAATAAACCAACCGGAGTAGACTCGCGCGCTATTTTGTACGAACAAAAGTCTGCCACTTTCAGCGGGGGACGGGGGACGCACACTAATTTAATTGTTA
This sequence comes from Nudaria mundana, assembly GCA_963556515.1. NCBI lineage: Eukaryota > Metazoa > Arthropoda > Insecta > Lepidoptera > Erebidae > Nudaria > Nudaria mundana. Next base: position 2,760,350 of record OY748299.1, read on the forward strand.
ACTACTAATGCAATCACGTCGCTATGCACTCACACAACAATAATGTTGAACACTAATTTAAACTATACGCACACACTCACATTTACACACAGGGACCTCTATCAGTGACATCTCATTAATGTAAACAAGCTAGAGCTTGACTATGTCGATATTATGTATCGATGTTTTGGTGTTTCAAATGCGTGAAGATAATTATCAATTATCATATGTGATGACTTTGTTTACGTATTATAACGTCATTAAAATAATATTCATTAAATTTATTAAATAGAATATGCATTCTTTAATGAAATAAGTACTGCGTACAGGGGTTTTGCTAATAATTTGTAAGTCTTTGTAAATTTAGCACTTTGAAATGACCAAAAGTTGTCCAAAATATATTCTATTAGAGTTATTTTAATCAGTCGTTGGACCCGACTCGTATGAAATACGGGTACCAAACTAACAATAAATAGGTTACTTATTTATATTAATTTTAAATAAGCTATAAATAAAAGGTTTTTTATTTTATTTTATACTTTTATTGTTAAATATTTTTATTGTAAATTGTCAATATTTACCTACATATGGGTTTTGTGTGAAAGAGTAACAAACATCCATACAGACTTTCGCCTTTATAATATTAGGTCTTTAGATATGAAATTGGCGTTTTATAGAACTGGCCATTTTGATCTTAAAAATCCAGCATAGCTAGCCGCTAATCAGCCGAGATTGGTGAACTGCTCTAGCCCACTGGTGCTTTAGCACAACGCTAGACCACACCAGACCAACAGACGGTCGCGAAAGTAGAGGAGGAATGTTGGAATAATGTCCCCATCCCCAACTGATGACCACTTTTTTCGGAATTCGGATGATTTCTTAATTGGAAAAAAATTCAATTCAGATGAGGCAGTCCAAAACAAAAGGACTTCAAAGATTTGGTGATTCTCGCAACTTTTTCAGCAAAGGAATCAATGAACTGCCTATAGAATGGCAAAAGTGTATAGATAACAACGGTACAAACTTCGATTGATTAAATAAAAAAACTGTTTTACTTTATGCTGTCCCAGCTCTTCGCAACTTCCTACAAAATAAATCACTTATTTTTTCGAAATATTTTAAGTAGTAAGATAATACTCCTTTTTTGAATTATGTCTGTGCATGGCTACTATCGGTTGAAAGGCTATCTTAGTGCTCCAACATTATGACAACAAACGTGATTTTGACATATTATTAACGTCTTATGTGTACATAATTATCTCAGCAAACAGGGCAGCCAATAAACTGAATATTAGTAATATTTACAGGGTTTTGAAAAACTAGATTATGTTGCAGTAAGTTAAAAATAAATATTTCTTTATATTTATTGAAGATATGACTTAGGTATTGTTTTCAACAAGGATCCCTTCGTTCTTATTCGATTTCGTAAAAATACCTTTCAACATGTAACTAAAAATATACTGTATGAAATCTTATTAAGCTTAGTACAAAATTAATTAAATTGATAAGGAAACTTAGCTTAAAAATAACCCCAGATTAGATTGTAGTTCATAAAATGGTAACACTGTCGATTAGCATATTTTTTTTGGATTTTTGGTATTTTAATGAATTAATTGACAATATTCGAACAAAATAATACTTACAGGTGAAAGGTAATGTTATCCTTTTGTTTATTTGATGTCGCTGATCGCTTTTTACATCAAAATACACAGCAACTCGGCATTTTAATAGGAGGAGTGAACTCAGTGAGCCATGCGACGGGAATGGCGCGGAAAGCGCGGCAACTAGTTTTATATAACGGGCATGACCCGCGGTCTCATACCTTTGGCAGCGGGGTATGCGTGTTAGTGGCGTCTCCGGTTGGTTTAATGCTCTGAGCCGGTAACCCGTCTGTCTACCAATACTCCCTCAGGGCTAGGAACGTGATTTTGTTTTGTTTTAGGAAGATGATAAGAGCGGACCACTTGATTTGCACTACGCAAAACAACTAGAAATATTAACCAGAGAACAATGTTTAAGGATACTGCCGACACTTCCAGAAGGTACCTTTTGTACGAGAGGCGGCAGTTTTACAGGTTATGCAGCAGGGTAAGACAATTTATTTTTATTTTCTAGCTGATACCGAAAGTATATGCCGAAAACGATTGCCATTTTGATAAAATTAATCTTTCATATTCCGAGACGCCCGGGACTTTAATTGGTTGTGCCATAGCGGTTGGCTCGTAAGATTTTGTCGCCTTCAATCAACATTTGATAGCAAGGCAACGGGTTAAATTTTTTTTTCAAAATTACAATATAGCTGCTACTTTTTATAAAATTCATTCGACCGTCTTGGACATAACCCATTATATGTGACGGCAATAGGCTTTCCCCCTTTTACGTGGGACTAAAAATACTGGCAAATTGTGGGTTTGTAATGCACCTCTGCCTAACCCTCCGGGGATATAGGCGGGATATGTGTGTGTAATCTTTCAACATTAATCTACCTCTGTAAACCGCAATCCACATTCCTATAATGTAGACAGAGTTTTTATGCCACTCTCATTCAATTCGAGAACAAAATGTCATAGTATTTACATATGATTTCTTGTTTTATTACCACAACACAAGGACAACAGAGGTGCATAAAGATGCAATTCAGTGCAGGAACGGCACTACTGCAGGTGCACCATTAGTTTTCACCTGTGCTATGCAGGGGGCACTCTGCACTGCACCGACGACTGAGAGCCTGATCAAACCATTTTAATTTTTTTTCAGAGGTGATTCGGGAAGTGCTCTTACAATAAGAAGAAACATTGAAATCGGACTGGTCTCCTACAATATACGGCAATATGAGACAGTAACGGTCTACACAAACGTTTCTTACCACTTCGAATGGATCAGGAATTTTATAAATAAATATTATAAATAGAACTCCACGTTTTTTATTGATACCCGAATAGATAGAACTCAGAGGCCTTATCAACATTCGACGATAACAGCATTTGACGCATGCGCAATGGCTTAAAAGCATCGTACAGCTGGCAATCGCTATCCTCGTCTGACTAATGATGTTACGCGCTAACTCTCTTTCACTCTACCTTAAATATTTACCATCTTTAACAGCCAGCAACCCTTATTTGCGGCCATATTTAATTAGGCAACCGTATATCATATTAAACAGAAAAAAATAGCTTTAATTTGATATATAAATAATAAGTGTACGTTATGAACGTATAAATGCATCAAAATCATACCTGTTTGCACCTGGCTGCGAAGAGGTGCGGTCAAGTGCGCAACGGCAACCGTGATTTTTCAGTCTTTTTATACATACATATATTGCCGTGAAGTGGACGATATTATATTTAAAAAACAAGTGAATGATTTTTATCGAAAAATCAATTAACAATAATTTAATTAAAAATACTAGCGGCCACATTTTTATAGGCAACCTGGTAGGTATACATATATTCTCCCAATCATAAATATCAGTAAAAATTTGGTGTTTAGCAAACACTCGATGAGTGCACTAATTCTGCAGCGGGATCTAGTACTATTAGAAAGTTGAAGTTTTCAGTGCTAGAAACATGAAAATTTGCATGATAAATATATGTATACGTAAATTCCTATTGGTCATAAGACTACAAATCGTAAGACTGCTTCGGTGGCGAGGTCGGTAGTGCATCGACTTTCGACTCCAGAGCCTCGGGTTCGATTCCCGGGTCAAAACGATATTTGTATGATCACGACGATATTTGTATGATCCACGATTGTTTGTTTCGGAGTTTTGATGTATGTATTTAGAAATATACTTTTAAGTATGTTTATCAGTTGTCTAGATCCCATAGCACAAGCTTATAGCTTAGTTTGGGTTAGATGATGTTGTGTGAGCATGTCCAAAAAGTATAATAAAAATATAGTATAGAATAGTCATCATAGTCACAGTATAAGTGGTCATCATAGTTCAGTTGGTTAAAGCATTCCCCCTGTAAGGAAAAGACCGTGGTTTCGAGTCCCGCCGATGACATTTCAGTTTGTGTGATATATTTATCCTCTAACAGTGTTGTACAACCTCCGAGGCTAGACTACTTGACATGATTACATTCAATTTGCACAAGACATACACTAACAATTGTCATTATTATACTAGGAATCATTAATGAATGCTCAAGGCAACTTAATTTGCGTAGAATGCGTAGAAGTTAATAGGTGTATAGTCGCATACTATTACACAACAGATGTCCCCCAAGGGGATAGCAGATTCGCATATACTTTCCTTATAATATTCAGCTTTCTCCAAGCGTAATAACGGGCTATTGGTCCAAGGACTCTCCTGTTTATAAATATATGAATGGACATTCTTACACAACGTCATCTAGCCCAAACTAAGCTATATAAGCTTGTGATATGGGATCTAGCCAACAGATAAATATACTTAAATATTTATAAATACATACATAGAAAACACCTAAACTCTGAAACAAACATTTGTGGATCACACAAATATTTGAGTTGACCCGGGAATCGAACCCAAGACTCCGGAGTCGGAAAGCCGATGCACTATCGACAACACCACCGAAGCAGATTAGAGTATCACTATCGGGAACCTTGCAGTTTAATAACTATAGAGAGAAACATGGTTATCTAGGAACGTTGCTTGCTCCCATGGCATAAGCGAAGCTTTTGAACGTAGGTACTGACTTCTGAGACCGTCATAAATTCAATACCCGGGTTAGATCAAATATATATCGATTAGCAAATATGTTTTAATATTTCTAAGATAACTAAAAAATATTTATGTTTGTTGGTCTCATTAATACTCGAGAACGGTTGGAACGTAAATTTTTGGTTTAAAATATTCGTAAACTTTCAGTAAAAGCTTTTGAGGCGGTTTTGAATAAAATCTACAATAAAACGCCACACAGTTGTGGATGTATTCCATTTCCTTAATCTAATATACGACGTTAAGCAGGACAACCGCAATTCTATGCTTTCAATCATGCTCCTAACCTTTCTACATTCAAGTATACCATCTATTTCTGTAGCATTAAAGTTTTATATTCTGTGTAATATTCAATAATTTTCTATGCACAGTAATGTCAGTTTCATAGTGTTGATATAAATTGTATAGTTTCAGTTTATCTAGAACAATGGTACTAGATATATATACAGGAGACAAATGGAATTTTCCCGACTTCTAATACTTCAATCAAAATCGGTGGAGTAGTTTTTGAGTTCATCACGGACAAACAGACAGATAGACACTGCGGAGGAATCGTTTCATAATATGTAAGTAGGTAGGGTGAAGAGGTGCTTGCAAGTTCGCATACGACCTCATTGAGTTTATTGTATCGTCGTACGATGATAACTTGCCTTTTTTTAAAACGCATGTTTTTTGGCAGTTATCATCGTACGACTGACATGGAGAGTTCGTAATTCGTGTTCGATTCTTTTTTCTCATAGAGTACAAGTTGTCAGTCATGCGAGGTCCTTTGCATAGGGACAGACTTAAAGGGGGGTATTTTATCATGCGGCATAGGTAAAGTCACAGATAGGAATAAAATAAGATTTTTTTTGAACTTATAAAAAAAATATTTTGTGAAGAGGTGCTTGCACGTTCGCATATGACCTCATTGAGTTTATTGTAAATTTGTATTGCCTGATATGAATCAGACACTTTAAAATATTAAGAAACATTTAATCGAAATAGAACAGATGGAAGAAACAGAAGAAGGGAGTCGGGCCAGGGCCGCGATGGCGGATGCCTGAGCTCTTACAGAAGTCATAAATGAATTAGGAATTGTAAAAGTGTAATATATGTAATTAATTGTTAAATATATTAGATACCGGGGAAACCGAACGCTTTTAATTCCAGTAGATGAGATCGCTGGTACTTATAAAAACGTTATTCAACGTTACAGTAGTGATATCATTTATACAATTTTTTACTTAACGTACAGTATTCAGATTAAAATAACTAATACATATTATTGTTCTAGAATATAGAATGCTGTCTCGTAAACCAGATGAGATACCCTGTATCTTAGGATACAGCAAGCATTTCATCAGATTACACTGTAAAAAGTCCGTGACATGTATGTCTAATAGAAATCTTAGATACCTACGTATTGCAGTCGAAGCTAGGATTTCATTCAAACTAGGTTATACCTGCTGAAGTCAGATATCTGTTTGCATAACAATTGCAATGGCTTCCAATCCTTTATTGCGTCATGTCGATACTATATTGGATTATAAAGAGTTATTGACGTTTTGTACAGTAGCTGTCACTTATTTAGATGTAAATTGGTATTTAAGATTTATGGTAAGTAGTTGGTACGCTTTAAGTATTGACGATTAAGTAGTAAAGAGTTTGCTAGTGATAGCGAAATATTGGCTAATATATCAATTATAGCCAATATTGAAATTATTTTTTTTTGTCAATTTTACACAACGTCATCTACACAACGGATAAACAAACTTTTATATTTTCTAAATACATACATAGAAAACACCTAAATTTGTGCATCACAACAAATATTTAATTCGACCCGAGACACCGGAGTCGAAAGCCGATGCACTCCCGACCACGCCACTGAAGTAGCCAAAAGCCAATATTTCCCTATCGTTACTTTATGTGTTATTTAACATTCTAAGGCCAAGAACATAGCGGTAACGTAGAAGCGACCACATTTTATTTTGATCATAAATATTTAATCGGTTTAGAAAGTGTAATAAAAGGGTCGGATTAAAATCTCAGGGCCCGAAAATGACTATGAATGTTAGCAGGTGTACAGGCTGACTGAAGAGCGTGTACGAATTGCATATAAATAGACAGACAGACAGACACTAATCACGTCCTTATCCCTGAAAGGGTAGACAGAGGCGCTTACTACGCCCATGTTTCACCAGTCAGGACAATACTAGATTGCCTAAAGCGGTGTTCTACTCGGAGCTCTCTTGTGGAAAGCGAAAGCAAGGAGGTCAGCATCTACGTTACAGGGACGCCCTCAAACGTCACCTCACGGCTTGCGACGTGCCTCGTGAATGGCGCTCCACTGTTTGCGTCAAGGTCGATGACTACGAGGGAATGCGTCTGGAGGATTTAGATACCAAACGCTATATCCGCAAAACTAAGTAACCGGGTCTTATGACACAGTCTGCACATATATTGGGGTAGGTGGTACCTAATAGGCTGTAATTATATTTGGCAGATACGATAATTTACTGTACCATTTTTAATTTTCCCGTTGGACGCGCATTGACCAAAGTAACATTACGAGTTGAGAAGAATAGTGGATCGTTACCTGAAACAAAAAAATAATTTAATTGTGATTAAAAATATAAAAATTGTAACGAGTCATCTATAACGTTCCAAACATTTTTACACATAGACTCATATGAATATTTTAAGTAAGTAAAACAATAAAAATCCTTACACGGATAGACAGACAGACACACATCACGCTTATATCCCTAAACGGGTAGGCAGAGGTGCGGCCAGTACACACCAACAGTTTGCCAGTATTCTGTTGCCGCTATAACAACAAATGCTAAAATATATATTTAAAGGGGCTCCCATACAACAAACGTGTTTTTGTGCCACTTTTAGAGATAATGGTACGGAACCCCTCGTGCGTCAGTCAGACTCGCACTTCTTTTTTAATCCTAGAATACTAAACATCGCCTGACAGGCCGCGCGCGATCAGTTTTTTTTCGGTTATTTCTAAAACGCACCCGCGAATCGAAATGTGACGTCAGCGAAAGCGGGCCCGGCGCGGACGCTTCGTTTTCAAAATATAAGCTACTGGTTCGCCTGGGAGGCGATCATTAGTATTTATGGTAAGTTTATTATTTCGTTACTTACTTGTTGTTTTGTGCTTTTTTTAGCATGTAGCCATGTTATACATGGGGCACACTAAAAGTTTTGCACTTCTAGCTAATCGGAACTATTTGAATTTCGAATGTTATATTTTTTTAAACGTTGCAACCTTCTTAGTAATAAAAAAAATCAATTGGCGGGAAATCATTTGTCAATTGTTTTTTATCACACATCAAAGTTCTACGTATGCAACGAAAATGGAATTAAGTCGAAAAGATTTTAGAGCGATGATTTTTTATGATTTTAAAAGTTCTCTCTCTCCGCAAGACTGTGCCGCTCGTCTTCAAAATGCTTTTGGGAGAGAAGCACCTTGTTTGAGCACCGTGAGGCGATGGTTTGCTGAATTTGAGAGAGGTCGAGTTTCTTTACATGACGAATTTCGTGAAGGGCGGCCTTCAACTGCCGTCAACGAAAATAATGTGGCTACTGTTAAGCGGTTAATTGAAGAAAACCCGCGGATTACCTATGAGACAATTCGAGGACTATTGGGGATTGGTATGAGTCAAATCCAGAAAATTTTACATGAAGAATTGAAAGTTCGGAATCTTTGTTGTCGTTGGATCCCTCATGAACTGACAGCGGAGCAGAAGCGGGCTCGCGTGGATGGTGCTCACAGATGCTACTGAAGTACGACCACGGACATTCTAATGCTGTTTATGACATTGTCACAGGAGACGAAACTTGGATTTATTGTTGTGAACCCGAAAAAAAACAGCAATCTCTTGAATGGGTGTTTGAAAATGAGAACAAGCCAACAAAAGTGAGGCAGGCGAGAAACGTTGGTAAAAAAATGATCGCGTTTTTTTTCTCAGCTACGGGTCCCATCTGTACAATTCCACTTGAAGATCAAAAGAGTGATAATGCCGAGTGGTATTCTACCATTTGTTTACCCAGGGTGTTAGAAAACAACATATAACCTCAACATATAACCCTGGGTTCTTTAAGCGAAGCGTGAAGAGGCACATTACTGGGTCGTCAAGTTGAGGGTCACTCTCTATAGTATTCCTGTGTACTGTGAGAGTTGCCCACAATCACCAGACGTCGCCACAGCTTACCATCAGGCGGGTGGCGTCAATTTGTCGACCTAATAAAAAAAAAAAAAAAATTTCGCGAACGACGACCCTAAAGCCGCGTTCTCCTACACCATGACAACGCTTCTTCACACACTGCCAACAGAACAAAGTCATTTTTAGCTTCCGAAAAAGTACAACTCGTCTCCCATCCTGCGCATAGACCCGACCTAGCACCCTGTGATTTCTGTACTTTCCCCAAAATCAGAGATTTGATGAGAGGTTTCACTTTTACCAACTTCGAAGAGGCAGTGGTAGCGTTCAATCAGCACGTAGAAAACATGCCTTCGATCTGTGGTCCTCCTGTTTTAAAAAATGGTTCGATCGCATGAAAAAATGTTTAAAATGTAAAGGAAAGTATTTTGAAAAGCAATAAACATAATATTCTGGTTTTAACATGTTTTTTTTTTTAGTTATAATACGCAAAACTTATAGTGTGACTAACGTAACTTAGCAAATGTTTATTTTCTGTTTACATGAATCTCAACGATGAACAAATAGCCGAGTCCTTATATGAGATCTCTAATAGCGAAACTGAGGACCACCTGGAAGTCGATCCTTATGACTCGGACGATAGCGCAGCAGATCCTTCTTTCGTGCCATTCCGACTGGAAGAAGACCTACAAAATATTGTAGTAGAAGACCCTGAACCCCCAAACATTTCAGTACCACATAAAACCACATCAACCACACATCAAAAATTATTACTTGGAACATCGATCTCCAAACTGCAGTTCCTGTGACACAAAATGAAAGGCTGACTTCCAATTAGTTTGCAGACAAAACTGTGATGTTACCATAAGTTTCATTTGATGTATTATAAAGTTTATATATTGCATAGTAATATTGATGCCATAAAAGTATTTTTTTTTACCAGACTGTTCAAAGACTGTTATGTAATAAGAAAAAATGTTAGCAGTTGTAAGTTTTAAGTCTTATTTTATGAGTAATGTTGATTTTAAAGAAGAATTTAGACTTTAGTTTTTGAAGAGGTAGAGTTTATCCTATTAAATTATGTTATTTTTATAAAAAAATTAATAAACAACTAATATAATAAATTGGTTTTATTTAAAAAGTAGCCTCCCAAGCGATCATTAGTATTAATCTGTGGTAAATTTATATTAGTACTCTAGGGTTAAAAACGTGGCTCCACAGATATTCATCGATGATTTCGCCAATGTCAAGGTAATGCTTGATTTTTTCCGCACCGAAGAACTAGTAACTCTGAACTAGTTCGCAGTGCGGGACAAGGAAACGGTATTGCAATTGAGTGTTTGGGCTAGATTTTTGCCCAGCGTCAGAGGTAACCTAAAGGCTACCTACCGGCCACGCGCTCCGCAAAAACCCAAGTCCCGACTAGCACTTAAGTGGTCGGTTTTTTCAATGTTACTTACTATTCGAACAAGTTTCACAAGAGTACATAATGTAATATCGTTTTAACTACGCAATAAAAAATTACATTGCAGTTACTACAAACATTTTATCGATTACAATATCGTTAATTTGTATATTTATTCAATAATCTAGAAACAGGAGCCTTGTAAAGTGAGATTCCTTTAAGTAAACTTGTTAGACTATAATCTGTTACTTTGGTATATGTAATTAGGATAATAAATAGCAAGTTTATTAGTTACGATTAAAATTTAATCAGGTATTTTCTATGTAAATATTTAAATTATTTACGTGTTTTGAGCTTAGGTTTAGTATTTTAACTAAATAACATCTTGTTTTACCAATAACTAAGAAACATAAAACAACTAAGTAGTTACTTTGTAGACCAATATTTAAATTACAAATACAATTGATTTTGTTAAACCCTCAGACCAACAATTAAAGCTCTTTAATTTAAATTAGAATCTAAGATTAAGCTCACCATACATTGAGAGGTCGGTCGGATCAGATAAAACTATCGCAGTTGACCTGAACGTAGGCATATTATAATTAATACAATATAGTAATCGGACTATTAGAGGTCGTGGGCCAGTGGCAGGTGTCATTGTCAGTTGGTAGAACGTTCTTCTTGCAAAGAGAGCAGTCGCTGGTTGAAGTCTAGCCCAAGAATATACCTAGTTATCAGGCCAAATTATACACACATGATGCGAATTAGCACATGTTCAGGTAGATCTGAAGGTAAATAGCTTCGTATATAGTGGACTTAGGATCATGGTGACGTGGTGGGACGGAAGAAAACCAATCTAAACGAAGCGAACGAAATCTGAGTTTTCAAATTTCGAAATGATTTTTATTTTTTTAAATTTCTTGGAATTCGTTTTCCAAATATTATGCCCTAAACAGGTTGGTTTCATTAAAAAGTTTGGTTAACCTGACTGGCCACCCCAACCACTTGCCTGTATGTTGATATTTGTCCAGGTGAGCCCTTCCTTGGAGCTCTGTTTAAATAACAGTTTAACAACTAGGAGCCTGATGTCTCACTCTGGTTTTGTTTTCTAAAACATTTGTTGGAAGAGATAGTAAGCACGTGTTTAGTGGTTTTCAGTCATTAAACATGATTTAGACTTACTTATAATATATTTAAAATAGGATGAGTAAGTTGACGTTTAGTTATACGTAAGAAACGTATAATAACAAGGGCGTGTTCGAGGAACACTTTTTGAAAGCGTATGACGTGACACTTCAAGCCAAGCTTAGCTACCCGAACATGGGGCAAACGTCACCCTATCTGCTATCATCTGAAATATTATATTTATTATACGTCTTAAATAACTGTACCTAACTTGTAGGGCTAGGTATGTAAAAGACTAGTAAGATAATTTACTTCAACTATCGAATCGTGCCCAATTAATTAAGTTATACATATAAGATTAATGTTAACTCCAAAGCAAGAGATTACTATATTTATGTCAGTCTAAAAACCCAATTTACATGATGTTTATTTACACTTTAAGATATCGCAACAAAACCGTGGTTTATGAATATTGATAGTCGATAATAAATGTTATAAACAAGCTCGTTTCGTTACATGCACTTCTTGCTAAATTGTCGAACGAAAAACTGGGTTTAACTAACGGTTTAAGGTGTGTTTCTATCAGGCAGTAAGTCTGTATACATACCTATACCATAAGCCCGGGCTGCACATATTGTAGGTTTAGGTATAAAAGTTTAGCTTTTGGAACTTAATTCCGGATTACAGAATGGGAGTTAAATTGTTTTTCAGCCGACTTCCAAAAAAGGAGGAGGTTCTCAATTCGACTGTATGTTTTTTTTGACCGAAAGGAATTTGACAAAAGTTCACTTCCCAAAAAAAAAATTCGCATATTTTCATTTGCCAAATTATTACTTAGCAAACCTAATGTTTGGGAAATGAACGTTTAAACTATAACTTGTTTACCAGTTGGTAATATAAAAAATTTTAAAAGTACTAGTTAGTACTTTTAACATTTTTTATTTAGTCTAATATTTCAGTTGACATAACAGCTTTTACGCAAAATCATAGTTTCTGGCACTCGCCGGCCGCTGCCGCGGCACCGCTCGCTTCGCTCGCTCGGCTCGTGCGTAGGAGGTCACAGTTTTAACCTAACCTAACCTACCCATTTTGTTTAAAGAAGAAATTAACCTTATCTAAATAGTTGAGTTCCGGGTAACCTACTAAAAACAAATTACAATTAATATTTTTTGTCTTGACAAATCATTTCACCAAATAATTTGATTAAAGACCAAATGCCATAATGACATTATACTTGGTAATATTTTTCCAAATAAAAATATGCGTACTAAAATCATTCGAAATATTCCAATGGTATAAAAAAAGGTTGCTAAAATTTGTTTGGGTAACGAAATTTTGTCAAAATCTTTTCGGCAAAACGGCAAGCAGCCGTTTTTTATGTTTGTTACCTCATATCTTCGGACTGGGTAAACAGATTTTGATTTTTTTTGTTGGAAGCTACTTCCCAAGAAGCTAATTATAGACTCTTGAAATAGAATTAAAAATACGAAGGCTTAATGGTTTCCATTGAGTTATTATAACTATAGTTTCTTATCGAACTTACATTAAAGCTGGCGCAGTAATCTTAAGTGGTAATTTCCATTTATTTAACTTTTACAAAATTGCAGAAAAAGATTCTGAACGTAGTTTTAAGCTTTAACACTGTTGATAAATACATATTATCGTTAACGACAAAGTAATAAAATTCAAAAATTTTATGTTGTACTTATTCTTTGTGAAAGGCGAGTGTGAAATTTAAAAAAAAAAAAGAGATATAAGCTTAAAATGTGTTTTGTTTACAACACTGTAAAAGAGGGCGTCAGAGAATCAATAAAAGTTAACTAAAAGTTAAGGTTGTGTAATTTTAAAACGCCGTTTAAACACTTATTGCTATTTATTGGTAAGATATTGATATTTTATCGATAAAATGGAAAGGTTAATTTAAAATAAAAGGTATATAAATAGTTTATTGAAAATTGTAAGGTGTGCCGTACCCACACTTAATAATTACCTACTTGTAAACGAAAATATTTTAAAAATGTTGCACTTTATGTTTTATTGATGTTTATTTACTTTAATGTTGCTATAATATTACTGAATTTGTGAGTAATAAAAGTGTAAATAAAAAAAAATACGTTACTAAAATTAAGGACAAACTAACCGATATGATCTTTAAGTAATGTATACTTATACTTAATAATATACTTTAATATCATAATGGTATGGTAATAGGGTCGCACTTGTATCTATCTGGACGCAATTTCAAAAGTATTTCAACCTTTTTGCATATTTAAATAGGTATATAAAAAATATAATTTGACAGTTCATGATTTACCGACGACACAAATACTATCAAAACTATAAGTTAACATTTCGCGTGGACTTGGGTTTTTGCGGAGCGCGTGGCAGTTTGCTTTTTAGGTTACCTCTGGCGCTGGGCAAAAATCCAGGTCCAAACCAAAGACCTTATAATACATAGTATTTAAAATCATTGGTCTAAACGCTCAATTGCAATAGCGAACAACGTTTCCTTGTCCCGCACCGCGAACTAGTTCATAGTAACTAGTTCTTCTGTGTGGGAAAAATCAAGCATTACCTTGACATTGGCGATATCATTGATGATCATCGATGAAGCCACGTTTTAAAAAAAAACGAAGAAGAAGAACATTTCACGCCTTCCTTCAAAATGGTCCACCTGTCAGACAATTTTGAAAGACGTCTACACCATTTGGAATGATGATCGCATATTCAGTGGGGTTCTGGTGTCGCACGCAGCCTTGACATTATCAGGATTCAAGTCTGATTGTTTACAAACTTCAAATAAAGAGGTGTTCTGATTTCGCCCCGATATGTTTAACATAGAAAGTATTTGCTTGTAGTTTAATGCGAAAGTTTAAAAAGAAAAAATAACCGTTATTTGCGAAATGCTTTAGTTTAAAGGTTCTATTTTATGTTTTTACAACGTCACGAAACTCACACTTTATAACGATTGATACGAGTCTTAAACTATATAGTTTATTGCAACGATTATCCAATAAAATTTACAATAGCTCTCTAACGTGAATCATTTCATAAAATTGTAAGTGTTCATAGTAATTACTACATAGTTGTTCAAGCGACGCATAGTATACATTCTATGAGCTAATTAAGGAGTATTAAGGGACTTGATTAATCCTACTAATATTATAAACGTGAAAGTTTGTGAGTATGTAAGTATGTAAGTATGTATGGATGGAAGGATGTTTGTTACTCTTTCACGTAAAAACTACGGAATGGATTTTAATGAAACTTTACAATAATATAGCTTATACATCAGAATAACACATAGGCTACAATTTATAAATATATTGTGTGAATTGTTCAAAATATGACGCGGGCGACCACTAGTACCTATCTATGTCCGATATCTAACTAAACTCGTATCTATTGTAATAGATACGAGTTTAGTTCGCACTATTATGAATACACCTTTATATGATTCACGAACATAAAAATGCAAGTCGTTTACCTGAGTTTTAGGATGTGAGCTGCATTTTCAGACGGTAAGTGGCCCGCAACCTGTTAGGCATCAGCAGTAATCATTACTACTTCATTAGTAGCGGATTTGAATACTGATATTGGCAATATTGACTATCAAGTTACATTATAGTTCATATTAAACATATAATCCTGTTTATACGACGTATTATTACGCAATTTGAAATGTGAGTTAACTTTTTTTATTGTTTCATTGACGCCCTCTTTTAAAGTATTTGCAGTAGGTACAAGCAGGCCATGTCACTCGCCTAACAATCGCAAAAAATACGTGACGTCAGCTACAATTTGAAGTTGTAAGTCAGTAAGGGTTGTATCTTGTTTGTGACCCGGCCTTTGTCCATGGAGTTGACATTGAGGCATTAACGTCATAATTATTGGTCAAATTATGCTGGTATATATTTTACTTTACTGGACAACCCTAATGTTCGAGTGATGTTCTCTGTAAACAAAAGAATGTGCTTTAATTAACGTCGGAGTGCAAGTTCTGTATGTAAGTACTATTCCCTATTCTGTAGTACAAGTAAGCCTTTAAAACGTTATCTATGTAATTTTGTTTATGTTTGCAGATTCATGTTAGTTGCGACTAACATGAATCTGCTACTATAAGTCAAATTATAAAAGGAAGGTCTGACTTTGGCCGCCCACTGGCCACTTATTCACTTGGAAGGTGTTTGGTCTCTGTTCTAGCGTGGAGAGAAATAGATGCATTGTAAATTAAATAAGTCATTTCAGGCCAAAGGCGTTAAACTCGTGATGTATTTTTAAAAGTTACATATCACGACTATATCTAATATCAAATGTAATCAGAGGTGCACTACTCACCCATATTTTGCTAGTAGTTTCGTTGGTTCCACGTGAAAGTACGCAAGCCTATAAATAGCCTATATGTGTGTATATTATTATACTGCACCAAAGTTATAAGAGTTTTCTCTACCAACATTCAGTTTCGTTGGTTTCGTATCGGAATTTAAGATGTTAGAATTAATTATTGACTGAGGGAGCGGAGCGACCGAAGGCTTCGTTTCAACTTGCAGACTGGGGAGAATTTCTTTCGTCTGTACCCATCTACAGGTTCTGTCAGATCATGTTTGAGGCCGTATTTATCAACCGATTTGCACGAAACTTTACACACACACTCCTTGCTTACAATGAATAACATTTGAATGATATTTTTTGGATTGGATGACAAATGAAAGAGTAATAAAGAAAATTGAAGAAGCTCCCGATGTCGACGGTTCACAGAACCACTAGTATTTTAATAGGCCTTATTTCAAAAATCCTTATAAATCGCTGACATTAGGCCCCACCCGACATGCGTAAGCGCACATAAGTACATTGAAATATTAGTATTTCCGTGCATGCGTTGATTGTTCGAGATAATGTGTAGGTGTAAGTATAGTGCAAGGTTGACACCACTCTTTAATTTTGACACAGATTACAAAATAATGACGAAAGGGAATTTCGTACACGAATTTAGGCCGGCTATAATCACTTTGACTAGCCATGAATGACTGAGATAAAAAAATAACACTGATTTTATACTCAATGTTTTTTTTTTTGTTTAAGCCAGTATTGTGTAAAAAATTGTTTTGTGAAAAACATCTTTACGAGAACCGAGCGTTTTAAACGTTTCTGCCGAACGCTAGTGGCCTGGAACGCCCTTTCCTCCCTCACATTATGTACCTGGTATTATGTACCCTATTTTTGTGTACTATATGGTTCACCCACAATAGGCAGACGTCGGCGTCGCCACAGCTTACCATCAGGCGGGTGTCGTCAATTTGTCGATATAATACAAAAAAAAATTTAGGTACTAAGTTTTTCAAAAGCAGTCACGCTCTTTTGTGATACTTTCATTTCGAATGTTTATTTTTCTCACCAGTTTATCTGTTAATTTGACGTGATGAGTGTGCGTGAACACAGTTAGTACCAATATCAGAGACAGCCCTGAATAAACTCTAATAAGTAAAATAGAGGTAATGTTTTTCAGCAAGTGACACAGTGTTAACTGTGCTCTATCTATGGGTGTATTGCACAATGAATGTGTAACAGGACGTGTCTATTCACAACGGATTTATTAATTCAATAAGAGAAAACAAATCAAACGTGCTTTGTTTTGTGATTTGAATTGATGTGGAAATAATATTTATTTATTTTGTATGTACTTGATAAAATAATATTATTGACAAGCTGGCCACAGCTCAGACCGCGGGTAACTATTTCCTGCAATACCTTGTTGATTAAACAAACCCTATGCCCTGAACTTAGCTTAACCTATATTTACGAACCGTAGCAAAATTCGTTCAGTATATTTGAAGATTGGCGTGTACTAAAAGGCAGATAGACAACAATGAAATAGTTGGATATCCGACGACAGCCAAGGCCCGATGATTACCGAAGTACATTAAGAAAATAGAATAGCACTGTACTTACCTATTTAGTGTTTTACTAGTTTTTAAATCGCCGACACTCATTTTTGTTTAAACGAATTCTACTGTGTTACAATGATATGGATTTTATAGACGGACAATATTATTTGCTGTTACGGTAACATTATGACTAGTAGTGCTAGCGACGAGTTTCGGGTTCATAGTAAACAGGTTTCTGTCTATCTTTTATGTCAATATGGCGAGATGTATGCTTGCATTTCATAAAACTGTGATAACTACATACTGCTAACATTACTTTTTAGTACTCTCATAAAGACTGCATACGCGGTGACGTCGTGAGTCACCGGGCGGCGCCTGCGCAGTCAAGTTTCACCGTTTATGGTAAAAGCGCTTCGTCAACCGCATATAGGTTCGGTTCATTTGCTTACGACATTTCGCTTAAGTGGGTTATGTTAATCTTTAGTTAATGAATTACTTTTTGTGCAATGTTTGCTTTCTGTTAATATTATATCGACCTGAATTTAAGCTGTGGGACAATGTTTTGTACTTAGTATAATACTGTTTCAAACATATACCTTTTTACGCTCTAAATTCAGGAAAAGTATCTAGACTAGGTATGCATTTATTTACAAAATATATGCAATTAGGTACGTGTGGGGCGGGGCCCCAAGTGATTAGTGACTACGTCCTCGCCGTCCGCCCTGGACCCCAACTTGACCACGGTAACGCAGTGGCTCGTTGGGTGACCGAACTTACTAGTCTGTACTTGTTGCCAATAAAATTGTGATCATTATGAATATAAGTGAACCCGACGATACCCCCGGTCCCGATACTGCCCTTTCCCGGGCAGTATCAACCGACGACTTAGCGCATCCAACACGGACTCCGATGCCAATTGATTTGGGGGCTCGCGCCGCGCCGCCTAGTTGCAGCGCGATGTCGACGCCCCAAGGAACTGATGCTGCTGGGACTGACGATGGGTCAGCTCCAAGTATCTAGGGATCGTACTTAATAGCCGATGGAACTTCGGACCACATTTTCGAAGTTTGGTCCCCAAGGTGACACAGGCATCGGTCGCGCTTTCGCGACTGATGCCCAACCTAAAGGGACCCAACGCTTCCTGCAGGAGACTGTACCTGGGGATCATGCGGAGTATGGCCCTAGACGGGGCTCCCGTATGGGCGGCGCGGTTGACGGCCAACAACTCAACGCTCCTTAACAGACCGTTGAGGACCTTGGCCGTCAAAACAATAAGGGGCTACCGCACGATCTCCGGAGAGGCTGCATGTCTCCTAGCCGGGACCCCTCCATGGGACCTGGAAGCGAGAGCCCTTGCGTCATTGTTCCGATGGCGCAAGGAGGCGCTGGAGCGGGACCACAGGCCTGTGTCTCGAGAAATCGATGACCAGCGGTCCCAACTCCGCCAGGATCTCATGGAGTCATGGAGGGTGCGACTTGAGCAACCCAAGTGGGGTACCACCATCATCGCGGCGGTGAGACCGATCATGGACGATTGGCTGCAGAGGCAGCATGGTGACCTCACGTATCGTGCAACGAAGATCATTACCGGGCATGGATGCTTTGGTAGCTATCTGTTTCGCATCCGTCGTAAGGTCACACCCCGGTGTCAACACTGCGAGGTTTCCGACGACGACACCGCACTCCACACGTTGGTGGAGTGCTCAGCGTGGGCGAGTCAGCGCCGGGACCTCGTAGTGGGTCTGGGCGTGGATACCCTCTCGCTGGAGACCATGCTTCAAGCCATGGTCTCCAGCGGGAGTAGATGGAACGCGGCCGTGTCCCTCTGCGAGCAAGTCGTGCTCGCGAAGGAGGCGGCCGAGAGGGAGAGGGAGCGTACCCTCCCCGCCGAGTTCCGTAGTCAGCGGCGAGGGCGCCGCAGACTTATCTACGCCCAAGACCATAGACCTCCATGATCGGGGCCTGAGTACGGCGGGATCGCCACCCGTCGTCCTTACAGAAGCAGGCTAGAAGGGTTGCGTGCTGCGGGGCCTTTGCCCCCCATAGCACGCAACCAGATTCACTCATTGAAGCGGGATAAAACCCTACCCCAACGACGCGGGATTCTCATCCCGACCCAACCCCCGCAGAGACCACAGAGATGGTTAAAGTCCGCCGGGCGCCACTGGAAATACGTTCTGCTTGTAACAAGAGACGCCAGGCAACGGACGTTAGAGCGGCCGCGCCCTAATGCCGCGGAACTAAAAACAAAAAAGTAGGAATGTGTATCAGTTATATACTTCATAGAAAAAAATACGATTTCGTTAGGTTTTTGCATTATTTTCAGTAGGTATTAATAAATTAACTATTTATCAGCAACACCATTTTTTTTTATTCGAACCAGAAGTTCCTAATAGTGTGTTCACTCAAACGAATTCTTTTCAGGTTTATAATATTAGTAGGCATAGATTAAACAATTTTAAAATACGATAGAGAAATAGGTAGCTATCGTAGCTCAACGATACCTTGGTCTTCTTCTTCTTCTCGTGTCGATGGGCAACACTATGATGATTATATTGTCTTGGCCCTTAGTTGTAGCCTTAGAAAGAGCAACTTTATTTGTGACAAAGGACTGAAATTTAAGACGTACATAAATAGTTTTAACATTCGTGCACTAAGATAGAGCCCATGTAATAATAATACATGACGCTTGGAGCTAGTTATTTTCTAATCAGGCATTTCAATGAAATTCTCTTTGATAGTCAAGTAGAGATCTAAAAAACAATTTATATTCTAAACAAATAATCAAAAAATTACTATTCATGCATTCTTTATCGAAAGCAATTTGTTTAACTAAAGTTCTACGAGGTAACCCCGTCGTAAATCTTTTCTTTATTGACTTAGTTTAATACCCGCACTTCGTTAAGGTTAAATTAAAATAAAACGAAGATTTTAATGGCTTCGGTATCATCTAACTATTTCTCGTATAATTATAGTGCGGTACAACATTGAAAGAAAATTGCCGAACGTACGTAAGAGTTATCAAACTTATACAGACCGATATACCTTTACATACTCGTATTTTTAAATTGTAGAGAGTACAGAAATCATATAATCAACACCTTGATCGAGTTTGACAAAATAATCGAAAATACCTCGATGAGAAATTATTTGAATGTGTTTTATACAAACTGTCATGCAGGCCTAGCACAGCCGTCGTCGCCTTGGTAATGAAATGGTAACGCGGAAAATTACAAAAAACCGACGAAGTGCGTGTCGTGCCACGCATAAGATATGGTTCCGTAGTTACCCATAAAACCTCTTTTCTTTAAAGTTCATTAAATGGACTACAATCACGATATTTTTTAAAGTTCTTTCAATTTAGATTTTAGGGGGGGACGCTGTTTTTGCAAATATTCTCTTCAAAGCTAAATATCTCGCAAACGGATACTTAAATCCAAAAATCACTTTAGCAACCTCGCAATGAATTTAAAATACCTATCTAATGATACCCCACACGATGGTGTAGACGTGAGAAAAAAATATCATCCCCACTTTACGTGTAGGGGAGGTACTTTTTGTTTTTTAATTCCGCTCTAACGTCCGTTGCCGGGCGTCTCTGGTTACTAGCAGAGGGTATGTCCAGTGGCGCCCGGCGGAGGGGAGGTACTACAAAAAAAAATAATTTGAAAATTTGATTTTTGCACTTTTTCGGCGTCGTGAATATCTATATCCATGCAAAATTTCATGTTTCTAGCACTAACCGTTTGGGAGTAAAGTCGAAAACGGGAATAATTATGAATTAGAAAACGGGAATAATTATGAATTACTAATTGACTTTAGTAGAAACTGGCATCGTCGTCAGCTGGCAACAAAAGAACACATCATTTGATCCAGTCTCCAACACAATAGCATCACGGTCATTAGTTGTGATCTTTTTTAGGTAAATAAGTAATTTATTGTTTTATGTTAAGACTGTTTCTAGACTAAATAAATCAATCACTGTCTGTTATAATGTAATGTAACGTATAGTTAAAAGATTGCCGATCTTTACATAAAAAATTGTAAAGTTTGTTAGACATAAATCTATGGAACGATCTTTATAAAATGTAGTACGAAATATAACTTTTTCAGGCGACTAGAGACGCAAGTGACTGTTAGTTTTCTATTATTTATTACTAGTTATTGTCCATCAGTATGGAATTGTCGGTATCAGCAGCGTCAGTCTGTGGATTTATAGGTTTAAACTATCCACATTGTGCGTTACATACCATGGTTATATAATATTTAAGAACAATGTGTTTGTCAGACGCTCTGTTGTAAAATAATAATTAGTATGACAACATATATTCGCACAAATTCTATTAATCAGTTTGACAGATTTTACATAAGAAGCTTAACCATCTTCTGAGCCTTTTCTCATCTAAGTTGGGGAAGCCTTTCCAGTCGGATTGCGATGTGGCAGAACTTCGACATTTTCCGTGAACCGACTGACTTTATGACTTCTACGACCCATTGACGATATCGAAGTTCTGTAGTTAGACCAGTCAGACAGACCAACTAGGTAGGGAAA
This sequence comes from Nudaria mundana, assembly GCA_963556515.1. Lineage (NCBI taxonomy): Eukaryota > Metazoa > Arthropoda > Insecta > Lepidoptera > Erebidae > Nudaria > Nudaria mundana. The sequence goes on from OY748299.1 coordinate 2,782,158, forward strand.
AGGCTCGGTAGATGATGATGATGTACATACAAAACAGACGCAATTATACAGTAGACTCAAAAAAAAAACCTTATAGTAAATCAAAGTCCAATCAGACAGTTTACACTGTAATAATTGCAAAAGAAGAACCGTATAGACGCGTCGACCAAAATTGTTTTCAAACATCATGACTGCCGTAGTCGCTTGAAATAAATTTAATTCATGATTGTACTAAAGATGAGATGATTTGTTATCATAATTCACTTGGTTATTTCAATGCTACTAATTGATTCAGGCATGCTATGTTATGTACACATTTCTGAACCTCTGCATCAGTAGTAGCAAGTTACATCGAGACACAAGACGAGATAGCTCGAAGCTATTTGCCGACAAGGAACGACACAGCACGAACAACTGAATACTAGCTACTTACCGCAAATAGGTCTTCTCAGCCTTCAGGCGATGTATGTCCATCTAGAAATGTTATACGACATAACTCCTAGGTTTATACTCGTACCAAGGAACTTACTCGTACAGAAACCTACTATTGGAATAAAAATGCCAGAGTTTTAAATATAGGTAATTTATACTTATCACCATATCACATCAAAATGGAGCTATATTACTTCTCTTATTAAATGAACATGGAAGACACATATTAGGTGAATTACAATATTGCAGTGCAGAAGTCAATCTATTTGGCAATCCAAAATGTTTCGACAACCATCAAAAATACGCATTTACAATTAATATTTACATTCATAAAAATCTTAAAACTAAATTAAAAACTAGGTATAATAGAATATGAAATGAATACTATTTTTTTTTCTATTTAAAAAAAAGTGTAAAAAGTTTGGGCCCCGCGGTAGGGTGCCCTCATGGCGGCGGCATTCCCGCGCTGTATGGCTATTTTCACGTTTGGCGGTTGCCGGAAGATAGGTCGAAGCTAGTGTGTCGGCACACGTGGCGTCCCACACTAGGGGGCGACCCATCCTCCATGGTATCATCGACATCCCGTCAGGTCTCTTACCATCGTCCCGTGCAATGTGCTGGGGCTCCAGAATCGCAGGGACGTTTACACTGACGAGACACCGTTGCAGGATGTCGTTGATCGCGGCATGGCGGGACAGGCGGCCAGCACTCGTAGAGCAGGCAAGTCCATGGTGGCCTAGGCGATCCACAGTCGCTCCACAAGAAGCACAACTATGTTCTACACAAACCTCGGCCCCCAGCCGGAGACCGATGGCGAGTCGGAGAGTGTTGTGTTCAATGAAAGTACCAGTGTTGGGGGATGGGTAGGCATGGAGCCAGTGTCCAGATTCCTGTCTTGACACTGCTTCCAACCTGGCGCGATTTTTTAAAGATGACGAGGTATCAATGAGGGTTTGTAAAATATGATGGCATGAAATGTTATCCCAGGCCTTCTGATTTTAGAGAGTGGGAGGGAAATTTGGACTCGGTCCAGCTAGCCAGGCAGTTTCAGCCTCGACCAAGCTCGCGATCTCACAGTTTGTAGCCACGTGGGCTTTAAGGATTTTTCCTGCGAGGTCAGACGAGCTATGGATCGAGTACAGAAAAGCTGGCAGTGCTACAGTGAAGAAGTTATTTTAGTGCAACAATGTTTGGTGATCATTTATCAATTTTGATAAGGTTTTTAATTACATTGTTGCGGTCTTAAATATTGTCTTCGTATGATATTTCATTAAGCCTTTTATTGACTGAGGGAGCGAAGCGACCGAAGTCTCCTTTTCAACTTGCAGACTGGGGAGAATTTCTTTCGTCTGTACCTCTACATGTCTACATCTACGGGTTCAGATCATGTTTGCGGCCGTATTTATCAACCGATTTTCATGAAACTTTACACACACACTCCTTGCTTACAATGAATAACATATGAATAATATTTTTTGGATTGGATGAAAAATGAAAGGGTAATAAAGAAAATTGAAAAATAAATGTTCTAAACAAAGCTCCCGAAGTCTACGGTCTGTCAAGAATGCAATCCGTAACCATAGCAACCCATATAAATAAAATCAAAAGGCATGCAAATAAATACAATTTAAGAATAAACAAAGCCGCTCCCGAAGTCTACGGTTCACAGAACCACTTTTAGTTTTTAGACTTTATAAAAGCACCCAAATTAACTCTAACAGATTTGTAGAATAAAACCACAGTTCCTGACTCTCTAACAACAAAATCAACATGAGCGACATTTTCGACACCATTATAATATGTAATGATAGTAAATACAATGCCCTATAATAACTAGTGTAGTACCTACATTTGACCTTATCGCTCAAAGTAATCTCCGTCAATCTACCGTAATTCGCTTACTTTGATATCAACGCCACTGTCGGCAAATTGTTTGTCATGGATATGTAGGAAAGGCCTGAGAAAGCATTTGATTAGATTAGTAAAATACCTCAATATAGGTAGGTATTAGTAACGGACTCCCGCGGCTTCGCCCGCTTGAAAAATTATATACTAAAACCTTCCTGGAGAACCTATCCAATGATGAAAACCGCATCAAAATCCGTTGCGTAGTTTTAAAGATGTAATCATGGGAACAAAAGCGACTGTTATATACTATGGTATGATGTACACAGCCGCTGTATCAAGAGACCGTTACACTACAATATTATGTTAAAAAATAACAGTCGATGGAAAAATAGCAGTAATATAATATGAGTCGCAAGAACGGTCCAATTTCTTTGCATGGAATACACTAATGGTACGTAAGCAGGACTTGTACATTTCTGAGGTATGTCAGAACCAAAACGGACATGACAAAACAATAAGGGTTTCCGAGACCTGAACTACGGAACCCTAATAATTATTCGTAATGGGGTTTTAACAAACGAATACGTTTATTAAGTATGTTTATTTGCGTTTGACATACAGAAATTCCAAGAAGATTGTAATTTATTTCAATTTTCTTCTACTACAAGAGAGTAAAATACGAATGGCTAAAGTGTTTTCAATCAACTAACATGGCAACATGCCAGAGGCCTCGTGTACACTGCAATCGATCAAAAGAAAATCGATATAATATCGATATGATCGAATGCATTCCGATTATGACGAATGGCAACCTTTTAAGTATCGAGGTTAATTTTAGTCAGTAAAGTCTTAAGCGGGGCCTGTTTGACCCCGCACTGTGTGTACTTTGTTATCCGACTTCCAAAAAAGGGGGGGGTTCTCAATTCCCATTTCAATTTGGTCCTATTCCGACAATTATTTGGTCCCATTTCGGTAATTTGAAGTCGGTTGTTGTGTAAATTTTTGACGTATATTAATTCGATACCAATTGATATATTTACTAGAGCTATTTATTGTTAGATGATCGACAGGTGCACCACTTACAGGTGAGGTTAGGTGGTCAACTATTCACCTCAATAAAGTCACTTTCATGTTAGCCGCCATCGGAAGCACGTTATCTGTGTAATCAATTCCATTACTTAAACATGTAAGGCACCGCCGACTCGCTGTATTGATAAGCTTCACAAATATTATTAACTAATCTATCACTTACCACATTCTGTCTGTGAGTTATCTATGTCTATGAATGCTAATTTTTAAAAACACGTGAAATATTGACATAAAAACCGACTTCCAATTACCGGAATAGGACCAAATTGAAATGGGACTACTAGGGAAGCAGTACCTTTCAAGTAAAAGTCTAAAAGAAATGAGGTAACAAATAAAAACGTGGCAAAAATTTGCCATATATTTTAGAGTTTTCGAAAGTTTTTTCATAAAATCTAAAAAAAACAAAAAAAGTTCTACATCAATTTAGAGGGCTTTGACCATGCTGAGTTGATTGCAGCTGGTCTTGAGTCTCTAACTATTACCGTTCTCGATTTGACCTCGTTTTGACCTTGACCTTGAGATTAGAGGTCAAAGGTCAAGTTCATTTTAGAGGTCTTTGACCATGCTGAGTCGATTGGTGTTTACACTGAGTCTCTAGCTCTTACCGTTCTCGAGTTGAAAGTAGTTCACGGACAGACGGACATTACTGTTGTATAAGAGATTTTCGTTTCGAAAACTCTAAAACACAGTCAAATTGAGAACCTTCTCTTTATTTGTCAGTTAAAACTGAGGATTCAGTGGCGTAGTCTTTACCTCCTTTTGTATAGTTACGACAGACTACGCCACTGAATTCCCAGTGTTACAAGTGTCTCAAGTTCGATAACCATGTTGTTGATGTTATGTCATACAATAGGTAAATATTTGTTCATGGTTTTTAATTTTTTATCTGGTTGTTCAATCAAGTTTTTTTATTAAATTTTATAGCACAGGTTCTGCTTATTTTTAGTGTAAATAGTGTTGTGTGTAATTTATGAATACATTACCTATACAAAAGCCACAGTAGGCTTGAATTCTGAACATCCTTTTAATCACATAGGTACCTGAGAACTTATCTTACCACTGACACTCCACTGACCCATAGCGCGTGGGAATTGTAGACAAAAATAACTATCCGTTTACAGATTCATATCAAATGTGATACGCTTGGAAACATAACCAATCACACGAGCTGTCAAGCGTGTTAAAAAAGCATACGGGGTCACACTGACCCCTCCGACATACAATACCGTGACAATGACACCTGTTACAGGGGCATTGAATTTAATGGTTGCCGTCTAGTTTAGTATATTGTGCATACATGGAACTCCTAGACTTATTTAAGGATTGAAACTTCTACTACGGATTGAAGTGGCTCTGGCAATACCCTAAGTGCCCTTTTAAGTGGGACCAACAAAGTGAATCAATCAAGAAGAATCAAAGAATCAATTTCATTTATTCAGTTTAGGCATATACAGAGCACATTTGAATTACACAACACAATTTATTGTCAAGTAATATTATAAAAATACTAAATTAAGTACATAAATAACCATTGAAAATGATTCTTTCGCTGGTTCGGTAAGTTGGTTCTCCTGAGAAGAGACCAGCAAGAAACTCAGGTAGATTATCCATTTTCTTTTTTAATATTGTTTTGTTTACATTGTTACAATTAGTTTATATTGTATTATACGAGTGGCCAACAACAGAAGATTAGGGTCACCATGCATTTTTATCATTAAGATATTCGTCTACATTATAACCTTTCATCACATCAGTGACTGGAGCAAGGTTACGATCAGAAATAGTAAGTTAGTGTTGTCTTTCCTTCTTTACGAAGAGGTTACACTAGGCCCGGGGTGTCCTCGGGGTAGAAGCAGTAAAATTGTCTTCCCAAACCAGGGTCATCGAACAGCCTATTGCCGGGTTGTAGTGTGGCGAACCATACATCACCGTGCTGTATTCGGAAAGCAATCTTCTCTACGGTACGTTGATCTGTATACTAATCAAGTAGTATGATATGTGCCCGGTGACGGCAATAGGCTTGCCCCCTATTACGTGGGACTAAAAATACTGGCAAATTGTGGGTATGCACCTCTGCCTACCCTTTAGGGGACATAGGCGTGATATGTGTACGTGTGTGTGTGTGTGTAATCAAGTATGTACGCAGGTGTTCCTCTGGATTATATTCGCAGTTACGAAACAGTTCGCAGTCCTGAAATTAAGTAGGTACAGCCCAAGCCATGATTAAAATAAATAAATATTTTGGACGCTTTCACACAACGTCATCTCGCCCAAACTAAGCCATAAGCTTTTGCTATGGGATCTAGACAACTGATAAACTTACTTATATATTTCTAAATACATACATAATATTCATAGAAAACACCCAAACTCCGAAACAAACATTTGTGGATCACACAAATATTTGATTCGACCCGAAGCCGACGTACCGAACACGCCACCAAAGCAGTTAAAAGATTGAAAGTACACACGGCCTTTAAAGCTTATCCAAGTAATTACAAGACATACGCTATCTCAATATAAGAGTACTAATGGACATAACGCTAAGAAAACATTAATAGCTGATAAACTGTGTCGTAAATCTGTCTGTGCGCACTTATCTCCTTAACTAGAGTTTATCTAGAAGCATGTGAAAGTTTAACTTATAAGTGGAGTTACCTATTGGCCAACTGAAAAGCGTTTTAAACATATACAATTATACTAGCGGACGCCCTTGGGTTCGCCCACTTGACAAATTATATACCTTCCTTGAGAACCACTGTATCCATTGGTGAAAACCGCATCAAAATCCATTGGGTAATTTTAAAGATCTAAGCATACATAGGTCACGGAAGCGACGTTGTGTTATATTATGTTATGAGGTTTTAATCGAACCTGTAAAGAAGCCTTCACATAATGGTTGTTAAAATACTCGTATTTATTTAAGTTTTGTAATAATGCAGTATAAAAAGTAAGTAACCTCTTAAACGTTAAAATGTTCTGAGTTATAAATTGCTCGTTAAACGGTATACACTGTGCAATTTTGTATACAGGCTTTTATCCTAAAGAATGTCTTGTCTGAACTATATAAAAGCAAATTAAAAAGAGGTTGCTGTTGTCATACAAATGGTTGATCTGATGGGTCATCAAAAGTTGTGGAGTAGGCGGTCAACCCGTGACCAGGGTCGCAATTAATGCAATCCAGTCGGAACAGCGCATAAGTATATTAGTTGCATTTAGTAATAATATACCTAATTTACTTGTCTAATACATATTGCTTTTAAAAGGCAGTAGGTAACAAATAAACTGGTGATGATGACCCATATGTCCCCCGAGTTTCGTACCCTGTGCCCGTTCGTCCCCTCGGTGCCGTTCGCATCCTGACTTAATAATCATATCAAAGTTAATGATTTTTCGCTGCTGTTGTTATCCTGAATAAATAAATATGTCATGCCTCGGTGGCGCAGTGGTATGAATATGCGACTGCCGTTCCTGAGGTCCCAGGTTCCATTCCGGGTCGAATTATTTGTGTGATCCACAAATATTTGTTTCGGAGTAGGTATGGGTGCTTTCTATGTATATTTAGTATGTATTTAGAAATATATAAGTGTGTTTATCAGTTGTCTAGATCCCATAACACAAGCTAATATTAGCTTAATTTGGGCTAGATGACATTGTGTGAGAATGTCCAAAAATATTAAAAAAATATACATTAATTAGGAATATAGACTCCTACTTGATTGGTTATATGTATACCTATAATTTTTTTTTGTTCTCACGCATCCCTACTTTATTGGTTCGCGCCATATAGGTTAAATAGGTGTTTATATTGTGTTGGAAGCCCCACTATAGTAAAAAAAAAGTTACCTAGAACTCAAGACTCAACCTAACAGTCTTTAAGCTATAAATAGGATTACGACCTACGCATTGTGGCTTGGCTCCATCATTTGCTCATTGTCACTGCCTATTGCCTAACTAAACCAATGACTTACTCTATTAAAACACGTCCAACATTGACACAAAATTCGACCTCAAATTACCGGTATGGGACCAAATAATTGTCGGAATGGGACCAAATTGTAAGTCTCGGGAAGCACTAGAAAATTTTTAAATTTTTCAAAAGATAATCGAGGTAACAAACTTAAAAAAACACAGTCGATTTGAGAAACTTCTCCTTTTTTTGAAGTCCGTTAAAAAGGACGTCTACGAGGCTATGTAAATATACACTACTATTATAAAGAGGAAAGATTTGTATTTTTGATGTGCATGTTTGTAATGAATAAACTCAAAAACTACTATGCCGATTTCAAAAATTCTTTCACCATCGGAAAGCTACATTCACCCTGAGTAACATAGGCTTTTATCCCGGTAATGTGTTTCCACGGGAACTGGGAACGAGTAAACTAAATCACGCGGGCGGAGCTGCGGCGATCAGCTAGTAATTACATATATCCGTGTAAGTAAGAACTAACCGCACCGGTACCTCGCGCCAAATGTAAACACTCCCGTAAGTCCAGGCCAGTCAAGTAATGTTTGTACATTTTTTTACTCTTTGTATGTCTGCCTGTCTGTAGGCTATTTTCGGAAAGATGCACAACTTGTTCGTCTTTCGAAGGATGTTTGCTTTCTGCTTTGATTTAGATGATAAAAACAGAGGGGAATTGTTTTGATATCGAATTCGTTTCTTTGAATAGCTATACTTACGTACCTATCTGGATTTTAGGGATATTGTATGTATCGGTCTCCCCTCCAGAGCGGTTTAAAGCAGTGTAAACCTTAGATCAAAAATACCTAGATTACCGATCAGTGCTTTAAAAACGGCACCACTTCACCTTGATCATTGCACACCTGCGCGCTTCAACCGCGCGCCGTACTAAGTTCCTATTCCGCTTGCTGACTCTCGAGAGATGCGACAACGGCGCTGTACATTGCACACCTGCGCGCTTCAACCGCGCGCCGTACTAAGTTCCTATTCCGCTTGCTGACTCTCGAGAGATGCGACAACGGCGCTGTACATTGCACACCTGCGCGCTTCAACCGCGCGCCGTACTAAGTTCCTATTCCGCTTGCTGACTCTCGAGGGATGCGACAACGGCGCTGTACATTGCACACCTGCGCGCTTCAACCGCGCGCCGTACTAAGTTCCTATTCCGCTTGCCGACTCTCGAGGGATGCGACAACGGCGCTGTACATTGCACACCTGCGCGCTTCAACCGCGCGCCGTACTAAGTTCCTATTCCGCTTGCTGACTCTCGAGGGATGCGACAACGGCGCTGTACATTGATGCTTTTGTATTAATTATTACGAATTATTTCTATGTCAACCATTAATGTACAATCTTGTTTATTTTATAGATGGTTGTAGTAATATTTACCTACTAGTGGTCGCCCGCGACTTCGTCCGCGTGGTAATTTGCATTTTTTCCCGTTCCCGTCGCGCCGCGTCATATTTTGAACAATTCTCACAATATCTTTATAAATTGTACACTCGAGGACTCGGGTTCGATTCCCGGGTCTGGTGGATAATGTATAATTCTCTTTAGAATTTTATCCAGATAATTATCCCAGAGTCTGGACCTTGTGCCCGGTAAATGGCAATAGGCTCGCCCCCTATTACATGGGACCTAACATAGCAGGCGAGATGTGGGTGTGTTTGTACACCTCTGCCTACCCCTTCGGGGAAAAAGGCGTGATGTTATGTTATGTTATAATATTAGTAGGATATAGTATTCGAGTGCCAAGATTCCGCGTTGTATTTGTACTGAATCCAATATCTATAGTATTTTCGATCTAAGGTGTAAATAAACTACTGTTTTCAACCAAATGAGTATATTCTCTGTTCAGACTTGCGCGTTATAAACATAGTTAATAAAGTTTCCGTAACACCATTTCATTACGAGTTTTTATTGATAATTGGCAATCAAAAGTCATACCTAGTACAATTTTATTGTATGTTACAATTTTATGAGCCAACCGTATACTGCGACCATGGTAAAGTCGTTAAGTACTTCCCAACTTCAATATAAAAGCAACTTTGTTACCCGATTGCAGAAACGTTTTAGTAAGTAAGATACTAATATTACATGTAAAGCGTAAGTTGTTTTTTAAACTTTCGCGTTTTGTACACATTATAAACTTAAGACAAACGGGTCTTCGGGACGTCGCGTCGGGTAATAAAGCGGTATGTGAAATGGGAGTGATAATCCCCCTTAATCAGACATTGTAATTCAGATGGATTTTGTAATTTACTTTATTATGCCTGCTAATTTTGCATGCCAGTTGGCGGAAATATGGTGGAACTATAAACTGTATAATACCTCTGTACTTACCTGTATTTCGCAAAAATAAAGAATTTAATTGATATATATGTATGTCTGTAAATCACGAGATTAAACACAATCAGAGATGAGGTTTAGCTACACCCAAAAAACTACGCCATAGCCCAAAAAAAATTAAAATGGTATCTACTCATTAATTAACATATTTATCAAATTTTTGTTGGCTCGTTCATTCATAATCCAAATTATTTGTGTTAGTTTTTCAGCCTTATTAGAAATTCAAATAGATTAAATCCTCAGCTTGGCTTACGTTATAATTTATATCAAAAAAAGTTAGGGTGTCTAACTGGCCATGACGTAATATGCATCAATAAATCTCGTTATGAGGTAATTTGTTTAAGCATACAAGAACAAAATATTTTAAAATTGAGCATACTTACTTAGAACACTCACTTTCCCACCATAAATTTTCACATACTTCTTTCACTCTTTCAAAACGTATTTTCATGCTTGTTCGCAAATTAGGTCTTTTGAACCAAGTGTTTTTCGTCTACGATTGAAATAACTGTATTAAAAAAATATATACTATGATCTTCAAGCATTAAAATAATAATTCGGTTTGGTGTAAAGATCACTTAACTATAGATCATTTAAGACATACGAGCAGGTACTATAAAATACGTAATGGACAAATATTATCAGCCGAATTTCAAAAAGGAGGTTCTCTTTTCAACAGTATCTTTTTTTTGTATTACAAAAAGTGTCAACTAGATAATTGAGTAGATTAAGTTTTTTTTAAGAAAGACCGTAACATACAATTAGCATGAATAAAACCAAGTCAGAAACCATATAAGCATAAACGGGAACTCGTTCTCGTACATTAAGTAACGTTATACAGACCAATACGTCAATGTGGAACAGCTATGTTTGGTTCAATCAACTTATGTAAAAGGAAACTAGAAGAAAATAAGCTAAGGTCATAAAACGGCTTTCTGCCGTTCACACTCCTGAACACGTAGTTCCGGTACACTTCCGGTCACAAAGAGTTGCCCTTGCACCTATTCTAATCAAGCGGGACAATATGCAAAAGGAATTATCTAAATCGCATGTGCCGTTTTCGAGATATGGGAGTGCAGACGGAAGGACAGACCGCAAGAAATGATAGTGGCCCCTTCGGAGACAAAACCCTATATGTAAGTATCGTTCTTTTTGATATTACAATACAAATAGGAGTAAAAATTTACTTAAACATGACATAATTGGAGTATGATTGAACATCCATAGGTAAACATGTTTGCCATCACTTTAAATAAAACACTGAAATAGTATCAACACTGTATTAATTACTTCTAGCACATTTTCAGTCACTCCAGGCATGATACACGCAACCATCGTGAATCATAAGGGATGTGACATACAGCTATTTATTCAATGATGCTAGCACAATAGACACAGAAAACCACAGGATTTACCCCGAGAACTAGATGTTCATTACGCCGAAATTTCACAAGTAACTAGCCTATTGCCGTGTTTGGGCATATTGGATATTTTGCCAGAGCCTTGTCTGTCTAGACAATGACTTGGAGTCTAGACAATGGTCTGATTACAAAACTTCGTATCGCCAATGCATTGAGGAGGTCACATGGCAGTCACTGCACTGACAATATCGAAGTTCAACCTCACAGTTAGACAGGAAAGCCGACTCCCGCCGGGAAAAGGTTGATTATGATCAGGTATGCTTTCTCTTTAGTTTAGACAGAAATCTAGTGTCTCGTCTAAGTCTCTTCATCCTAACGTTTGGGTCATTTCTATACGATTCAACTAACTCGTACTCTCACTTCCGTGACTAAGTTATTTGCTCTAGAAACATACATACATCATTTAAATATTTCAGTTATGCTTTATTGTTGCAGCTATTCTGATTGACAGATAGGTCTTGAGAAATCTTACTCTTATTTCTGTTAATATTTTCTATCAAAATACTACATTATATTAGTGCTTGTATTCAAATCAAGGGTTTTTTTCTCAAAATGATTTTTATTTAAATATTGACAATGATATAGAATTGTAAAATCGTTACAGGTACATATAGTCGAGAATTGTCTCTTCTTTTAGCAAATTGAGATCCCCTACCACTGAAATCCTCTTAACAGGTGATTTTATTTTAAGGACGTAAGGTAGATAGTTCGAGTTCAGTTTGTCATATAACTTTGTTACTTTAAGATAACAAAAACTAAAGTACTTGATACGAACGATAAAAGACAAAGTAATATGTTTAAATGTGCGAGAGACATCGCTATTGATACCTAAATAGGCTGATTTAAGCGAGGTTTAGACACAAAATGTCGCAATCGTATACATATAATCCCACGTTAAAACAAAAACATGGACAGTACGGACACTTATTTGTACTAGCCCCATGATATTACAAAATAACAAGCTATTCAAAGATTTAACTACAACACCGATATTAAACAACTACTATTCATAAGATAATTATAAACAGATAAACCTCTATGTTAACAACAGTTTACAACGTCCCACAAAAAAAAAAACAAATAAGTACAACTCTACTGTTCTATGTTTAAAAGATATGGATCACTTTCTTTCTGTCCAGCACGTCTCAGTCTTATCTAAACATGAATCAATTAAAATAAAATTGAAAGTGACATACTATGCGTTCTCATTAGTTCCTCACGGTCGTCACGAAACAATATGAATCACCATTTATAACAAACTAATTTAGAATAGTTCCTAGCAGGGAGATTCTTGGTGCGAAAAGTTATGATATTTTATGTCGCCATCCAGTTTTCAGCTACATGTGTACTACATTTCAGTCGCACTCCTTGAGTGCTTAGAGTATGATCGAACTCCATAAAAGAAACCAGAAAACAATAATAATAAAGTTCCCAAGTTCTCACACGTATCATCATCATAACCTAGGTAATATAAAACAAAGTCGCCCGTTCCCTATGTATGCTTACTCGTAGATCTTTAAAACTATGAAACGGATTTTGATTCGGTTTTCACCAATGGATAGAGTGGTTCCCGAGGAAGGCTTTTGTGTATACAATTTGTCAAGTTGGCGAAAACGCGGGCGTCCGCCAGTAATTTTATAAATAGAATCTCTCCTGATAAATCAATCTTAGTCAACATTCATACATAATGATTCAGTCAAAATGAATAAAAATGGACAAATTTTCGCATAATAATTATGATGTTAACGAATAGATATTTTCAAATATTAACACATTAATTAATTGGAAATATTATTTATTACAAATAAAGTATCATAAATTGGGTCCAATAAAAATAACTCTTATTCATTTTATGACATATTTGAAATATTATAACTAGTTAACTGTAATAAATTTTATATTTTAGACCCGTAAACATAAATTAACATTCGGAAGATGGAGTCAATATTTAATTCCTACACGAAATTGGAAATTGATATACCTACCGGATTTGATATGACCATTAACTTATCCACTGATCATAAGCTACAGAAACTTAGTCGCTAATGAATTAATCTTGGACGATGAATCTAGGCTCAGTAGAGTTATTTTTTTGGCCAGGGACTAGTCCAAACTGAATGCTTACCTGGGGCGCCTGCCAATGTACTTACGTAGTGGTGGCCGCAGCTTTGCACCCGGATTAAAAATAAGATAATATGCGGAGTTGGCATCAAAATATTATATAGGATATGTTTACCGCTTTTGATTTGGAAACTCGAGAAAAGAACACGAATTGTATTTTACATTATAAGTAAATCAAAGTCAAAATTCTTCAAAGTTAATAATAATATAATAAATATTAAGAACAATTTACACAACGCCATCTAGTCTCAAACTAAGCAGAGCTTATGATATGAGTACTACATAAACTGATATAAACACTTTTTTTTTGTAGATCCATACATATTATCCATAGGAAACATTCAGACTTCGGTACAAACGTATGTGTCATCACACAAAGTTTTTCCCACCGGGAATCGAAGCCGAGACTCCGGCGTCGAAAGCGGATGCAGTACCGACCACGCCACTGAAGCAGTCGAATGTGACAATTAAATAATTTTACTACTAAGTATATTTTTATCGGTTTATACTTACAGATATTTTTTTAGCATTTACCGAAACACAGCGATGCTTTACACTAGAGACTCATTACATTCTCATCTCACAAGGTAGGGGCACGGAAGAGTATCGGTACAAAATCGTGACCAACCCACTATTGACCGCTAAGTCGATATCTAAATTATATATTGTAACAACAAATTGTACGTTTTTCGATTTCTCCGCAAGCATCAACCACGCCCGCAGTGCGTCTGATGACATTTACCGCTCTGATACTGTTTGCTCCGCCATTTTCGCATTGACAACCATTGATCAGATAAAACGTAAGTATATTATGTATCGAATGCAAGAGAATTTATGAGAATTCATGTCGGCGTGTTGTGATTTTGTTTTATCATTTACGTTTCGAGTTTATGAGTGAAAGCAACCAATGGTATGGCCGATTTAGATGGCCGATTTAAATAAGTGAACTAGACAATGATAAATGAGAAATGGTCTTTGCACGAATTTTGTATTTAATGATATTCATTATAATCCTAGAAGGCTAGTTAAGTGTAGGTAATAAAGATACGAGATTCCATCCAATTTATTAATTCCTTAAATATTTTTCAACCGACTTCCAAAAAAGGAGAAGGCTCTTAATTCGACTGTATGCTTTTTTTTCTTTTTGTTTGGTACCTCATAATTTTGTACTGGGTGAAGCGATTTTGTTTTTTTTTTTTAATTGCAAGTAAATACTTCACAAGGGTTCCATTTCAATTTGGTCCCATTTCGATAGTTTGAAGTCGGTTGCTGTGTCAAATTTTGACGTGTACTATATATTTAATGCGACAATTTGTCTGTCTGTATGTCTGTCCGTCGCGTTTTTCAATTTACATACATTTGCATGAAACATTAAAATATTCTTCTTTTTTTTTTTTTTTTTTATTTGAGGCGATACAAAGTTCGTCGGGATAACTAGTTTTTACTGAATAGCAACTGTAGTTTGTTTGTTTATTTTAATGTTGTACGTCGTAATCCTTGAAGAAGAGCCTACATATGACTCGAACTTAGTCGGCACACATCGACTAAGTATAACCATATGAGTTACCTTGTTGAAAGCAAATTATGAATATAGTTATTTAGATAAACAAGTTAAGTTTTTTTTTATTTAGTTAAATTAATGTGTGATCTCATTAGTGTAATTTCTTTTGAAAATATACATACATAGTTACAAACGCTACATAAACACATAACATGGCACACAGGCATAATGCCATTAAAAATTACAACAAGCACCGACGACGATATCAAAAAATGTCAAAAAATACGCATTAAACATTAATATAGGCGTTTTAGACAATAACAGTATTAACTGTTAACGGCCGCACAAATTTATTGGCACCGATCTGAGATATGATTGTTTTCATTCACAAACCATGAAGAGAATGTTGTTTAGTTGAATATATTTTGTACGATAATGTCATCGTTCTATAGACGAAACAATTAACTTTCTATATTATGTCTTTGGATTGTTTAGACAAGCCTCGGTTGAGATTATTTGATTTATGAAGTGACTATAGTCGTACAATGACTTGGTAACTGCTTCGGTGGCGTGTCGGGGTCGAATCAGATATTTGTGTGATCCACAAATGTTTGTTTCGGAGTTAGGGTGTCTTTTATGTATGTATTTATAAATATATATGTATGTTTATCTGTTGTCTAGATTTCATAGCTTATTGCTTAGTTTGGGCTAGATGACGTTGTGCGAGAATTTCCAAAAAACTATGCCGATTTATCACCATTCAGTATTTTTAATTTGATTGGGACTGAACTGAAACTTGATGCCGTACATAAAACATGGCCAGGGTCGCCATTTAAAGTTGTGTGTTGAGAGGGAAATAAAAGATCAGACTGCTGAATAATAACTGTCATGAACCTTATTATATATGGAGGCGCATACAGTATAATTCTATAACTATGTATCTTATACTCCAGGGCCCAAGTTATCCTTACTTGACTGACAGTCTGGTAAATATATACTCAGTCCTCCTTAACTGCAATAGGGTGGCTACTTATTACGAGTGGTTAACGAAGTGACTGGCGAAATTTGGGCGTAATAAGCACACCTGTTTACTCCTTCGAGGATAACGATGTGATTTATGTATGTTATTTAATACTTACATTAATCTTGATGGCGATAACGTATTTGATTAGCTGGGACTTACTCAAAGCCTTATTATAAAACACTAGCTGATCGCCGCAGCTCCGCCTGCGTGATTTAGTTTACTCGTTCCCGGTTCCCGTGGGAACACATTACCGAGATAAAAAGTAGCCTATGTTACTCAGGGTGAATGTAGCTTTCCAATAGTGAAAGAATTTTTTGAAATCGGCACAGTAGTTTTTGATATAATAGTAATCTATATATAATACGCCAGTGAAGCCGCTTCTCCTCCTAAACTAAGAGTCGCACAGTTAAGTGTGGCACACCGTTGGAAAGGTCGTGGTCTCAAGTGGTGCGATAAGATTAGAAAATTGACGAAAAGTTAATTTTAACATGATTTAAACTGGATTTATTACTTGCGCAGTTTGCGCTACGGGTTGCTAGTAATAAATAATATTAGTAAAGAAGAATAAACGAAATAACCCCTTTCTAAATCTGTTGATCTAGCTATCCTGTATTTCTCACCAAGTTTAATCTCCATGACTCCATCGACTAAATGACACCAATTTAGGTCACGACATGACTCTTTGACCTTTCAATTAAAGAAAGAGAGAAAGCATCATATACAGACCGACCTCACGCTTTTTCACAAGATAGTGTTAGGTAAGTCGAAGTTTATAATAAGTTTATATTAAGTTTACAATGAATCGATTTATTTTCTCACTTCAATACAAAAGGGCGTTAAATATCATTTACTTACAAAGTTACAATTTAAAATTGTTAATAAATCACAAGCTACACGTCTCTTTAAACTTTTTGACCGTTTTGAATATAGGCAAAATCTTTGCTACTTTACAATAGATTACAAGCCAAGCTAGGCTATTTTACAGACTAAGCTTTTAGTTAAAAAGGCAACTTTATTTATCTATTAATTTTTTCAGTAAAAGTAAATTAAAAAGGAATCAAAAGGGGTAATACTAAATTTTGACAGTTTAAATTCTCAACTTTAATAAATAAAACTTGGTGCTACTTGGTGGACATTGAACTGATTCCAAATATGTCACTTTTATTGCGGTACGTTACCGAGAAGTACCCCCAAATCATCGCGGATAAAAGGTACGGTAACGGTAAACTAAATAAAAACAGGCTTCTTTTCATATTTTATGGCCTGTATCAATTCAGAGCTTAAAATCTTAATATTATTTCGATAACATCATAATTGTGAGTCGAATTTTATAAACGGTCATATACCATAGACCACATAATATTTATAGAATACGTAATTTAAACCAATATAAATTTTACTACGTAACCGTTAGCCCAAAACGTGATATACAGCAGCTATAGAAAAGACAGATACAGAGTACAGGTTCATCATATTTAAATAACATAACACCTCGTGCGAGCTTCAGAGCGGCCTTAAAGTTTGACAACAGGTGTTACTTACACAATTACGGCTTAACTGTACAGCAATAAATTACAAAGTACACCGAGCCAGACGCCAAATACAGTCACGAAGTGTGTTGACTCCCCAATACCCAACACTGCCCAACAGCAAAAGATTTATGTAGTTACGTTTTGAAGTAATAATTACATAACACGTTATTATCAGTTTTGTAAGACGAAAAGAGTTTTATATCCAACTAGCGGACGCCCGCGGCTTCGCCTGTTTGTCATATTTTATACTAAAAACCTTCCTCGAGAACCAATCTATCGGTAAAACCGTATCAAAATCCGTTGCGTAGTTTTAAAGATCGTAAGACTTTGTTTTATAATATGTAGTGAAGTTATGTGTCTTTGGAGGGATTGGCAGAAACTTAAAACCCCAGAGTTCTAGATGCTTCTAAGTATTAGAAGCACTATTCAATAATTGCTAAATAATAAAGGTCGATTTACACATATCAGTGAAGCCTCAGTTCCGACACAGTACCTACCGGCACAGTTAAATATTAGTGCAAAATATTCTTTGATACATTTTCTATAAACATGTCGGTGTCAGTAATGTTGACTGAGTCGTATTTGACACTAACATGCGGGGACGCGTTCATACGTCTTCTTCTTCTTTCTTTAAAAACGTGGCTCTACCAATGTTCATCGATGATTTCGCCAATGTCAAGGTAATGCTTGATTAGTTGATAGTCCCGCACAGAAGAACTAGCTATTCCTAACTAGCTCCAGGTGCAGGACAAGAAACGTTGTTCGCTATGAGAGTGTCTGAGGGAACCCAATTTTTGCGGAGCGCCAGAGGTAACCTAAAAAGCCACCTGCCACGCGCTCAGCAAAAATCGAATTCGATGCGTTCATAGAAAATGTATGAAAGAACATTTAATACACTGATAAATGAAAAAATACTCTGTGTCAGAGGCTTCACTAATATGTGTGAATCGACCTGTCTGCTTTTTTCTGATGAAAACGTGGGTGTATAATATGCCTTTGCTTACCTCTAGAGAGTCAAATCATTTGTAATATATTATGTTCTATTATCTGAGAATACTAAACTGTACATCATCATGGGGGTCACGTAATCTCTAACCATAGGGACAAACCACCGTAAACGAAATTAACTTATCAACAGCAAATAACACAACCTAGGATCCCAGCAAACCATATTACATAGAAATTATCATGATTTTGAACCTTGTTTTAGTAAAACTAAGAACTATGCATAGATTAATAGACTGTTTAGTTAAAGATGTGAGAGTAAAAATATGTGATAGTGTATTTAAACTTGAGATTACATCGCAGTTAACACTTGATAGATATAATAGTAACTTTAAATGACAAGTTGTTGAGTGTTTTAGCGTTATACTTAACAGGGGCAGAGGCTGATATAGGAGACCGCGAGACCGCGCCCGCTCTCATGTCCATTGCTGCGGGCGTTTTTGGTGACACTGAAGCCATTTGCAGTGGCGCCCGGCGGACTTTGGCCACCGGTGTGTCCTCTTCGGTGGTTTGGTCGGAAAGAAAATCCCGCGTCGTTGGGGTTGAGTTTCATCCCGCGTCGGTGAGTGAATCTGGTTGCGTGCTGTGAGGCAAAGGCCCCGCAGCACGCAACCCTTCTAGCCTGCTTCTGTAAGGACGGGGGGTGGCTGTCCTGCCGTCATCAGGCCCCGATCATGGAGGTCGATGGTCCTGGCAGTAGATGAGTCTGCGGCGCCCTGGCCGCTGACTGCGAAACTCAGCGGGGAGGGTACGCTCCCTCTCCCTCTCGGCCGCCTCCTTCGCGAGCAAGTCATGCTCGCGAAGGAAGCGGCCACACGGCTGCGTTCCACCTACTCGTACTGGAGACCATGGCTTGGAGTATGGTTTCCAGCGAGAGGATATCCACGCCCAGACCCACTACGAGGTCCCGGCGCTGACTCGCCCACGCTGAGCACTCCACCAACGTGTGGTATCGTCGTCGTCGTCGGAAACCTCGCAGTGTCGACACCGGGGTGTGACCTCACGATGGATGCGAAACAGATAGCTACCGAAACATCCATGCCCGGTAACGATCTGCGTCGCACGATACGTCAGGTCACCATGCCACCTCTGCAGCCACTCGTCCATGATCGGTCTCACCGCCGCGAAGACGGTAGTTCCCCACTTTGGTTGCTCAAGTCGCACGGAGGGTGCAAGTCTCAAGGGTCGCAAGTCTCCATGAGATCCTGGCGGAGTTGGGACCGCCGGTCCTCGATTTCTCGAGACGCAGGCCTGTGGTCCCTGTCCAGCGCCTCCTTGTCCATTAAAACAATGACGCAAGGGCTCTCGCTTTCAGGTCCCATGGAGGGGTCCCGGCTAGGGGACATGCAGCCTCTCCGGAGATCGTGCGGTACCCCCGTATTGTTTTGACGGCCAAGGTTCGCAGTGGTCTGTTCAACTACCTCAGTGCGGGTACAACAACAGGGTATCTAATAGGTGTAATTATTTGACAGAAACGATAGTTTTACTGTTCCCAGACTCTCAGTGACAGGGATAGCATTTTTGGGTACTTACTAAGATAGTTGAGAAGATATTCTTTCGAAGTTGAGAGGTCTTCTACTATCCCTTACCTGGAAACAAAACAAAATTTACATAACATTGAATTGCAGGACCAACTTGTATTATAAGTACATTTGTTGTTTAATTATACTATCACCAAGATCTTAGAGGCCCAGGCCTCACCTGCAAGTAAATAGTGCACCTGTCGGCTAACGAAGTAGACTCTGGCAGACATACAAGGTCTCAAATAACGTCAATAATACATAATTAACTAGGGAACGACCGCGGTTTCGTCCACTTGGCAAATTATACCCACAAAAACCTTTCTCGAAAACCATACTATCCATTGGTGAAAGCCGCATCAAAATCCGATGAGTAGTTTTAAAGATCTAAGCATACATACGGATGGAAGCGACTTTGTTTTATACTATGTTATGATTATACACAGATGTTTCAAAACATGAAACTCTGTTGGTAAAATGTGAATATTTTGTGTTGTGATAATTGTTATTATGATAAGAAGTAGGCAATCTTTTTTTTAAAAGAGTGTGAAGAGCATTTTTATGTTATCGTGAAGAAGATTATATCTACTCATTAATCATATTTATTGATACCTATCAAGTACCTACTTACACCTGTTTATTGTAAATCGGTTAACGGTTAATTTCCTATATATAAGTTGGTATTTCTCTAGATATAAGTACTATATAAGTTGGTATTTCTCCAAAACGTTTTTTCATTTGTAATTTTAGAAGAAACACGAATTACTTTTTCTCCTGAAGGGGCAAAAAGAAGGGTTGTACACACTTGTAAACTATTCCACAACTTATTTAATTTATTTTCACCGACCGGTTTCGCTTTTCAGCATTTTCAAAGGTGTTTCACTGTCTAACACATCTTCAAGCCATTTAAAAATAATTAAAAGTGTTTACAAGTGTATTTCTTCATCATGTATTACTATAGGTTCCACTAAGTGCCAACAAAAGAAGTGTCTTTGTATAAAAACAACGTATCTACCCATATAGAATCTCGCCTATATACCTGAGAAATAAGGCAGATGTAGATGTTTAACAGTGGGCAAGTTGTCGTTATCGGACACCGTATACCATAGAAAATCTCTTCAACAACTCGCTCATTTCTGGAGTCCACGCAGTAACAATACCTTTTTTTATTGTAAGTTTTTTTTATATATTTAGGTCGACAATTTGACGCCACCTGCCTGATGGTAAGCTGTGGCGACGTCTGGCGATTGCTGGCGACTCTCACAGTACACAGGAATACTATAGAGAGTGGCCCTCAACTTGACGCCCCAGTAATGTGCCTCTTCACGCTTCGCTTAAAGAACCCAGGGTTATATGTTGGAGGAAACACGTGCACAGCCAGGGCGTTCCAAGCCACCATCGTTCGGCAGAGAAACGAACGTTTAAAACGCTCGGTTCTCGCGAAGACGGTTTCCAGGGTATGAGAGTGACATCTCTGCCCGGCACGCGTTGTTCGGGATCGGAAGGGAGAAGGTGGGATCAGGTTGAAGAGCTCTTCAGAACACTCGTCGTGGTATATAAATACGATAGAACGCGGAAGTACCAATTTTAACTACTTACAGATAGATACCTAAATGCCTCATCTACCAATTGTGGTTAAAAGTTGGTGGTAAAATCCAACGGAAATCTCGAGAAACTATAAGGTTTCCAACCTTTCACATTATCACGATTCAGCACTATTCAGATAATCAGTTATGATTAACAGTATGTTAAAAGGTATTTATTCAAATTTCAATCATCAACACATGTAATAAAATTATAAGTGGTCGGTGTCTGTATATCGAAGATATAATAGAGAAACTGTTGAAGGGGGGCTTTATGAACGCAATAGAACCCAAAACAATGTTTTTTAGATATTTTTACTGTTTGTCTGAATGTTTGAACACGCTAATCTCAGAAACGGTTTCAGTAATGCGTTGTGGTTTATTCAACTTAACATTTAAGGTTTGTTTTATTTCAATCGGTTCATAAACAAAAAAGTCATTTCGATCTGAAGTAACACGCAGGCGGAGCTGCGGGCAACAGCTATACATAATTAATCAGTAACTGGTGATCAAGAAAACTATAACACGCAGGTGGAGCTGCAGGCAACAGCTAGTTAATAATGAATACCGTCACAGTTGTTAGTTCAATCTAAATAAAGTTATCGCCCGATTAGTCACCAACCAAACGATAAGAAATACGAGTAGGTAACATACATACATAGACATCATTACGTCTATTTCCCGAAGGGTTAGGCAGAGGTGCATTATACTCCCACATTTTGCTAGTAATTTTGTTACGATTAGAATGTTCGGGATATTTACCATGTAACATTATATTATCAAGTCTCCGATGTGAAAAACCAAATAATTGTGACAACCCTAATACAAAATCGCGAGTGGGTACAGTGAACAGTCAGCTTTGTGTGTCGAGATCGTGATCGAGTTCGAGTGTGCAATGAGACCGATGGTAGTGGTGCGCGTAGTAAACGAACTAGAAAGAGGGTGGAACGATTTTAGACATTTTTCCATCAACCGCCATTACTCCAGTTCTTCCGCGATCATGGCGCTTGCAACAGCGCCGAAATATCTGAGACTCGATAACATAATGTTACATGGTAAATATCCCGAACATTCTAATCGTAATGTTAATGACCATGATAGTTTAAATACCTATATGTAAATTTTGTTGTCCCACGAAATAGGAGGCCAGCCTATTGCTGTTTACCGGGCACTGTAACCCTCCAACCAAAATTCCACCAGGTAGGCCCTATGTAAGACGAATTAGGTAAATATATGCACTTATTCAATAATAAATAAATACATACATACATACGGTCACGCCTCTTTCCCATGGGGGTAGACAGAGACTATGGAATTCCACTTGCTACGATCCTGGCATACTTCTTTCGCTTCTTACACTTTCATAACTATCTTCATGCATGCTCTCCGGTTATGGCTACTCTTGACCTGGCCTTTGTTCAAAACATCTCCGATTTGGTCGAAGTACGTTCGCCTAGGTCGACCCTTACCTGCCTGTTCATTCACGCCCGCCCTAAGCTATCGTTTTCTTCAATTTTCTTTCATCCATCCTTTTTAAGTGACCGAACCATCTAAGCATTTCTATCTGAAAAAGGGTTTTCTATCTTACTCACTACATCTTCTGACATTATAATACATAACGTCAGCTATACTTACCTATTGTTGTATCTAGATATGTACTTAGGTATAATTAACTAGGTCGCCGCAGTCGCGAAACGTACCGTTACGCCGCAGCATATATTTGAGCGAAGCGAGTTTTGATTCAAAGCGATAGAACTCTGTCAAAGTATTTTTTGTCATTACGTTATGGGAATTTTTACCATCATTTAATCGAAATTCAAAATTCTGGCTTCGTAAGAACCTGGGTAATTCTGTAAGCTTTTGATGAGTGCAAGAAAATCCGAAATCGGCCGAGTATTCGCTGAGAAACAATTTAACACAATTTAACATAAATCGTAATTTGAGTCATCCGTTGAGAGCTCCGCTCGCCTTCGGCTCGCTGCGCTCAATTAAATGCATAATATGGCGCCTGATACATTATGCTTACACTATTTATAGACAGGAATGTCTTAAGAAAACATACTTTACAATCAAAATTGAATACAATTTTGAACTTTATCTCTTTATTAATAAGAAACAAATGATTCCATCCCTCCGTATATGCAGTTACATTATTATGTAGCTACAATGCTTGAGGTACAGAGGTACAGATTATAAAGAGATATCAAATTAAATAGAACTTTATTTTTTAAAAGGTTAGAATAGTAATGAAATGTCTGATGCTTG
The DNA here is from genome assembly GCA_963556515.1 of Nudaria mundana. Lineage (NCBI taxonomy): Eukaryota > Metazoa > Arthropoda > Insecta > Lepidoptera > Erebidae > Nudaria > Nudaria mundana. The sequence goes on from OY748299.1 coordinate 2,805,791, forward strand.
GTTGAAATGTAATTAATTGGCTACAGGATATCATTTTACGAGATTCATAATAATTAGTTGCTGACTGTACTCGTTAGCTCGAAGTAACCTTTGATTTAAAGATAGAAGATAAAATTAAAGACTATGAGGATAAATCAACAGATGCAAAGAACGGTTTCTTCAAAGCTAAGGTTATATAATAATACTAGCGACCCGCCCATGCTTCGCACGGGTGCAATGTAGACTATGTAGCATGTCAGTCTTAAAATTCAAATATCTCAATGTAAATATTTGTATGCTTTGCATTGGTTGAATGATTGTCTTTATCTGTGGTAGAATGATTGTCTTTATCTGTGGTATTAGAATTGTGGAATTAGATTCGTCTTTGAATTTCAATGCCAAACAATGTTCAATCACTACTGGCATGCTATCAATTGATACTATCGATCGTCCTTGTAAGGAATCGATGGATCGTAATTCATGGCAGTTTCTTTATTTACCCACGAATTAGTTCTGGCTCTCTGTAATCGATGCCTACCCCTATCCTGGCTGAGGCGAGCCTCAAGCTCGGCAGACGATTCTCTGGCTCTCCGAACACTATGACTTTCCCGATCTTGGCTGCAGCGAGCCTCACGCTCAACTGAGGATTCTCTTACTCCTTCAGTTCTATATCTAGCCCGAAGCTGGCTGAACCAAGCCTCACATTCCCTTGACGAATCTTCGTCTCTAGCTGAACGTGCTCTTTGGGCATTCCCTGTACGACCTATGTTTGAACGACGACGTCTTTCAGATATGACTTTATACCTATCCTATTCAGTTCTTTTTTGAACTTAAATACCTACATTACTTTAAACCGCTTTTTGGCTATAATTCTATTGTTTTTTTCTTATTCCTATCCAACCAATGTACCTACTATGAATTTCGAAAAAAATGTCGAATGAATTGAATGAATGAAAATGAATTTTTAATGAAAAAGCCTATGATATAACCTATTAATCTGTAATATCTTCGAAAATATTCATTTAAATTACATGCTGTAAAGGGCCATATTGATCTATATTAAAAGCAAAATGTATTTAAGGTACTTAATTGGATAAGGATTTATGCTGTATTGCTTAAAATCTCTGTGTGTTCACTGCCGTCATTGGCCACAGCCCGGCTGCGTCGCCGCGCTCGTATTTTTTTTTCCATCACGAGATATCTCTTAAGTCATTCGTCCAAATTATATGGTTTGAATGGCAATTTTGGTCTACATTAAATGAACAAGGTATGTAAAGTATTCAATTAGATAAGGAATAATACTGCATTGGTAAAAATAGCTTGGCAAACGACACATTATTTTTTTGTCATTTATAAAAGATAAAAATGGTTACTGTGAGTTATCCTTAAGAGATAGACATATGCTATCGCGGACTTTTTTGTAGACCTTTCTATGGTGTACAATACTGTAGTACATTATTTTGATCTGTCTCGTAGGGTTTCGTCAGCGTTTGCAATGAAAGCGCAATAAAATGTGTTTATTTACGACATTACATTAGAAACCTCTAAAATAATCGGTATTACTCTAGTATGTTATACATGTATTATACATTAAAACCTTTCTGTTGAATCACTCTATCTATTAAAAAAACCGCATCAAAATCCGTTGCGTAGTTTTAAAGATCTAAGCATACATAGGGACAGACAGACAGGAAAAGCGACTTTGTTTTATACTATGTATAGATACTACAATGATTCGTAGATATGTGAGTTTCTTTTCTGGTTACTACGCTACCGACGACATGAACCCGCTGCTAATACAATCAGTTTCGCTTCGTTTTTATGGGGTCGATGCAGACCAACTGTTTTTTTTTTTTTTTTAAATCCGCGCAGACCTACTGTTGGATTACTGGGTACTGATAAAGGCCCAATATTATGGCTCGAAACTAGTATGCGGTACACTGATGTTTACCACTGTGGAACTTTAACCATGTTAGCGTTTAGGATAAATACAACACGCCTATATCTCCGAAGGGGTTCATTACACACCCAGATTCTTTCAGTAGTTTTGTTGGTACAACGAAATAGGGTGCAAGCCTGTTAGCCGATACCGAGCAATATAAAATGTTCAACACCAGTTACATCCCACTAAATAGTCTCTACATACATAATGAAGGATAGAGTAGTTGTTTATGATAATTGGGAAATAAACTTAGGTACGGGTATGTAAATTTCTCCAGTTAAATTGCCTCGGTGGCGCAGTGGTAGTAGGCGACTGCCATCCCTGAGGGGACCTTCGATTCCGGGTCGAATCAAATTATTTGTGCGATTCACAAATGTTTGTTTCGGAGTTTGGGTATTGTTTATAAGTCATCTAGATCCCATAGCACAAGCTTATATTAGCTTAATTTGGGGTAGATCACGTTGTGTGAGATGTCCAAAAATAAAAAAAATAAAAAAAAACTATTTTATTGTTAATTTACTCACTTGAATATCGATTAACAATAAAATTGTTAGAATTATAAACATATCGATGTTTAACCTTCTGTCGTGATAACTACCTACATTATATATCAGAAATTATCTGTCAGCGGACTACCTTGCCTTTATTCCGAAAACTATAATCTACACATTAACATTAATCTTTATTTACCAACTGGGGCCACATGTGCCGCCCATTCTATAGATAACCATCGATAATTTTGTCTTTACTGATGCTTTTATCGATTACAGACATTGGGTGTCGATAGCAAAGATAACCGACTGTTTTAAATATTGGGAAATCGATGTCTCATGATAGTACTGAGTGATTTCTTGCCATCAATTATCATCATTAAGTTAGGTGGGTTTTTTTAAAGAATTATCGACGACTATTTTCCTGTTGTTTTCTAATATAATTTTCTTTGCTTTGTTTTCATTAACCCATCCCCTTTTACAGAGGCTACAATGTTCAAACAAAAACCTTTTCATGGATTCACTATAATATTATGATATTCATAACTTGGTGTCAAAGCATAATTTTTACAAATTAATAGAAGAGTTCAAGACAATCTTATACTAATATAATCGATGCTTCTCAGGACCAGAAGGCTGGCTATATTGGCCCAAAGAATAAGTATCGCCATCCAACGTGGCAACACAGCTAGAAATTCTGGGAACCTTCCCAGTCGGCAATGACGTGGAGGATTTTTTTAACGATATTTTGTAGTGTAAACATTTTTAGTACATAATTATGTATATTGTAATCCTTATTGTAAATAAATGTATGTTTCTAATATAATAAAAAAGAAAGATTTGTGTTTTCTACGTTTGTAATGAACGAACTAAAAATTTACTGAACCGATTTAAAAATTCTGTCACCATTAATACGAGTATGCTATAACGAACCAATAGTTATCTCTACACATTTTAGCATTTAAAATATAAAAATGCAAAAAGATACATCACGTTTTTATGTCGATTGCAATCAACGATTGCATTATAGCAAATGTCGTGACGAAGGTGACATGCGATAGCCTTTACTAGCCTCTGCCGAAGAAACATCCGCTAATCTTATCACAAAACGTTACTTAACATCCATTTCTGCGTCTCACCACACATCTTCGCGTCCGCCCTGAAGATTGCAGATAATGTACAACTAGTTTTACGATTGTATCGAACGTGGAAGACGAATAGTTTAGTGTCGGTGTAAGTGTATGTACCCTTTTGACTCATAAGGACCACTTCACAAAACACCCACTTCCCAAAACGACCACTTCCCAAAACGCCTACTTCCCAAAACGCCCACTTCCCAAAACACCCAATTAGTCCAACTAATAAGGAATAAAACCAAGAATGAATCAGCATTTATCTAGAAGTAAATTCCACCTATTATAAAAAGTAAATTGTGCCATAAAGCTTATTATAGTATTAATGATTTCTTAGATAACAAGGCGGCCTGGTTGTAACAACGTAACGAATTGCTCCTTTCTAAATAACTCTGTATTAGATTTAAGATGAAATATTTTGAAAAAAGCCGAGCTGAGTTTCTTGAGGGCTCTTCTCAGTCTCGTTGCATTTTGGAACCCTCGGTAGAGTCACACCAACTTCTGACGAATCTAAATAATTTTCTGAAAATTTCAAAGATAATAAACGTTATTTTATTTTATTTTATTTTATACCTATTATTTTATCGATATGTTATGGCTAAGTTTAATTATTTAATAATAATGTAGAGATTCGACTGCTATCATTCTTGGATTTGTAAACAATACATGTTTACGGAACAGGCGCCAAAAGATAATAAATATTATTAATGTCATTGCTTATTTAATTATGATTTACGTACGTAAGTAATATCATTATTTGTGATGTATTCAGATAGACCTTGAATACAAGTCAGAACTATTTTATTAATACTATATTTGCTTTAATGCTTTAGAAATAAGAAGAAAGATGTGGGAGCAACCAAATGATGGCGAAATGTAGGGGTAAGAAATGCTTCTGCATACTTTTGCTACTATGTACAACCAAGTTACAACCTGGTCACTTAGAAAACAGGATCGCCTCGAAATAGATGCATTAGAGATGTGGTGCTGGAGACGCATGCTAAGAATACCCTGGACTGCGTTCCGCACCAATAAGTCCATCCTCAATGAGCTTTAGATAAAAAATAGACTATTGTCGACTGTGTAGCTACGAATATTAGTTTTTTTGGACAAATTACAAGAAAGGAGAGCACTATGGAGAGGTTGGTCGTGCAAGGGCGCGTGGAGGACACAAGACCACGGGGTCGGTCCGCTAATCCCATGACCTCATCAGATCCACTACGCAATTAACCGCGGTGGAATGTGCTCGCAGTGCAAGTCAAAGACAGGATTGGAGGCACATCGCTCAACGTGCAGCCGCTTTTGCCGAGGGGAGTGACGGGGCATCTTAGTCCATCGGCAGCCACAACCACTCTGCCAAGATTGTACAACTAAGAAGAGATGTACACCCTAAATTACTTTCTGCCCACCCACGTAGTATATTGTATCGTCAGCGTCAAAAGTCCATTCGCATTATCACAATGCAATAGCTTGAGTTTAGTTTGACTTATGACTTATTTACAATGCATCATCATTATCATCAATAAGTAATTGAGTTTAATAATTTACTGTGTACTTGACTGTACCAATCACAGAGATATACATATAATATCAAACCCTTACCTATGTCATGTCAATCATCATTTAATAACAATAAGTACCTACTATTGTTAAAATGTCAAATTCTTACATATTGACCAAAGGTCTTTATAACATACGGACTATTCCGGGACTTCTTGGATATTCAGACACTTGTACATATTGACCCATGGTATTTATAACATCTGAACATTATGACACCGCGGATATTCTAACAATTGGCCAAAAACAATCCTTACTCGTACAGACATTGTTCAACAACAATCCACCAATACAAGTAAAAAGAAGAATTATACCATACTTTATAGAAAACTTACGACCTACATACTCTGAACATACAGTTTCCTAGAAAAAAAACAGTCCAAGTAATAAATGAGGATAATAACTGTAAATGCATTGCAAGAAAAAATGAGTGCTCAAGTTTAAGTGATGTAGCAGTGATGTCGGAAGTTTATAATCTTAACTGCAGATCACAAAACGCCAAGCACTGATAATGTGATTTTTGTGATTCTGGACGGTTGAATGCTTTTACTAGAATTTTTGTGTTCAAGATCTTGGAAGTCCAAGTCAACCTTGCTTGTAGCAGGTGTTCTTGTTACCAACAGAAGTGGCTCTTAGACCAGATCTAAGACTAAGCACTCCATGGATTCACCCCGTCCATATAGTGATAAAGCGGTGAACCGCAGGCTACTGAGACTTTTGACTCGATTGTAGGTTTAGGGTGTCCTTGCAACTAGTCAGCGCTGAGCTTCCTCATGCGACATTTTACCCTTTCAACCTAGCCAAATTGGGAAGATCCAGTGTCGCTTTGAATATTCGTCCTAGTTAAGAGCATACTGAATCTCTTCATCTCATCTCATCATTGCTCTTGGCAATCCTAGATCTTTAAGCAAGTTGTAAGCAAGCGATTGTACGCTCACCCTTTTATACCACTAATACATACAACGAACAAGTTACTAGCGAAATTCTATTCACGCATATCCCCATAGAATTAAGCAGAAGTACGTTATAAACCCACAATTTACCGGTAGTTTCACGTTATAGCAAGCCTATTTCTGATACTTACAATCTTGAGTAGAAAATCAACAGCCATTCTGTTAACCGAACCTAAATTCCAGCAAGCAGGACCCTTACATACCTAATATCTATGCAGTTCGGAGTTTTGTTGAGAAAGACACTTACATGATTGGTAAATCTATACGCCACATCTAATAGATAGGAATAAGAGGTCACATACGCACTCGTAGATAAGAATCTTATCTAGTAAGAACATGGAATAGCTATATCAATGAATGGGCTCGACACAAGAATACTTAAAAGGTATTGAATATTAACTTCATAGTTCTTGATAACATTCGCAGTAAACATTTGTCAATAAACTGTCTTCACGAGTTATAGCCGGTTAGACTATGTATATAAAAAAATCAGAGTTTTGAATTTGAAACCTCAATTTTGAGCAATAAGGATTTCTCGATTCATTCACCGAGCCTTTTCCCAACGCAGTTGTGGTCGGCCTTCCAGTCTAACTGCGATTCGACTGAACTTCGATATTTTCCGAGAAGCGACTGCCATCTGACCTCCACAACCCATGGGCGATTTCGAAGTTCTGTAGTTAGACAGCGAGGATTTTTGATTTAGGGCTCCAACTACCCGACTGCCATAGATGTTCGTATGACGACCGGAACCGACGGCTTAACGTGCTCTCCGAGGCACGTAGGGGTCTCAGTGTCTTAAGAAATGGTCACCCATCCTAAGACCGGCCTGACTAGATGTTCCTTAACCTTTGCAATGTGTTAACATTGTCGGTTACACTAGACCACGAGCCCCTCTGGATTTCTCGATTCCTGGGTAATAAATAAAGATGATGGATAAGGCGTGAACTTCTACCTTAGCCTTCTAACCTACACTAAATCGGATAGCGGTAGTGCCACTACTACTAGTTCTAGCTCCGCACTCCGGGCATTAGCCATACCATATTGTACACAAAGTGCCGGAAAAATCAAAAAGAATATCATAAACCACAAAAATATTTATGCATGGCCATGGTCATACTTATTATCTAGTAAGTGGGAATATTAATTATTAATTACATATTCATCGCACACAACTATTTTAACGAGCGCAAAACTGCAAACGTCGTTTTTCGATGACTCATTATTAGGGATGCCACTCTTTCCGATACTATCAGTCTCTATTACAACATATTAAATGTTGTGTATAAAAGAAAATTAAAATTTATTTACAATAAGAATTACCTAAATATGTTACTAAAATTACATTGTTGAGAATCAAGTATCAAGTTAAGGAATTTCAGCAGACTTTATGCTGGATATTTATTTGAAAAACATTTGATAATAGAAAAATCAAAGGTGGCAACCCTACTTGTTACCTAGTACATGTCTGGTGCAGACAAGCGAACATCCGAGTCTATTGTCAACTATAGGCATCCGGCCAGACAAGGTTGAAATGATGACAGGTTTTAGTTATCCCATGATTTCACAATGACTAGATTGTCATCCAGTTACGGTTTTTTTGCAAATAATGCTATTTTTACTATAGATACCTTTTGTCTGTGAGGAATTACACCTAAATGCACAAAATTAAGATAGTATAATATGTGCTAGGTACCTTTATATTGTAAATACTCCGCGAAAAAATACTTATTTAAAACTAGAGAAAAGGCACACTTATAAGTTATATTGTATCATTGTATCTTTCTTTTTTCGTAGTCAAAACCACATTACCGGGATAAAATACATCCTATGCGTTAATACACGACATGTGTGAATCTGTGTGCCAATTTTGAAACATCTTCACAAACTTTCACTATTACAAGTATGATTCCGCGTGGGGCGGGGCCCCAAGAGATTAGACTACGTCCTCGCCGTCCGCCCTGGACCCCAACTTGACCACGGTAACGCAGTGGCAAGTTGGGTGACCGAACGTCGACATCGAGAACTTGAGTGGCCAACACAGGAAGAAACTGCTTATCATGAATAAGCCAGAAGAGACCCCCGGTCCTGACACTGCCCTTCCCCGGGCAGTCTCAGCCGACGACTTACTGCATTATTCCCGGAACCTGATTATGCCTATCGATTTGGGGGCTCGCGTCACGCCGCCTAGTTGCAGCGCGACGTCGACGCCCCAAGGAAATGTTGCTGCTGGGACTGACGATGGGTCAGCTCCCAGTAGTGTGAGGGGTAAGGGCCCTTCTTCTTCGCAGAAGAGGACCCTCGAGAAGGGGGGGCTACCGCGCGACCGGAGCACTAGTTGCTCTGGGTGGGGGTCCCTCCTCTCCAGCGATTCGGAGGAGGAGGTGCCGGTGAAGACGGTGCGCACGCGTCTCGACGCCTACAGAAAGCGCCCGCCAACACCACCCCCGTCATCTGTGCCGTCCCTGCGCAGTCGCAGGGATATCGGTGTGCCGCCCGCGCGGGAGATAATGAGTATTTTCTCCCGCATGAACGCGGCCATGCGGGGGAGTAAAAACATGTCGGGGAGGAAGAAGATTGTGGCTTCACTGGTGGATGAAGCCCAATCCTCCCTCGACAAGCTCCTCGAGCGGAGCGTCACAGAGGAGGAGGCGAAGCTCCGCAAGCAGGTTGCGAGCCTGGAGGTGGAGCTCACTGCCTCCCGAAAGGAGATGGAAGATCTCCGTCGGGAGGTCGCTGAGCTGACCAAAGCGGTCAAGGCACCTCCAGGTCCCATGCCGCCTCCTCCTCTGACGGCTGGACCAGCGCCGAAGACGGCGCCTAGGACCGCGCCCACCATGGCGCCCGGCTCGCCGCCGAAGCCTGTACCGACTACGGTGCAGGTCCTGACGGCGATCGAGAGGCGCCTCGCGGTCCTGGAGGACCGGGCGTACCGCCCTCCGCTAGCGCGTCCCGCGGTTTCATACGCGGCGGCTGTCGGCGGTGCTCCCGCTCCGGGTCCAAGCGGCACACCCGCTGTCCGCCGCCCCGCTCCGCCCCCGTCCGCTTCAGCGAACCGGATGCCGGCCGAGACCGCGGCCCAGGCGCGGAAGGCCAAGGGGCGTGGTAAGAAGAGTGGCACCCCTGCCGCCTCGTCTTCCTCTAACGTCGCTCCCGTTGCTTCCTTACATCCCTCCAGACGGGAGGGATGGGAAGTAGTGGGAGCCAAGAAGAGGAAGACGAAGGCTGCCAAGAAAGCGGCCAAAGCCGCCGCGGCGAAGGCGCCGAAGAGGCCCCGCCCCCCTCGCTCCACCGCCGTCGTCCTGACGGTGACGACGGTAGGTGTGGAGAAAGGGGTGGGGTACGCCGACGTACTGAGGACCGTGAAGTCCTCAGTCAACCTCTCGGCCCTCGAAATACAAGGGGGGCTCCGGTGCAAGACGACACGCACCGGGGCTCGCCTCCTCGAGGTCTCCGGCGCCTCCAGCGGCCCTAAAGCTGACGCCCTAGCGGCTCAGCTTAGGGTCGCGCTGGACGAAGAAGCCGTCCGCGTCACCAGACCCACCAAATGCGCCGCATTGCGCATCACGGGTCTGGATGACGCGGCCACGACGGAGGAAGTTGTCTCCGCCGTCGTGGAGGCGGGCGGCTGCCCCCGTGACCAGGTGAAGGCTTCAGATATCTCCTTCGGCTCCACTGGTCACGGGATGACAGTCGTCCAGTGCCCCGTCGCGGCGGCACTGAAAGTGGCGGACGGACGAAGCCTCCTCGTAGGGGGCTTCCTAAAGGCGCAGGTGCACCTCCTTCGTGCCCGGGAAACCAGATGTTTCCGGTGCATGGTGGTGGGGCACGTCGGAGTGCAGTGTACAGCGGAAGTCACCGTGGGCGATCGGTGCTTCCGCTGCAGCCGGCCCGGTCACAAGGCAAGTGCCTGTGACGCCCCGCCTCGCTGCTTTAGATGCGAGGCGGAGGGCAAGACCGCGGATCACCGGGTCGGCAGCACAACCTGCGCCGCCTCGAAGCCAAAACCTCGTCCGTCCGCTGAGAGCGGTGGGGGTGCCGCCCTTGCGCGGCCAGTTGCTTCGCGGCGGGATGCGGTTATGGACGTCAATTAATGTCTGACGCCCGTATCCGTATCTTGCAAGTGAATTTGAACCACTGCCGTGCTGCTCAGGATCTTCTGTACCAGAGCATCCGGCAGTGGTCCATAAACTTGGCCGTGGTCGCCGAGCCGTACTACGTCCACCCGGGAAGCCCGGTGGACGAGGACGGCTCGGCCTGTTGTATCTTTGGGGGGTCCGCCGCAGACAACTCGCGCCTTGCGATCATTGCAAGGGGCCGCGGGTGTGTTGCGGCGGACTATGATGGGTTGGCAGTCGTGGCCACCTACATCTCGCCGAACATTGACGAGTCTCAGTTTGAGCTATGGCTCACTGAGCTCGACGTCGTCTTCGCTGCGTGCCGTCCTCGTCCTGTCCTGCTCCTGGGAGACTTCAACGCCTGGAGTGAGGCGTGGGGCTCCCGGGAAACCAGGGACAAGGGGAGGCTTCTTGAGGACTGGACCAGAACACGTGGTCTGGAGGTCCTCAACCGGGGGAATGTCGCCACCTTTTGGCGGCGGGGGGGGGAATCGATCGTGGACGTAACGTTCGCATCCCCTGACCTCGCCGCCCGTATTACAGGCTGGCGCGTGGAGGAGGGTGAGGAGACGCACTCGGATCATCGGTACATCCGGTTCGATGTCGTCCCCCCACCTGACCTCCCACAGCCGGTGGCAAATCCCCCGGATCCGCGTTGGGCACTTCACCATCTGGATCGGGAGGCTCTTCTGGAGGCATCCATCGTGCAGGCCTGGATTCCAGCGCCGGACCGGCCTGCCGATGTGGATGCCGAGGCGGAGTGGTTCAGGAGAGCCATGTCGCAAATCTGTGATGCGGCGATGCCTAGGGTTACACCCAGACCGGCCAGGAAGCAGGTGTACTGGTGGTCGCCGGAGATTGCAGAGCTGCGCGCAGCATGCATCTCCGCCCGCCGCCGGTACACCAGGTTTCGCCGGAGGCGTCGCCGCCCAGACGACGCGGCAGCCCGAGAGGCGGAGCTTTTTCAGGCATACAGGGAGGCTAAAGGTAATCTCCAGGAGACGATAAAGCGGGCCAAGACGGCGGCCCGCGAGGAGCTCCTGGAGACCCTGCAGCAGAACCCATGGGGGCGCCCGTACCTACAGGTCAGGGAGAAACTCCGACCTAGGGCGCCCCCACTGACCCAGAGTCTCCAGCCGCAGCAGCTGGAGCGGGTCATGGGCTCCCTGTTTCCGACGAGCGCGGAGGAGCACGTCCCTCCGCGCATGGCTCCGTCTCTGTCCGACGCGGATTGCACCAGCGAAGACGACGTACCCGAAGTCAGGGTGGGGGAGCTAGGTGCGGCAGTACTCCGGCTTAAACGCCGGAAAATCACTGCCCCCGGACCCGACGGCATTCCTGGCCGTGCATGGGTCCTGGCCCTCGAAGAACTCGGGCCTCGACTGATGGGGCTCTTTAGCGCATGCCTCGAAAGGGGCCAGTTTCCCAAGGTGTGGAGGACGGGGAAACTGGTCCTGATCCGTAAGGCGGGGCGGCCGGTGGACTCACCGTCCGGATACCGGCCGATCGTGTTGCTCGACGAGGTGTGTAAGCTCTTTGAGCGCATTATCGCGGAACGCCTCGTCGAGCATCTCACGAGTGTGGGGCCAGACCTGGCGGATAACCAGTTCGGTTTCCGTCGGGGACGCTCCACCGTGAGCGCGATCATGCGCGTGAAGAGCCTGACGGAGGAAGCAGTCTCGCAGGGCAAGGTGGTGGTGGCGGTGTCTCTTGACATCGCCAACGCGTTCAACACCTTGCCATGGAGCTGCGTTAGGGAGGCGCTCGTGTATCACGAAACGCCTCTCTACCTCCGTCGTATTGTCGGGGCCTATCTCTCGGAGAGGGCCATAGCTTTCCCCAGCTGGCTCGGGCCAGCTCGGCGAGATGTGTCGTGCGGTGTTCCGCAGGGGTCGGTCCTGGGGCCGCTTCTGTGGAACATCGGCTACGACTGGGTGCTGCGGGGTGCGTTGCCTAGGGGTGTCGGCGTAACGTGCTACGCCGACGATACCCTCGTCACGGCGCGGGGTGCAACGTACCAGGAGGCAGCACTCAAGGTCACGACGGGTGTTGCTCGAGTCGTGGGTCGGATACGGCAGCTGGGACTGGAGGTGGCCTTGCACAAGTCCGAGGTTCTGTGTTTTCACAGACCTCGGAACGGTCCACCAGAAGGTTCCAGCATAAATGTGGGAGGCGTTAGCATCGGCATCAAGCCCTCGATGAAGTACCTAGGGATCGTACTTGATAGCCGATGGAACTTCGGACCACATTTCCGAAGTTTGGTCCCCAAGGTGACGCAGGCATCGGTCGCGCTTTCGCGACTGATGCCCAACCTAAAGGGACCCAACGCCTCCTGCAGGAGACTGTACCTGGGGATCGTGCGGAGTATGGCCCTATACGGGGCTCCCGTATGGGCGGATAGGTTGGCGGTCAAGGGGAACGTGACTCTGTTAAACAGACCACTTAGAACCTTGGCCGTCAGAACCGTACGGGGGTACCGCACGATCTCCGGAGAGGCTGCATGTCTCCTAGCCGGGACCCCTCCATGGGACCTGGAAGCGAGAGCCCTTGCGTCATTGTTCCAATGGCGCAAGGAGGCGCTGGAGCGGGACCACAGGCCTGCGTCTCGAGAAATCGAGGACCAGCGGTCCCAACTCCGCCAGGATCTCATGGAGTCATGGAGGGTGCGACTTGAGCAACCCAAGGGGGGTGCCATCTTCATCGCGGCGGTGAGACCGATCATGGACGATTGGCTGCAGAGGCAGCATGGTGACCTCACGTACCGTGCGACGCAGATGGTTGCCGGGCATGGATGCTTCGGTAGCTATCTGTTTCGCATGCATCGTGAGGTCACACCCCGGTGTCAACACTGCGAGGTTTCCGACGACGACACCGCACTCCACACGTTGGTGGAGTGCTCAGCGTGGGCGAGTCAGCGCCGGGACCTCGTAGTGGGTCTGGGCGTGGATACCCTCTCGCTGGGGACCATGCTTCAAGCCATGGTATCCAGCGGGAGTAGGTGGAACGCGGCCGTGTCCTTCTGCGAGCAAGTCATGCTCGCGAAGGAGGCGGCCGGGAGGGAGAGGGAGCGTACCCTCCCCGCCGAGTTCCGTAGTCGGCGGCCAGGCCGCCCCAGACTACGCGACTACGCCCAAGACTATCGTCCTCCATGATCGGGGCCTGAGGACGGCGGGATCGCCACCCACCGTCCTTACAGAAGCAGGCTAGAAGGGTTGCGTGCTGCGGGGCCTTTGCCCCATAGCACGCAACCAGATTCACTCACTGACGCGGGATAAAACCCGACCCCAATGACGCGGGATTCTCGTCCCGACCAAACACCCGCAGAGACCACAGGGGTGGTCAAAGTCCGCCGGGCGCCACTGGACATACCCTCTGCTAGTAACCAGGGACGCCCGGCAACGGACGTTAGAGCGGCCGCGGCCTTGGGCCGCGGAATTAAAAAAAAAAAAAAAAAAAAAGTATGATTCCGCAACCATAACTAAAAACAATGAAATGTTAGAAGCAGTACGCATTAAAGCATATTAGGAGGTCAAGTGTAGAAACAAACAAACATAGCATTTAGTTATTTGCTGAGAGAAATATGACTGTGGCAATCGTCACACTCGTTAAACAGTAGTTATTTGCCACTTAAATAGCAAATTTTACATAAACTGTATGCTTTGTATAAGAAAGTTATTGCTGCCCACTTTTTTATGTAAATAACCGTGATTTTGTAATATGCAAATGTTATTTTGTAAAGATTTGGTGACTTGCGATTGACTGAGTTTCATCAATCAATCTATATTGATATACTATAACTATCTATATATAGAAATGGTGAATGTAATTTTTGTCCCCCCTTAGCTCTCGTTAACTGCTTATGCTACAAGGATGGTTGACCCCTCTATGGATAGCCCTCGATCTGGAGGCAAGCCAAAAAATCGAAAATTTGACCTAGCCCTAAGGGATCAAAAGTTATAGAAATGAAATGATTTATTTATTTGTATAGGTCACTAAATGGCTCTTACAAACGACAGTAAGTACTTAAAATAAAAATGTCATTGCTTATTTACATGTAATGTCAGATTCGCAAAGCAATAAGTAGAACCGAGAGAAAGAACCTGGCAATAAAACTTTCGGTCACTCTTTTTCAATAATTTACTCATTTTCTTAAGACTAAATGTGGACGAATGTACATTGGTCTCGTGTCAGAATCAAAAAGCGTGTATAATGCAACAAAATAAAAAAAATTGTCACCTAAGTACAAAATATGCTACAATTACGGCATTTTAGGAGGCGCCTGCACCATGCTCAAGCCAGACACTTTTGTCATTAAGGTAATCAACTGTCTTATAGTATGCTTTTTGACATAAAGTGGTCTCTATAAAGGTTTTAAATTTACTGTCGGGCATACAAAGGACCGATTCAGGCAATTTATTATAAAAGCGTATACCTTCCCTCTTGAAAGAATGACTAACCTTGCTAAGCCGATAACACGGAGGGAGTAGTTTATTTTTTTACGTAAATTTCTGTCTCTAACGTCACTTACTTTAGTATAGCTAGATATAATTTTTCCTGACATACTACTGTATTCGTTGTTATCAAATATATATTGGGAAGCTACAGTTAAAACATTAATATCTTTAAATCGCTCCCTAAGTGAATCTCTCTTACCTAAACCATAAATGGCACGGACTGCCTTTTTTTGTAATTTAAAAATTGTTTCTATATCTGCTGCATTTCCCCAAAGTAGTATTCCATAGGACATCAAGCTATGGAAGTAACCAAAGTAAACTAGCCTAGCAGTAGCTACATCTGTCAACTGTCTAATCCGTCTCACAGCATGTGCAGCAGAGCTAAGCTTATTAGCTAAAATGGTGATATGGCCACCATATTGTAATTTAGAATCTATTGTTATTCCTAAAAAGGTAGTGTTATTTACAAATTCTAACCTTTGCCTTTCACCCATATAAAGTTACGAATAATCCGTCCCTTCGTATAAATATGAGTGAAAATCGCGTAAAATATTAAAAAAAAAGAGTCGGTAAGTATTATTTAATGTTTATTGTGTAGGTTTAGACTCTCGCGACATGTTCCGCGTTGTCCATTGCTACTCATCTCCTATTAATTATAGCGTGATGTTATATACGTTATGTTATTCGTCTGTTACAGTGATAGAGAGTAAATTTTATTATACACACTCCACTCGTATTTACCAATAATATTGGTTTCAAACTGTGTATCAAATTCGAGGCTCTATTAGACCATAGTTTCCTACACTGAGGTGTAAAGGGTTGAGGAAATAAACTGCCTAACAGACTTTTCCAGGAAATAAAAGATATTTATCACAAAAAATTCCAGGAATGCGTTCAATACTGAGTAGTTCAACGTTCGCATGACTTACAACAGGTAATATACGTTTCTTTATCGCTTCTGATAAGATTATCAAGCGGTTGGCGCACACCGACCAACTGTACTTGTAAATTATTACACTTGTCACTTACCACCATACTGTTTTAGACAATAACACACACACATACACACATCACGCCTGTATCCCCGAAGGGGTAGGCAAAGGTGCATTATACACCTACAATTTGTCAGTATTTTTATTCCCACGTAATATGGGGCAAGCCTATTGCCGTCACCGGACACATTTATAATGGGTTATGTCCAAAATGGTCCAAAATTTAATAAAAAGTAGCAGCTACATTATAAATTTAAAAAATAAATTAAAACCCGTTGCCTTGCAATGAAATGTTAATTAAAGTCCTGGGCGTCTCGGGCTAGTTTATACAATAATTGTTAAGATTTAGTTGCAAATGGATACTTTAAAATACTATTCCACAGTTAACATGTGCCTATGATATCTAGGTAATGTTAAAAAAAAACAAAGATTTTCTTTTATAAGTGCACTATCAACATCTCGGTGACACAAAGCATCCTCACCGGACACCTGCTGATAAACGAAAGAGGCTCTGAAGAACTTCGAAGTCCCTTTTATCTCCACTTTCTCTATCTCTACCTACACCTCAACAGGTCACTCTGTTAGTTGAGAAGAGTGCTAAGGATTTCAACATCTCCATGACACATGTCATCCCATCACCCGGAAAACCTGGACGCTCACCTAGAAAAACAGGAAAGGTTCCCGGAAACCGCTATAAATAAATATGCTAGGACAATTCACACAACGCCATCTAGTCTCAAACTAAACAGAGCATGTGAAGTACTAGATACATACATACTCGTATAATATACATATAGGAAACATCCAGACTTCGGTACAGACGTATAGATCTGTCATCACACAAAGTTAGTCCCAACCGGGAAACAAAACCCCAGACTCCTGCGTCAAAAGCGGATGCACTACCGACCACGCCACCACAGTATAAGCTAATTTTACTATGACGCCATCGAAGCAGTCAATAGGCACTAACTATGACTGGCAAGATATGGACGTAATGAATGCCCTGTCTACCCTGTAGGGATAAATATTATATTTTTGTGCGTGTGTTAGTAGAGAAAATAAGTCTAGACCAAGAAGTACTGTTAAACGCACGTGCAAGGTTGAAACTTCATACAATATCAGATGAACAATGGAGCGATGCTTTTCTACGAGTATAACAGTCGAACGTATCAGACAATTTAAAGGGCAAAGTTACGCCTTCGAACTTGTATAGGAAGTGTGATAAAACGGTTCCTGGACGTCTGTTACACCGTATTGTAATTATTAAGTTTTATTAGAATATCTTATAGCTATCAAAACTTACATTATGTATTCAGAATACAAATAAGTGTGAACATCAAATATGGTTTTTTTTATCTACAAAGCTACACTCCTGTTTTTAATATTCATGCGTCTATTTATTTTCCTATTGCTATTCAAGATTGGCTTAACAATGATAAACTAAAGGGAAGGAAAACAAATGATTTTTTTTTTATTATTTGAGAAAACTTTGTAGAACAAGACAGAACTGTTAAATAGTTTAATAGCGTGTGATGCGAGCGAGATCATAATTATGTAAGTTAAATAGGTTTAATTATGGCGTAAACGTTTCGATTTATTCGAATTTCTAATCCATTTAAATATTATTCCATTTTCGAACTCATCTAAACTGCAGACTAAAAATTAATATTGTTAACGGTGTGATGTCAGGTTCAATGCAAGTTAGGTATCTAGCTCACACTGGTCATTACGTTCCAGTCGAGTACGAATAAGCGGGATCTGTTGTCTATGCTAAAACTTATTGCCAGTGTTGCAGGTTATATTGTTTTAATAAATTAATGGGAAGAGAGAAAATTATCCCACTAATATTTCAAATGAGAAAGTATGAACTTGTTATAATAGATTGGTTTGAAATTTGTTACACAAGTAGCAGATAATCTGGAACACTGTATTAGATACTGTTCATCGCAGGAATATGTTAATGAGGGATAAGGGAATGGACAAACAGACACCTTAAAATGAAAATAACTTAGGCATATTATACTACGCCTACGGGCTACTGCTATTTCTCTAGTGATGTTATTTAAGTACCTAGGTCAGCGCCACTGGAAATAACTTCTGGTACATAGGAAAGAGCCGCGTCTAAAGAAATTAAAAAAAATATTCCTAGGTCAATTTTCAATGGATGGCAGTGTAGGTTAACGATCTTTCTATACCACGTCTTTTTAAATACATTGGAGTACGTAATAGCGTGTAGTTATTTGGCAGATACGAACGTTACTGTTCCCATTTTAATTTGACTCCTAGTGAAATAAATGAAATCTAAAAAAAATCTTAAGAGTGGTTCACATTTTGTGAAGTGTTAAGTGCGAGTGGAACTGATTTTACTGAAACAAACAATTCACATTACAGTCAAATAGGTACCTATTGGGAGAGTAATATAATATTCTAATTTACCAGCAATAAGAAACAATTGTACCACTTGCTCCATAGATAATGTCAAAAAAATGTCATAAACAAGAATGTCATTATCACAAAAAAGCGAGCTCTATTCATTGAGATCTAAATTAAAACTTCCTTCCTGTTTCACCACGTGTTCACAAGAGGGAGGGGTCTGTTCGTTTAACTACGGCTTTTTATATCAATTCCTATGAAATACTGTTTATTTTTTTATAATCTCTCACTGTTTATTGTATATTATAAGTTAATACCTTTTAACACGTGTTTTACTTTCATCTTGTTTTAATACTATTTGAATTTATTTTTATTTGAATTTAGTCTCCTAAAATAGGGTTGGTTGTTTGAAAGATTAATTTTAAACTGGCATGGGGGTCCTTTACCAAGAATAAGAAGAATATCTCCAATATCACTGATGAAACTCTCTACTCTATAATATTCAGGTATATTCCAAAGAGAAATGATACAGAATGATAGATAGGACTTACATTATATTTTTTAAGAATAAATTAGTTTAGCCTTGGCACGAGGTTCTAGCTACACAAATGAATGGTATTGTAAATGCTTGAATGCACCATGAATACGACCTTTAACTGTTTTAATAGCACGTTGAGGATTTCGCACTAAAAATATGTTATAGGTGTACCGGTTTAAATTCTCAGGGCAGGAAAACATTAGAAATCCTGTACATTTAATTAATTAAACAAAAAATGCACATCATAAGATTTTCGCCGCAGGTCAAGCTGCAGGCATCAGCTTGTTAGTTATAAGAAGCTATTCAAGGACCATTTTTGTAACTCGAAGAAGTTCGTTGGCCCACAAACTCAATGTTTGGTACATGTTTGATTTCAGACTCAAGTGGTCTGTTTGCACAGATGGCCACTGTTTTTATAGTAGCAACCGTTTCGAGGATGCTACTGTGACGTAATACTCAGAAATGTTCATATTTTTGTACAATAGCTTATTGGGGCAGTAAAATAACCCAAGGATAGTCTCGTTATGGACTCCGATGTTTGTTCGGACGTCACATAATAACTAATGAGGTTTGGTACCGAAACACTGAGACTATGGGCCGGATTCGATTGAGCTACAGTTTTCTAACCAAAGCTCATGCCAACATCGAATTATGCAATCATATTCTAATACCTCTTCGGATGACGTTAGGGATCTACGAGTAGGTCATAGGAACATCTCGTAAATCACACATTGATGGAGTCATATACGATGGTGGAGTATTGGTCAGTTGCAGAACGTTCTTAGTGGAAAGGGAACAGCCGCTGGATCCAGTCCAGCCCAAGTCTGCTATTCAGATTAAGCATCTCTAGAGAACGCTAGTCAAATTTGGTTATGCCATGCCGCGGCTACACATTGGATTCAATTCTGCGTCCGCGTTACCGTTCACTTTCTTTGTTCCAGTTTATTCTCAATCAACATAATGAATGTCACGGCTGCAATGATTCACGTAACTGTTAATAAACTTGAATATCATGCATGAGTTTTATGCAACATGTCTGATTAATTATATGATAAAGATCTTGTCACTTCATTTGTGCGTTTGGGCTACCAATTTGCTGTTTAATGATGGCAGTATTTCAGTAGATTCGAGGCTGACTATGTGGGTTGCTGTATGCTTGCTAAAGGCAAACTCACGAGAGTTCATAGACTTATTTCATAAAAAATACTGAAGGAAGATATGTGCTCGACTAGTAATGGCTGGTATGTAATAAGATGTTAGGGTCTTAGTTCCCGATACGCGGAAATAGACTCGCCATATATTACGTGTGACCTTCGATCAAACATGTCTTTGGTTTACACATAGATTGATGCGTGTGACCAATAAAGTTACTGGCGATAAGTAGGCTTATAACATGCCTCTGCTTACACCTTCGGGGAAACAGTCGTGGTTTTATGTATGTAATATTAGTAGTGTGAGTCTGAATGGACAAGCTAGTAAGGGTCGACCAAGACAAACAAATTGTTCATGTTTGAAAGAGCCAGATTAGAAGTACTTACCTACACCCGTAACCGTAGTAATTCCCTTTTTAATCTATTAATACAAATAAATTCATCTTTAACTTAATGAAATAACTCATTACATTCGACTCCAATGTAGAATCAACATTTTACTGAATGGACCAGACATGCACGAATATGAAACCAAGTCCCATTGACATGTAATATTACTGTTACAACATGATTCTTGTTCCAAATGTCAATCGTTTGCGCCGATCTTTGCGCGTTCGCATGTAATAACAATCATTGCCCAAATTTAAATACAAATATCCAGTTGAATTGAAATTGAAGTGGTTATTTTATTATAAATATTGAGTATATAAAAGGTTGTATTTTTAGTATATGTTTGTTTATTACTGCAGCCCGGACTACAGATATTGTAGGTATGTAACTTCGATCGTGGCTGGTAACCTACGATTGCAGTATATCTATAATAATTATTTATTTATGTATATGTTACGGCTAATACCCGAAGTGCGGCTGCACCTAGTTTTAGCCGGTTAGAACTAGGTGCTATACTAAACTAACCTAACCGGCTAAAACTAGGTGCAGCCGCACTTCGGGCGGCTAAAACTAGGTGCAGCCGCACTTCGGGCATTAGCCGTAACATATACACAAAAGGGTAACAAAGCAAGAAGAGTAATAGTGAGGCTAGAGGTATTTTACAAAGGCACCACTCATTTCAAAAGAAATGTCTTCCAGTGGGCCAGGCTAATTATTTTATACCTGGCAATACGCTTCTATTACCTACATGATAATCTTTCTTGTATTTATGAATAGTTGCTGATACGACAGTACAAATAAGTCATAATTTAGTTCTACATACATTATTTCTAAAATGCTTATAGTTTGAAATATAACAAAAACGGTTGATTTGATTTGACAGTAGTGATTAAACTATTACAAGATAAGTTTATTTTAGTCAAGGGGTAAGTCCGCCGACCCTATAATTCTCCGTAACCCGGGCGCCCGGATATGTAAGGGCGGCCGTAGTCCTCGGCCACGAATTTGAAATAAACCTACCTATGTTAAACTATTAACCTATCAGATACTACAATACTGTTAACACGACCGATTACTATACGTAAGTTACAGATAAGTAATCGCGATAACAGATCACCGAAGTGTGTCACCAGTGAAAGTGGTTCGATTTCTGGTTTGTAGCCGTTTTCGTACAACAATCTTTATATTTTTCGCATATTATAATGGCTTGTAGCCAAATGCACTGATTGGTTGTTCTTGATAGGTGACCGAAATAACCGAAATAACCGAATTCAAATTAAGGAGGTGGTTCTATATTCGACTGTCAGTTTCTGTTATGTTTGTTATCTCATTCATATCTTTCGTTTGGGTGAACCGATTTTGTTATTATTTTTTAATTAAAAGATACTGCTTCCAAACTACTGGCAGGCCTATGTCACTCGCCTTACAATCGCAAAAAATAGGTGACGTCAGCGACAACTTGAAGTTGTAAGTCAGTAAGGGTCGCCTCTTGTTTGTGATACGGCATTGACCATAGAGTTGATATTGAGGCATTAACGTCATAATTATTGGTCAAATTATGCTGGTACTTTCCAGACAACCCTAACGTACGAATTATGTTCTCTGTAAACAAAAGAATGTGCTTTAATTAACGTCGAAGTGCAAGTTCTGTATGTAAGTACTATTCCCTATTCTGTACTACTGGTCCCATCTCAATTCGGTCCCATTCCGGTAATTTGAAGTAGGTTTCTGTGTCCATATTTACCGTGTTTTTTATCAAAATAAATCTCCGCTTTAAAGTTCATTGCCAGACGTCCCTTAGACGTCCCATGTACGCCTTCGTAAGATTAACCGTCAGCGAAACTAGGGATTGGCGTTTGAAGTTGATATAAATAAACGCCTACATTCTCAAAGAGGTAAACAGTCGTAATTATATGCCCACTGTTCGCCACTAACTTTGTCGATGCCACGTAATAGCGGACGACCCTATTGCCACTTACTACAACTTTTATGTCTCCTAGAACGTCATTCGTTGATGGGCAGGTGCACCACTTGTTGATGAGGATGAATAGTACCTTTGAGATTTTCGTAGAGCTCCTATGTACCAGATCAAGTCTTAGACATATTAAGTAAATTAAAAAAAAATATAAACAGTTCTAAACAGAAGTGTTGAATGAACATGGGCAGTATAAATCGTTGACATAAACACAAAAAAGGTACCTTATAAAAACATCAATGGATCGTATTAAGATATAATAGAACAATGGGCTACTTATAGAATCGGTACTATGTGTCAAGGGACGTCAGACAAAAGACTTATGGCCGTTAGGTCCCACTGGACAACGTACGTAGTTTTTTTAAGGAAACTGCATCAGTAAATCGTACGACCTGAGACTCCCCAGACATCTCGGGTTTGATATCCAGGTCGGGTCAAATATTTGTTTTATGTATATTTTTACACGTTTAGTATGTTGTACAAGTTACGAGTATAATTAACTGTACGTGTAAGACTTTAAAAACTAGAGTCGGCCTCTATGATAATAATAAACCCCTACAACGAGTGAGAGTATTTAGATTCTAAGTAGGTGTAAAAGTACGTAAGAAAATAAATCTACTACGAGTGTCGAATCAATATAGTATATTCATTAATTACCATACAACTATTTCTCTGTGCCGTAACTTCACAATGTTCTTAAATAATACAACTGTCATTTAATAGTGTCAATGTCAAAAACGCGTGGGTGTCAGCATGTCGTGCTTAGAAGAAATAAAAATGTAATTTGAGATCTGTGGTAATGATTAAAAATATATTTGTGCCTAATTAAAATTTAATTATAGAACGTACAAAGCAGTACAGTTCACTGATTTGGCCGTTAGACTGTAATTGGTATGGAGAGTTTAAGACAGATATAAACGAAGTTTATTACCCTTTATAGCTGGAGTAAGGTACTTAGGTTATAGTTCAAAAGGCTGGAGACATTCAGGTAGGATTACAAGCAATTTAATGAAGGAAGTGGTTTACTAAATGAATATAAATCTTAGTCGACTGGGGACTCAATAATTCACCAACAGAACATCCAGTTTCACAAGTATCGTGGCCTAAATAATAATAGTTATTAGCTACAAGCTTTTGACTAATTTAAACAATTTCCTAAGATGTAATTTGCTCCTAAATTTAAATCACAAACTGAATAATTTACCACTTTACGGTTACAGCAATATGAAGTTGTACGCAGCAAAACCAATATGCATTCAAATACATATTAAACAGCCACCTTCAAATTTAACTCCTACATATTATAAACCTTGTAAAAAACCTACTCCCTCAATTCCAAAATACATTGGGTTTCACTTAAAAATTGATTAAAAGCTTCCCGTCTTTATAAATTAACGTAAAACACAAATTCGTATAGTAATTAAAGTTCATAATTTAGCTGAATGCACCGATGTTTAACCGTTATGCGCGTGGGCAAGCGCAGCAAGTGTTACCCAATTCATGAATGGAGTGGACCCCGCCGGGTTCGCCTACGCAGGCTATCAATGAATAGTGTAGAAATTACGTCGACTTGTCCGCAAACATGTTGCAAAACTTGCCATTGAGACTTGCGGACTACTTGATCTATTCGCCCTACACATTGTCAGACTTCTTATTGTAATAATTTGGCGGAGATTATGACGTAGATTATTAAGTTAGTATTGTTTGCGTTTTTTAAAGGAACGGTTTATTTTTTCAAGTTGCCTACTCTATTTGAGCTTGTATTAGATTTAGAAGGATACGCACCCCAGTAACAAGAGCTATATTTATGATTAACGATTGATTAGAAAGTAAATCTACATTAATACTATAGTACCCAAAAAAATATGTCTCAAAAATCAATACAAAACTAACAGAGTGGTTTAGCAGAACTGATTCTTCCTAGATATCTAAATTAACAGTAAGGTGGATAATTATTTGAACCAAGGACCCCAACTTTCACGGTATCCAATTAAAATTTCAATTTAATTCTAAAATATCTGTCAAATTCAGGCGATCTTAGTAACCCTATGAATGGTCTAAGTTAAAATTTACAGCGTAATAGTGCTTTAGAGACAATTATTAATATTAAAAAAAATATAACTTGTAGTAGTTAAGTAGATAATGTTGCCACTGAAATATGTTTATTTCTCCTAAACCTCATCAACAAAACTGTAATTACAAATGGACTATTGAGGTTTGGGCTAATTATTGAAGACCGTTAGAAAAATTGAATTTATAGTGCTATTAAATAATAATATCTAAATCGATTAAGCATGTTCGTTTCGATTTCCCCAGTTTTGATGTTTAACAAGAAAATGCTTTCCATCATAAATATGCTTTCAAAATGGAGTTACATAACGGACATTGTATAAGGCAGAATTCATATAGGTACATATACCATTCATATATGGACCAATGATTAAAATTTTTAATAAACCCAATAGCACGAGGTCTAGGTAAGCTAAGGGTCCCTAACTAACAGATTGTATGCCTTGAATATGTAGCGAAGTTCAATCTTATGAACAACTGACGTGTAGTCCCTTTAGTGATGCAAGGTATTTCGGTTATTAGGGAATCGCAATTGAACTCTACTTGAGCAGTTAAGACCATTAGTTTTATGATTCTTTAACATTCTTAGACAGGAAAATGTTTTACATAAATCCATTAAAAAGTTAACTTACACATAGTACAGGTTACTGTCATATTGGTATCCTCTTAAGTGATCATAAAATTAATGTGAGTATAAAATGAATTACTCATTTACCTGTCATATTATAATCACTCAGTAAGCTTGAAACCTTTTATTAGAACTGAACGAACGCTACTAGTTCTCTATCACTGGCACTGATCAAATGAACCACTTAAAGTGTTAATCACTTCGTAAGTAAAAGCCAAGTTTCGACTTTCATCTAGGTAGTTAGAATTAATAAAGGCAGGCACTTGTAAATCGAGCTCTTTGACTTATGATCATAGACCAACGCGGTCGTCGTATACGCTGTCGCCGTATACGACGGGACAAGGCATTATGCATTTTCCCGATACATAAAAGTCTAGCATGTTTGGTGCGGGGGGGTCATCGACACGCACACATTCTCAGACGCTCAAACCCAATCGGGTGCCACTACGAAACTCACACATGACAATAAGAATAACACATTAACATTTTCACAAACACATACATATACATTTTATATCATAACACTATAATGACACTACCAAAAGTTACCGCCCACTATTGATGTAACAGTGTCGATACATTTTATCGATAAATTTTACAAAATCGACTATCAAAATCAGGTTTCAAAAATGATACCAAGGTGGATGTTGTTTATAAAAGTGTGACTTTATTTGCTTTTGTAACTTAGGGTAGGTATTATATCAAACCTATACATCATATAAATCTAAACAACTAAATAAAATCGAAGAGTCTGTATACAGGGTATATCTATAGCTGTATACAGTGGACTATGTATACAGTTTATTTTGAAATCATAATGCTTAATGTAAATAATGTTAATGTTAATGTACTGAATAAGGTAAAGAGATTCTTTACACCGGACCAGAGGTGTCTGCTGTACAAGACGCAGATTAGACCCTGCGTCGAATACTGCTCTCACCTCTGGGACGGCTCCGCGAAGTATCTGCTGGACGCTCTCGACGCTATGCAGCGACGGGCTATCCGTATTATAGATTGTCCGGAGGTAACGGGAAGCCTTGAGCCGCTAGCTCTGCGCCGAACAATAGCTTCCTTGGCCGCATTCTACCGTATTTACAACGGCGAGTGTTCTGAAGAGCTCTTCAATCTAATCTCACCCTCTTCCTTCCGATCCCGACCAACTCGTGCCGGGCAGAGATGCCACTCCCACACAGTGGATAGCATGTTCGCGAGAACCGAACGTTTTAAACGTTCGTTTCTCTGCCGAACGATAGTGGCCTGGAACGCCCTGCCTGTGCACGTGTTATCCCACATATAATCCTGGGTTCTTTAAGCGGAGCGTGAAGAGGCACATCAGTAGGTCGTCAAGTTGAGGGCCACTCTCTATGGTATTGCGTGCTGTGAGAGTGGCCCACAATCGCTAGACGTCGTCACGATTTACCACCAGGCGGACGGCGTCAATTTGGCGAACCAAATACATAAAAAAAAAAACGTACGGCCGGAAGACCTGCGGTGGAAAGAGTCCTACGAATTATGCCGTTTAGAATTGCGTGCCGAGGTATACAACCTGCGCTTCTGCTACAAGAAAGACCATGGTGTCCCAGATTATCGACGGCTACTCCACAGGTGCAATGATGCGGGGATACACAAGGTGTACCCAGCCGAAGGCAAGTGGCAATGCGGAAGGTTGTGTCGTCCAACATTGTACCGCTGTTGGGCGATGGGAGCGCCTGGATCCATAACCCTGACTCCCATTCTCCAACAGCTAGTAGGCGTGCATATCTCAAGATAAGATGATATATGTAGGGAATAGGTATCCCGTTAACGTGTTTCCATGGAAATCTGGATCTGAAAAACTATTCCACTCGGATGTTGCCGCGGGCAACAGCTAGTCTACGATAAAATATTAAAAGGAAATTCACATGTAGAGGAGTAGATGATGCACACGGTTTCATAGACGGATCAGAAGTACTAATGACATTGGAAGGTGATTGTTGGTCATCTGATAGAGCGGAGGATAATTGATGGCTCTGAAAAAATAGATTTTACATTGTGATTTTTATAAGCGGAGTAATATACGCGTATTTTAAGAACTAAACATACTAATATACTTTATAACAATTATGTTACCGGTAGTACTAAAATGCAGTTGAATTGAGAACCTCATTATTTTTTGAAGTCAGTTAAAACTTACAACACAAGTACAATGTGGTATTAGAGTTGGTATAGTGCCCTCAAGCAATAGCCTTCTCTTGTTCGCCAACACTCGAAAATCAAAGATCTTGAAGTGTTCCGAGCAAATGACACCAGCTCTAGGAGGCATCCAGGTACGTCTGTTGTTACAAAACAATATCCATAATTCCCTTACTCTCGGATCTTTCGGAAACCTTTAATAAATAAATGAACAAAAATATCGTCGAAGTATTTATTAGGTAATGTAATTCTTAAGTATAATAAAAAAATTATACAACAAGACTCAATATTATACCTATTAAACTTATCAAAACCTTTATTAAAATCAAGATCATAATATACAGACCTACGTAATTTAAATAATATTCAAACCAGTAATTTATATTGCACCTCTTTGCATTTTCAAGGTATTTTATCGATACCTAACTTGGTACATCACTCCGATACAGACACTATAACTGTGTATTTGTTGCCATGGCAACACCCATGTCAGTCGTTTGACATGTTTGACTGATTTGCGAATTGTATGAAACGACCGACTTCGTGTTGATAGAAAAATCCGAAATAATGAGACTTTGATTATTATAAACAAAGAAATTTGTATTATTATTTGATTAAAAATACTTACCTATGGAAGGTAATACCATCTTTTTGTAAACTAGATGTGCCTGACCTTTTTTTGCAACAAAAAACTGAGCAGGTTAAATAGAATAGCCGCGCAACTAGATCTAGTCTAGTAAGTTGTCAAGACGCCAATTTGTTTTATTTCTAACTTATGACCTAGGTCATAATCATGTGAGCGAGGGGAACGCCTGCTAAGGCGGCGGTGTGCTTATGATTTATACGTGTAGGTATAGTTCGCGAGGCGTAAGCTTAGCTTTGCATTTGTGTGAGTGCACGTACGGGAACTTATAATGTGACTTATTTTACACACACATGTGTTGTACACACAGCTACACACAACTTTTTCACTTACAGAAAGTAAATTTTATAAAATGAAGACAATTGGATCTTTTATGCGATTATTGAGATAGATACATACCTTTTTACTACCCGACGTTTCGGCCCTGTTACAAGAGTACAAAACGCGAAAGTTTAAAAAGTAGATACATACCTCTTTATTCCCCGACATTCCCGTAACTTATACATCTCAATAATCGCGTAAAAGACCCGCTTGTCCAAGTTTATACGTATCGTAATGTGCACAAAACGCAAAAGTTTAAAAATGTTATATTTTGAATATATTATTTTAAAGCAGTGAAGTATGCTAACTTTTAGAGTTAATCTCTTATACAACAGTAATGTCCGTCCGTCCGTCAGTGAACTACTTTCAACTCGAGAACGGTAAAAGCTAGACTCAGTGTAAACACCAATCGACTCACCATGGTCAAAGACCTCTAAAATTAACTTGACATTTGACCTCTGATCTTGAGATCCTTGAGACCTTGAGGACAAGGTCAAAACGAGGTCAAATCGAGAACGGTAATAGTTAGACTCAAGACCAGCTGCAATCAACTCAGCATGGTCAAAGACCTCTAAAATGAACTTGACCTTTGACCTCTGATCTCAAGGTCAAGGTCAAAACTAGGTCAAATCGAGAACGGTAATAGTTAGAGACTCAAGAACAGCTGCAATCAACTCGGCATGGTCAAAGACCTGTAAAGTGATGTTGAACTTCATGTCATGTTTTTTAGATTTTATGAAAAAACTTTCAAAAACTCTAAAATATAAGGCAAATTTTTGCCATATTTTTAACTTGTTTCTAATATTATTTTACAATATGAATCACAAAAACTAGTCTTGGGCTGGACTCGAACTAGCGACTGATCCCTTTCCAGGAGGAACGTAGTTTTTGTCATTCATATTGTAAAATAATACGAGAATTTTTTTCTTCTTCAAAAAACACCATGGGCTAACTTATATCTAATCTTTATTTTACTACGAAGTCTAGATTCGACTTTAACGATGGTGTTTTTTAATGGCAAATGGCAACACATCACTCAGTAGTGATTACGAACTATCATAAGAACATGGAAATTAATCGAAGTTGTGACACATTAAGAGATAAACTAATAAGTTTAAGACGTATAATGTTATCTTGTGTCTATTTAATTAAATATTCATAGACATAAAAAGTCGAACTCATGCAATATTAGTAAACAAACAATATTCAAAGTTAAGTATTAATTTTATGGTGATTCAAATTATACTATTGGTTTTAAAACAGCTAATGAACAGTATTTATAGTTTTTTAAGTAGATATTACTAGGTCGCCACCCTGCTTCGCGGCAGCATATTAGAGGGCAGCAAGCATCACATACCTTTGTGTAAAAAAAAAAAATTTTGAAATATTTTATTTTTACACAAAGATAATTTTTACCCTTTATGGATAGCCCTCGATCTGGAGGCAAGCCAAAAAATCGAAAATTTGACCTAGCCCTAAGGGGTCAAAAGTTCTAGGCCAAAACCTATGGCGTGGTGCGGCGCGAAGCACCGCCCAATACACCGTACTAGTACATAATAAATCAGTAACTGGTGATCAAGAAAACTATAACACGCAAGCGAAGCTGCAGGCAACAGCTAGTCAAGAATACTTCGTTTTATCGACAGCGCCATAAAACATTTAAGGGTATACACGGGTTTCTACCATGTGTTATAGCCAGCCTTTAAAACCGCATTTGCAATCGTGTATTTATCCCTTTAAACCACCAAGTCTTCTCTTTAATGAAAAGTTAACGGAACCAGGTTTCGCAATCTCAAGCCTCCCAATATAAGATTAGTCTCGCCTCGTTACTTCCCAATTCCCAACCATCTCAAGTACTTGAGATGTTCACAATAGATACCTTTATGTACCTTTGAAGTAATGTCAGTTAAGATTCTGATTACTTTTTCTTACAAAGAACTCTATTGATAGGTTGTCAATAAGATTGACGCTAAAATCGTACAATGCATTGTGTGCTCGAAGGCATATCAGAGGCTCAGAACTTAAGTAGGTTTAAGGTTATATAATTTAATGGGCAAGATGTGCATTTAACCGTTAATACAAATGCATAACCTTTGAGAAATATTCAAATACTAATAAATAAGTAGCGGTAATATTGATTTGTAGGATTCACTGACCACGTAACCTTAAGTAAATCATAACTGTAGACATGGCTGCATAGCCAACGTCTCGTTTCGTAACCGGGAACCCTATTACTAAGACTCCGCTGTCTTTCCGTTTGTCACCAGGCTGTATCTCGTGAACCGTGATAGTTATAAAACTATTTTTTTTAGATATGATGTATTTATGTTGCCGCTTTAACAACAAATACAAAATAAATAGAATATAATAAATATTGAAGGGGTTCCCATACAACAAACTTGTCTTTTTTTACTGTTTTGGTACGGAACTTTTTGTACGCGAGTCCGATTTGCACTTAGCCGGTTTTTGAAGCCATGATATCACAGATAATTTAAAAATAATAAAAATTTCATTGGTTGATCAGGCGATCGAATAAATTCAACATTGCCATGCTCTTAGGGCTGAATGGTCATAAACATAAATCAGTTGGGAAAAATAATAGGAAAGGAATGTGAGCTTCCAAAGCTCTTGTTTCCGTAGTTTTGTGTAAAACACAGCAATACAACCAATTGGGCTTCCGTCTCTGGCAAGAAGCATTATTGCTGGTAATTATTGGCTACCATTCGTGTTTGTTGGAATTCCTTAATACTGAATGAATTGAAGTTAATCATTGAAACAAGGTTGTAAAATTATAGTATGTTTTTATGGTTTATTTCAACTGGGACGGACTTCAAAGGTTATCAAAACAGATATTTTAGATTGAACCGAGATAGTTGCATTCATATATTAAGATAAAGTTCTCGACTGAATTTTATCATCTATGCGCAATCGTTATAGTCGAGTAATAAAATACACACAAAATCACGTTCTTATTCCTGAAGGGGTAGTCTAAGGAGTTCAAAAGTTGGGAAGGCAAAGAAATATGCCAGGATCGTAGCAAGTGGAAATCCATGGTATCTGCCCACCCTAGTGGGAAAGAGGTGTAATAAATAATAAAATAAAAAATGTTTGGACATTCTCACATAACGTCATCTAGCCCAAATTAAGCTAATATAAGTTTGTGTTATGGGATCTAGACGACTGATAAACATACTTATATATTTCTAAATACAAACATAATATACATAGAAAATACCCAAATTCCGAAACAAACATTTGCGGATCACGCAAATAATTTGATTCGACCCGGAGTCGAACCTGGGAGCTCAGGGAGGGCAGTCGCATATCATACCACTGCGCCACCGAGGCAGTCAAATGTGATTTTATGTATTTATGTACAGACAGGTTTTTGGTATGAAGACCTTCGAAGCCATTTAAAGTTGGTAATTGTAAACATTACCCAAACAAAGCATTAACTCATTTCCTTTCAAACTTTAGATACATGTTAGTTTACATTGTAAACAAGCTTTACTTTGTTAACAATGATTATAGCAGGTACTTAAATATCTAACTTCATATATTTAAAAAAAAATGTAAGTTAGTCTCAAACTAAGCAGAACTTGTGATATGAGTACTAGATAAGCTGATAATAAATACTTGGATACATCTTTATTGTATAGTTATTTAATGCGCTTGCAATAGTGCCAAAATATCGGAAACTCGACAACAAAATAATAATACATGGTAAATATCCCGAATACATTTCCAAAGTTTATCTTTATTGTAAATACATACATATTATACATAAGAAACATCCAGACTTCAGCACAAATGTATATGTCATCACACAAAGTTTGTCCCGACCGGGAATCGAACGCGGATGCACTACCTACCACGCCACCGAAGCAGTCTGAAGTATTACTTTGCCACAAAAATAAAATCTTTTACAATCTATTGCCTATATTTGTGTAACATTTAAAAGATACATACATCATACAACCACATACAAAGAATTGTGCCGCAAAGGGATAAACAGAGCCATATTATAAGCCTACATTGCTTGGACCTCAGAGATTCCATTTAGTGATATTAATATATGTAACATATGTCCTGACTGTTGGAATATTGATTTGAATTGAGTGTTTATGACAGCAATAGACTAGCCCTCAATTACGTGACATTAACATAATTACTGTCAATGTGTGGGTGTGTAATATACCTCTGCCTACCGCTTTGAGGATATAGGCGAGGTGATATGTATAGAGGTACTGTGGTTTACTAAATTTTGTCTATGAATAAAAAAGCTCTTCGATCTAGACTCTAGATTAATGTTAAGATATCTGAACTCAGTAAAGATAGCTTAACCTGGTACCTAATTAAAATAGCAGGTTGGACAATTATGCATACATTTAAATTACTGCGCATATTAACATTATGATGGAATATTTTATAAACTTGCAAATAGTTATTATCAACTGTAATTATGACCTCGCTTACTTAACGATGCGTGTGTTCCTGACGTCTTGCTTGGTTACTTATTTTTTAAATTAATTATACTATTACTTTACTATATAGAGACATTGCTAAACGCTTAATCGATGTTAGGAAGGCTGGCTATTTTGTGGCCCAAAGAATAATGATCGCCATCCAACGTGACAACACAGCTGTCTGGGAACCTTCCCAGTAAGCAATGACGCGGAGGATTTTTTAAACGACATTTTGTAATGTAAATATTTTTTGTATGTACATAATTATGTAAATTGTTATTCTTCTTGTAAATAAATTTTACTATGGTAGGTGTAATAAGTCTGTAATCTCCAGTTTTTTTTTTTAATTTCTTTCATTGTTAGAAAGGTACTTTATCATATCACTAAGTATATATTGATATTCTTTTTATACAGGAAATGTGGGAATTGGGAATGAGTAAAACATTTTTAGCATAATACCTACTTATGTAGCGTCCGCCGGGCGCTTGGGGTTATCCTTGCAAGGGTGGACCTACCCTGTAGTCGCGGTAATAAAAAACAGGTTAAAAATATGGCAAAAATTTGCCGTATATTTTAGAGTTTTCGAAAGTTTTTTCATAAAATCTGAAAAATGTCACATGACATAAAGTTCAATATCATTTAAGAGGTCTTTGACCATGCTGAGTTTATTGCAGCTGGTCTTGAGTCTCTATTACCGTTCTCGATTTTACCTCGTTTTGACCTTGACCTTGAGATCAGAGGTCAAAGGTTAAGTTCATTTTAGAGGTTTTTGACCATGCTGATTGGATTGCAGCTGGTCTTGAGTCTCTAACTATTACCGTTCTTGATTTGACCTCGTTTTGACCTTGACCTTGAGTTTAGAGGTCAATGGTCAAGTTCGTTTTATAGGTCTTGGACCATGCTAAGTCGATTGGCGTTTACACTGAGTATCTAGCTCTTACCGTTCTCGAGTTGAAAGTTGTTCACGGACGGACGGACGGACGGACATTACTGTTGTATAAGAGATTTTCGTTTCGAAAACTCTAAAAGCATATTATTATGTAGCATTGTAACAGATTTTCATATAATTATGATAGTAGATAATAAGGTCACTAACGTTGAACAAAAGTGCGAGATAAACAAATAAATAAGATTAAAATAAGTAATTCCCGTCTCTTTTATAAACTACAATCCCGTTGATTATTCAAAACAAAATAACACTTAACTAAACTGATGTCAGCGAAGAAATATTCGGTGCATTACGTCATATCACTTTGTAATGCCAGGGTTGCACTTATGTATTAAGTGATGTTACACCTAATATCTCTCTCGATAGCAGATGCGATTGGACACAAAATGTTATCGTGGGACCTTTAGCTTTTATATCTAGTAATCTGGCATAAAAAAGGGGGACTCGCGCATCGTGGGTTCCGTAAACAACTAAAAATGTATGCTATTCGCAATTTTTCCTTCTCTCTCTCTGTAATATATTGCTTACTGTTGCGTTGGCTTGGAAGTTTGAACTTTCCTCAGCTGCAAGGGACAGTTGACCTGAATATTTGACGCGTTCCTGAAAAA
This sequence comes from Nudaria mundana, assembly GCA_963556515.1. NCBI lineage: Eukaryota > Metazoa > Arthropoda > Insecta > Lepidoptera > Erebidae > Nudaria > Nudaria mundana. The sequence goes on from OY748299.1 coordinate 2,839,694, forward strand.
GGGTCTTGACAGACAGACAGCCGGACAACCAAGTCATCCTATAAGGGTTCTGTTTTTCTACTTTTCAGGTACGGAACCTTAAAAACATATATTTCAACCAAGACGAAGATGTCTTCAACCGATGGAAACTGCATCAATCAGCCCAGGTAGCTCCTTTCATTGTTAAAACTTGAATCGTCACATAGCCGTGCTAGGTATTATCGGGGTAGACATCTACGACAATTTAAAGATTATTTTATTCGTCTGCATTGGCCAGTCCCTCGTTTATTGTTCCATACATTCAATCACTGCCATATTATCCTCAAAAAGGTAAGGCCGCGGCCGCTCCTACCTCCATAGCCAGGCGCCTCATACTCAGAAGTATTGGCAACCAGTGGGCGGTCATCTAAGGAGGGGTAGGGAAAGGCGAGTACCCACCAATAATTTCGAAGGTCCCGCGTAATGGGGACAAACCTATTGCCGTTATTTTTTTGTTCCGTTAATAATTCTACTACTGTGTTCAGAAACTACGCATATTTTCCAGTTTGTCCCCATCTGTCTACTAAACCATCAGTTTACTACAAGTGCAATAATTTATACATAAATAATGATTGAAATTTAAATTTAACAAGGTTCAAAACAAGACACCAGTAATTGTTGAATCAATCAAACGAACAATTAGTTGTACAGTTTTAACTCCAGGTGGCCGGGTTTTACGTAACCATTATTGTAATACATAAATACAGTATACATTATTATTATCACGTCTGTTTCCAAACAACAAAGGCATGCTACAAGCACTTTTTGCAACTAAATTAAATTGGTCCCGCGTTTAAACGCAAATGTATTGTAATCAGGATCTATGATTGTCTCAGCATCGTCTGTTCATCAGTAAATTTTGAAAAATCCAGTCGTAGCGAGACCCGGCACAGACCTTATATGTAAAGAATTAGGAACCTTATTTCATGAAAGGGGATTCTTTGAAAAAAGCTATGAAGTTACATTATATTTATAACGTCTATATCTCCGAGAGGATAGGCGGAGGTTTATTACACACCATTCATTCGTCATTTGGCCACTAGTTTCATTGTTCCAGGTAATGAAGAGCAAACATAAATATTGTCATCACTAACAATCAATAACAAATCTCTACCTAAATTCAAAAACTATCCATTTAAATAGTCAGTTCGGATTTTACAAAGGTACCTACTATCTCTGTCGGGTTATCTAAGCTGTATTCTCATATCCTTTACTGCATTTACAGGGAGTTTTTATTGCCAGGTTCTTTTCTCTTTGGCTCCACGCGTTCTTTTGCTAATCTGGCTTTAAATTCTTATGTGCTGAAACGCGACAACTCTCATCATGACTTAAACGTTAGGGAAATTGAAGGCTGCTCAAACAATTATGTAGCTCCTAATATTTGACTGACGTTTCAGTAATCGGCTGTTAGTTGACATAGTTTGATCCAGTCCGGATGATAGATAACAAGTGAAATATAAAAGTGATGGATAGCTATTAGGAATGTGGTAGACGCAGAGCTGCTGTGTGCTTATTGTAAATCATACTAACTGCCCGATAAGCTTTCACAAAGGAGATTTTAAGTGATTAAAGTACAGGGTGTTGGTTGTGAAAGAATTTAATGGTGCTTATTAATGAAGGTTGAGATTGGTGTATTGTTTTGAGATGAATGAATTGAGATAGAATATAGTGCAGATTAATAGGTACAAATACCGAGGGAGCGAAGCGACCGAAGTAACCGTTTCAACTTGCAGACTGGGGAGAATTTCTTACGTCTGTACCCATCTACGGGTTCTGTCAGATCATGTTGAGGCCGTATTTATCAACCGATTTGCATGAAACTTTACACACACACTCCTTGCTTACAATGAATAACATTTGAATGATATTTTTTTGGATTGGATGAGAAATGAAAGATAATGTAATAAATAAAATGGAAGAAGAAATTTTCTAAACAAAGCCGCTCCCGAAGTCTACGGTTCACAGAACCACTAGTATGTTATAAGCCATTATAAGGAGTTACTAAGTAGGAAACACTTTTATTTTAGAAAAACCGGCCAAGTACGAGTCGGACTCGCGCACAAAGGGTTCCGTACCAAAACGGCAAAAAAACACATTTGTTGTATGGGAACCCCCTTAAATATTTATTCCGTTCTGTGTTTTAGTATTTGTTGTTAAAGAGGCAACCGAAATACATCATCTGTGAAAATTTCAACTTTCTAACTATCACCGTTCATGAGATACAGCCCAAGACAGACGGACGGACGGACAGGCGACTCATGTATTTCGTTTGTCCGCATACTCCTCCTAAACGCCTGAACCAATCTCCTTCAAACTTACCACAGTGATAACGTGTGGCGTGAGGGTGGTTTAGAACAAAAAAAATTGAAAATCGGACATACCATCGAGGAATAATCACCGAAAAACACAATGGTCCCATTGAAAACAATGTAAAAAAAATTTACGTGCAGAATAGAATTTTCGTAATTCAAGTATTGAAAGTCCGACGAAGCCCTTTTCGTTGTCGTTCGAAAATTTAACACTTCGCTCAGTTTTTTGCAACAGGAGCATGCATTGCATACCTATTAGTAGGGTTCCCGTTTTACCCTTTGCGTACGGAACCCTAATAAGACGATTAGACATGACAGCAGACATAAATCAAGCTTATATCCAAGAATGGGTAGACAGAGGTGCATTATACACTTACACTTTGCCAGTAATAGTGTTGGTCCCATGTAATCCATTCAACTAATTCAATTCAAACCAAATCCCAACACCCAGAACAGATTTTACACACCACGAGGATGAGGTGAGCGGATTTATTGGCAACTTAAGGTAGTCCAATTAATTAACTTAAGCTAATATTTAATGGCTGCTAAAATCACCAATTAGCTGTCTACAACTAAATATTAATGTACATAATATTATAGCATAATGAGCATGTATAATCCGACAGATAGCAGATATTTTAATACTCGTAGATATCTTTGTAAATTATTAGACTACCTATTTGAGAGATTAATAAACTCTTAATTTGGTCAATTTTAGACTATTTACATACACATTCACACCTTTATGATCTATTGTATTATACGTCTAGTTTTCGCCAGGGACTTAGTTGGTCCCACGTAATATATTCATACTATTGGAAAAGACTGGACGTGAGTTTTATAGCGAAGCCATAGAATGATACTTGTATAATATTCCGTCATTGCTACATACCTTAGCAAATATATATTATTATTTCGGTACATGTACTAAAGTAAAGTAAATAGATATAAACACGTACCTAAGATGTTTACCCCACCTTGCTAATGTACATTTCCTTTGTTAGTAATTAATATATAAACCTAGATATAATAGTACCTTGCACAAGTCCGAGGTTCTGTGTTTTCACAGACCTCGGAACGGTCCACCCGAAGGTTCCAGCATAAATGTGGGAGGCGTTAGCATCGGCATCAAGCCCTCGATGAAGTACCTAGGGATCGTACTTGATAGCCGATGGAACTTCGGACCACATTTCCGAAGTTTGGTTCCCAAGGTGACGCAGGCATCGGTCGCGCTTTCGCGACTGATGCCCAACCTAAAGGGACCCAAAGCTTCCTGCAGGAGACTGTACCTGGGGATCATGCGGAGTATGGCCCTATACGGGGCTCCCGTATGGGCGGATAGGTTGGCGGTCAAGGGGAACGTGACTCTGTTAAACAGACCACTTCGAACCTTAGCCGTCAGAACCATACGGGGGTACCGCACGATCTCCGGAGAGGCTGCATGTCTCCTAGCCGGGACCCCTCCATGAGACCTGGAAGCGAGAGCCCTTGCGTCATTGTTCCAATGGCGCAAGGAGGCGCTGGAGCGGGACCACAGGCCTGCGTCTCGAGAAATCGAGGACCAGCGGTCCCAACTCCGCCAGGATCTCATGGAGTCATGGAGGGTGCGACTTGAGCAACCCAAGTGGGGTACCACCATCATCGCGGCGGTGAGACCGATCATGGACGATTGGCTGCAGAGGCAGCATGGTGACCTCACGTATCGTGCGACGCAGATCGTTGCCGGGCATGGATGCTTCGGTAGCTATCTGTTTCGCATGCATCGTGAGGTCACAGCCCGGTGTCAACACTGCGAGGTTTCCGACGACGACACCGCACTCCACACGTTGGTGGAGTGCTCAGCGTGGGCGAGCCAGCACCGGGACCTCGTAGTGGGTCTGGGCGTGGATACCCTCTCGCTGGAGACCATGCTTCAAGCCATGGTCTCCAGCCGGAGTAGGTGGAACGCGGCCGTGTCCTTCTGCGAGCAAGTCATGCTCGCGAAGGAGGCGGCCGGAAGGGAGAGGGAGCGTACCCTCCCCGCCGAGTTCCGTAGTCGGCGGCCAGGGCGCCCCAGACTACGCGACTACGCCCAAGACTATCGACCTCCATGATCGGGGCCTGAGGACGGCGGGATCGCCATCCGCCGTCCTTACAGAAGCAGGCTAGAAGGGTTGCGTGCTGCGGGGCCTTTGCCCCATAGCACGCAACCAGATTCACTCACTGACGCGGGATAAAACCCTTCCCCCAACGACGCGGGATTCTCGTCCCGACCCAACACCCGAAGAGACCACAGAGGTGGTCAAAGTCCGCCGGGCGCCACTGGACATACCCTCTGCTAGTAACCAGAGACGCCCGGCAACGGACGTTAGAGCGGCCGCGGCCTTGGCCGCGGAATTAAAAAAAAAAAAAGATATAATAGTAATAAAAGTCAGTCAATCAGTCAAATACTATAGAGTCATTACCAAATACAATCTTTATTGTTTCATTGACTCGCAATAAGTGTTATTGCCAAGTTTTTTCTTATTGGTTCTACCTACTATTGCGTTGCGAATGTGAAAATGTAACTAGAAGGGAGATACTTTATTTACAATAAGAATTACAATATACAAAATAAACATAATTATATACTAAAAATATTTACATTAAAAAATCCTCCGCGTCATTACCGACTGGGAAGGTTCCCAGAATGCTGGCTGTGTTGCCACGTTGGATTGCGATACTTATTCTTTGGGCCAGAAAATAGCCAGCCTTCTGGTCCTGAGAAGCATCGATTAGGCGTTTAGCAATATAAGGCGGCGAGCACTCGGACCCCATGACCTCAGTGTCTCAACCCCAAACGGCTCAAATATGTAATCACCTGCTAGGTTAACTAGAAGCAATTTTGACTTTCATTGTAACCTTCATAACTGTTTGACTTTCAAAAGTGTTACAGTTCGCGAGGGATACGAGGAGCTTTGCATTTGTGTGAGTGCAGTGTACGTGAACGTAAATGTGACCTCTTTTACACACACATGTGTTGTACACACAGCTACAAAAAGAGTTTTTACTTTACTTTTCGTGGTTACTCACACAAATGCATAGCTAAGCTTATACCTCGCGAACTGTACCTTGTTACCTAATTAAATAAAGGAGTTTATTTTCATTTTTTCCTTTTCAATAAGGGAGCAACTCTTTTACCGCTTACCGTTGATGTTCAGTTGAGATTTGAACTTCCTACTACCCAGCTGATTTTGGTAGTAACTGTTTGAAGTAATCAAACCTTGAAAGATACTTTTTATAACGAATTTGCATAACATTTTAAACTGTTAATACCAAATATAAAACGCAATTTAAGTCACTGTGTATCAATTTACATAAAATATATTTTAAGGTACTCAATTAATCAACTTATTTGGTAATGTTACGGTCGTTTGGATAAACAAAAACGTAATTTTTTAAATCACCACTTACACTAATATTGTTATTTATATCAATGATGTTGAAATAAAGGCGAGTCATCCAAATCTAAACTTGTACAATGATTAATTTTCATATCAATCTGGCAGATTAACTGACATAGTTTTCTTGATCCCAAATCCCACGGGAACACATTACCGGGATAAAAAATAACCAATAGTATTCAGGGATAACGTAGCTACATATTAGTGAAAGAATTTTTAAAATCTGTTCAGTAGTTTCGAAGTACGAATATATTCAATGCAAACAACCAATAAAAATAAGCCAATAAGAATATATAATTAATCTTTCCTCTTCTAATATTAGTATAGTAGTAAGTCAAGCTCATGCCACAGTGATGGGTAAACAAACAAACCTACATTTTATACAATACTAGCTGATCACCGCGGCTCCCCCCGTGAGATATAGTTTTGATGCTCCCGGTAGCCTATGTTGCTCCAGGGATAGTAATGTAACTACATATCAGTGAAAGAATTTTCAAAATCGGATCAGCAGTTACGTATCATAATCCGCTTCAAACAAACAATCAAAACTTTCCTCATTATATTATTAGTACCTATAGAAAATGTTTGAGAGGAATTCGTGGTCCAGTGGTAACCGACAATGTTAACACATTGCGAAGGTTAAGCAACATCTATTCAGGCCGGTCTTAGGATGGGTGACCATTTCTTAAGACATTGAGACCCCTCCGTGCCTCGGAGAGCACGTTAAGCGGTCGGTCCCGGTTGTCAAACGAACATCTATGGCAGTCGTTAGGGGTAATTGGAGCCCTAAATCAAAAATCCGACCGGTCTAACTACAGAACTTCGATATCGCCCATGGGTTCTGGAGGTCAGATGGCAGTCGCTTCACGGAAAATATCGAAGTTCAGCCGAATCGCAGTTAGACTGGAAAGCCGACCCCAACTGAGTCGGGAAAAGACTCGGTGAATGATGAGAAGATGTTTGAAAACAGGTCATTAGTACTATATTTAGCTAAGAATTATCGCCTAGACAGAAGTAGGCAATATTTAATTGGTCTATAGAAAGCCTGAGAGAAGCCAAACAAGTAAAACTACCATGACCATTGAATGTTTTCTCTTTAATTGATTATAATGACAGTTTTTGTTTGGAGAAATTGTTATAAATGTTTTGTTTCTTTACTTATGTTGTGAGACAAGATTTTGGATTAAAAAAAGGAAGTCACTGTTTCAAATAGTAAGTGTTTATTTGTCTAAGATCTCTCGAAAAATCTGTGCGTCTAGTGAAAAGGAGTATAAGTCAAAATTTAACAAAAATGTAATGTAATAAAACCCATAATAGCTTCTATAACTCCTGAACTAACAGAGCTAATATTATTTCCACTTTACATGTAGGGGGCCCAAAAATTTTTCAAAATTTTATTTTAGCATTTTGTTGGAGCAGTAAATACAGACGGACAGACGGACGGACAGACATAACGAAACTATAAGGGTTCCGAGACTTTTACTACGGAACCCAAAAAAAATCTCCATCAGTTGGTGTTCATCACAAATGTGTATTTTACCTGAATTATCTGGATACCTTGGATATATTGCAGAGTATTTACCTGAAACAAGAAATATTTTTATTAAAACATTCAGAGAATCAAAGAATCAATTTCATTTATTCAGTTTAGGCACATAAAGAGCACATATGAATGTCAAAATTTTACAACTTTATGTCAAGCACTATTATAAAAATACTAAATTAATTACATAAATAACCATTTGAAAATGATTCTTTCGCTGGTTCGGTAAGTTGGTTCTCCTGAGAAGATACCAGCAAGAAACTCAGGTAGATTATCCATTTTCTTTTTTAATAATGTTTTGTTTACATTGTGTTACAATTTGTATTGTACGAGTGGCTAACAACAGCAGATTAGGGTTGACGATATTCGTCTACATTATACGAGTAATAGCATTGTACGACAAAACCTAGGAAGGCGTTAAGAATCGTCAAGGGTTTGGACATGTTATATTGTTTTCTAGTAATAAATATAACCGAGTTACTAAGACATGATGTAACTATATAATGGTTAAAGAATTCTTCCAAACGGTAATTTTTGAGCATAATCGTTACAAACATACAAAAAGCTCCCTCTTTATAATATTCCCTATCTAAAATACAGCTCATATATTATAGAATAGCAGATAATATGCCACTTTTTATCCACAAATATCTTTAAACTAATAAGTTATGTCCATAGCCGTTGTAAATACATTTAATAGATAAGCACAGGAAATAAAAACATGAAAGTGTAGATAAGGGAGCCAACATGTAATGATTCTATTTGAATAAGTTATGAAACCATACTCACTGTTTGGACGATAGATTGAGATTAAATAAATATGTACATGCTTCTTAGTAATCTTTTTGACTTAACAGAGAAGAGAAGTTTAAAAAGTATGACTGGGGTCACATTGGTTGATAAAGTAAGGAACAGCGTGATACGAGAACGTTGCGGTGTGTCAGAAGATGTAGTTAGTAAGATAGAAAAAGGGATGCTTAGATGGTTCGGGCACGTACAAAGGATGGATGACAGAAGATTGACGAAACAGATACAAAAGGCGGGCGTGAATGGACAGGCAGGTATGGGTCGACCTAGGCGAACGTTCTTCGACCAAAACGGAGATGTTTTGACCAATGGCCAGGTCAATACCCATAACCGGAGAGCATGAAGATACTTACGAAAGTGGAAGAAGTGGAAGAAGTATGCAGGATCGTAGCAAGTGGAATTCCATAGTCGTGTCAAGAGGCGTGACAATATGTATGTATGTTGACCTAACAGTGATACATTTTTATTTCTCTCTTTCTCTCCGTTTTTCGGCATGTACTCCCGCCGGTGCCCTGGGGTTATCGTTACGAGGGCGTGCCTGGAATACCTGGCTAAGGAATATAGGGTAGCATCTAATAATTTTACAAAATCTCATAATAACTTTCAGTGCTAGTTAAAAATACGATACATTGGTTTGGAGTACCTACGCCTTATTATAAGTAGTGTAACTATGAATAGTGTAAGACAGTGAAAGCAAAAGCGAAATTGAAGGGTTTCCGACTTATTGCTAGGCAAAACTAGATTTATCTAGTTAGTCTAAGAAAATAATTTATATCTCTTTATTATTAGGGAGTCAACAGACCGACGCCATAAGTCGCACGTTGATAATAATCGCAAATAGTCTTGGGCTGGTGGAGTCTTGGTTAGTTGGTAGAACGTTCGTCCTGGAAAAGGAACAATAGCTGCCGGTTCGAGTCCAGCCCAAGGCCATTATTTTCAAGATGCAAATTTTTGCAAATTTTCGTATCTAGTTTAATTTAATAATATGTACTTATTGTTACAAAGAAACTTTTACAAACAGCTTGTTACACTTACAAAATTACATCAATATCAACATACAGAGGTAAGCGTCAGCGACTGTAGTTGTATGAACTATGTCAGTCACCAAATTTTCATATTGTATTATAATTACATATACTAGTTATCACGACGAACTTTATCGTATTTTATTGTATCGACTCAAAAAAAAAAAAATAATAATAATATTTCATGCAAATGTATGTAAATTGAAAAACGCGACGGACGGACAGACAGACAGACAAATTGTCGTATTAAATATATAGATGAGAAAAGTTAACATGTAGTGCGTGACTTGTTTGGCAAGTAAGTAATTTATATACATAATTACTAACTTATTACTTACTTTAGAGTGCTAAGAGGGCCCTTTCATCATCTCCGGAGCCCACGTTTCCTCTCCTGCACGCGCGTTGTAAATAAATGCATTAATTAACATATTGTATCAAAAGTATTTAAAATAATGTCTAATAAACATGTTGATTTGACAGTCTATGACTACTTTATGACTATTACAATAATGAAGAACTCAAAGTTAGCATATTAAATTAATAATGTAATACAGATATGAAAATTATTATTGATTTAACATATTTCTCACAATCAACAAAATCTTATCAGCCTCAAAGCTTCATATTGCATAAAATTAATTAAAACGAATCGCAGCGGCCATTGGACAGTGTGAAAGTAACTTAATCTATTACTCGTTAACGGTTCATGCATTCAGAAGATACAGTCAGCAGCCAATTTATTACGCAGCGATATCAAGTCCATCTGGATGTAACGATAGCAACGGAAGACACGACTTTGTACCGAATGGCAATTTTAACGTTACGAACGGAATGGTTTGGATCATTCGTTCATCTATACCAGATTTGAATAGAATATAATTGTTCTTTATGATTTAGATAAAGGGAATTAATATGACATGGCTACAGCGAACCACTTGGGTGGGGGTAATTGTGGGATTGCGATCTTATTTTGAATCCCAGCGTAGATTTCTTCGAATTACTTCATTTCTTGTAACGTGAGAATGCATAACATTGGAGTTTACTTGAGCTGGAGATTTTTAGTCGACATTGACGCCTATGGATGCTACTTAACCTATCAGTGGGACGTCAACGTAAGCTTTTTACCGTACTAATATAAGGTACCTAGTATAAGAATATACTAATACTAGTTATCCCAGCAAACTTTGTATCGCCTCAAATATTAAAAAAAAAATATCTTACATATAATAAAATATAAAAAAAAGAAAACAAAAAAGAAGAATATTTTAATATTTCATGCAAATGTATGTAAATTGAAAAACTCGACGGACGGACACAGACAGACAGAAAAATTGTCGTATTAAATATATAGATTACATAGAAGTTTATTGATATGAATTACAGCTTGCAGTCTTGCGTCACTAGACAGACAGACTTGCGACACTAGACAGACAGACAGACGGAATATAATAGAATATAATAGAATTATGCTTTATTGTACACCAATACAATACAATAAATATACAGAAAATTGTTATCAATTTGGTATGTACATGGCGGCCTTATCACTAAGAGTGATCTCTTACAGGCAACCTTAGGATGGACATAAGTAGACAGAAGTGAAATAAAAAGTGGATAGTTATTGGCGTATGATTAAAAGAAAGATACAGAGAGTTATGAAACGAAAGGTACAGAAATGAACTGAGTATGGAGAAATATAGTGAAATATAGAGAGACGGACAACAAAGTGATTCTATATGGGTTCCGTTTTTTCTTTTTGAGGTACCTACAGAACCCTAAACAACGTAAAAATATGTACAAGAAGGTCGTCGGTGCATGCTAGTGCAAGCCGCACCTGCTTGGAAATTGGTCTCTTCTCAACATATGCTGGCGAGGGTGGTGCCAAGTTGACAAGCGCCAGCGCTGACACAGTTGTTAATACTTAGTAAATAATTTATATTATACCTATACATATTTCACATTTTCGCCTAGTAGGTAAGATTTCTTGACATACTTTTCCCAACAAACCGAATAAACCCTTACATACAATCAACACTCATTAATATTCTCAACTGCGACTTGTTGTTATTAAATTTATTAACAACAATATAACATTAATACTGAAAGCTGTTGAAATGAGTTATATATGGCTGGCACGAACATGGATGCCAGTAACAGCACAATAAAATACAAGGAGAGAGTACTAACAGACGGGTTGCAATATGATTAGGTAATTTTATATTTTAAACACGAAGGCGATAACGATAACAGATCAGGCGATAGGACATGGTACATGGTACAGACTGTCTGAAGCCGTAAAATGATACACGTGGACACTTTCGACACCTTGGACCAGAAAAACGGTCGATTATGCCAAATCCCGCGTCAAATAAACTCAACGGCTTTTAAGATACAGTCATCATTCACCGAGCCTTTTCTCAACTCAGTTGGGGTCGGCTTTCCAGTCTAACTGCGATTCGGCTGAACTTCGATATTTTCCGTGAAGCGACTGCCACCTGACCTCCACAATGGGCGATATCGAGGTTCTGTAGTTAGACCGGTCGGATTTTTGATTTAGGGCTCCAACAACCGCTAACGACTGCCATAGATGTTCGTATGACAACCGGGACCGACGGCGACGGCTTAACGTGCGCTCCGAGGCACGGAGGGGTATCAGTGTCTTAAGCAATGGTCACCCATCCTTAGACCAGCCTGACTCGATGTTGCTTAACCTTTGCAATGTGTTAACATTGTCGGTTACCACTAGACCACGAGCCTAGCTTTTAAGATATAGTAATGACGTTTTAAACTTATGACGTTTAAAAAATAGGTTATGACTGATTCTCAGACCTACCAAATATGCACAAAAATTTTCATAAGAATCGGTCAAGCCGATCGGGCTGTCAGGCATACCTAGGGTAGGTTTAAAATTAGTTTAAGAGTCGATTTAGACATGAGCTTAAGAAACTCATCAGAAAGCATACGTTTAGTACATAAAAGTAGGCAGAAGTGTGTTGTTCATCATAATGTTGGTCCCAAATTATAATATAACAAGCTGTCCCGGCGAACTTCGTACCGCATTCATTTTTCTAATGTTTCACATAACTTTTTTTTTCTTCCATAAGATCCTTCTCCTGATAATTACGAACACAACAAAAAAAGAATAAGCTAAATCGGTCCAGCCGTTCACGCGTGATGTGGTGACCAAGGGAAATAGGGATTCATTTTTATATGAGACTAGTGGTCCCGGCGAACTTCGTACCGCCTGAAATTTCTCTTATGAACCTTCTCTGAACCTCCACGAATATTTTAAGATACAAGGGAAATAGGGATTCATTTTTATATATAGAGATAATGGTGAGGCTAAAACAGTTAGTCAGGAACGTATTTCTTTCTTTAACACCTTAGCTTATGAAGTCGTTTGAAAATGTCATGGAATGTGTTAAGTGGGAACGTAATGGGTTGATAAAACAGTTTCTCACCTGCTCCCAGACATAGAGACATCAGAGGAAACATTAATCATGAACGTAATCAATCAATCAGACAATCAGTGTGGAACAACGGAAAACAATAAATCTACCACACCTCATTAGGTATTATATGCTTACCACTCAGTCCATAATTTGGTGATTTAATACCAAACTCACTCATTATCTACGGAGCCTTTTTCCAACTCAGTTGAGGTCGGCTTTCCAGTCTAACTGCGATTCGTCTGAACTTCAATATTTTCCATGAAGCGATTGCCATTTGACCTCCACAGCCAATGGGCGATATCGAAGTTCTGTAGTTAGACCGCGAGGATTTTTGATTTAGGACTCGAACTACCTCTAATGACTGCCATAGATGTTTGTATGACAACCGACGACTTAACGTGCTCTCCGAGGCAAACTCACAAGTTAAGAGCACGTTAAGCCGTCCTAAGTCGCCTTATCTACTTACTTACAAAGAAAAAGTACTTACGTCGTCGTATCTACTGTGGTAATAACAAATTATAAGGCGGTCACAGAAAAAAAGGGGAAGCAACATAGGTCTTATGCATTTTAGGTTTACGTACCCAAAGGGTACAAATAAATGATCGTTTCTGTCAAAATATTAAACCCTATACCTCAACGTGGTCAAATTTAAGAGACAGTTTTAATAAAGAAACAGAAATTATATGTATATTATTATCGACACGCATCTTCTCTGTATATTATTACGTCTGATATGTTATTTACTTGTTTTACCCTTGACCTACGAGTTGTCACTTTAGTCAGACGGGCTTCAAATTATCGTATAAGTTGTATAAGTATCGTAATATTGAACCATGTACCGTGTACAAGTAACATCACTAAAGATGGAAAGTATGACAGGGATATTGAACAAATAGCAGGTAATCAGGCGAACCAGAGGTTTAAAATAAGACTATATTTAGATATCATACGAACAAGTTACATCTCCAGTAAACTAGAAAGTTCGGTCTTATAAGTATTTGTAAAGGTACGTACTTACAGAAATCGATATCAGTCATCGGATTTCTCTTAGATGCTTATTTTGACCATTCAAATTGGAAATAGGATGCTGTGTGCACATGCCCTTTTTTTTTTTTTTTTTTTTTTTTTTTTATATTTAGTTCGACAAATTGACGCCACCCGCCTGATGGTAAGCTGTGGCGACGTCTGGTGATTGTGGGCAACTCTTACAGTACACAGGAATACTATAGAGAGTGACCCTCAACTTGACGACCCAGTAATGTGCCTCTTCACGCTTCGCTTAAAGAACCCAGGGTTATATGTTGGAGGAAACACGTGCACGGGCAGGGCGTTCCAAGCCACCATCGTTCGGCAGAGAAACGAACGTTTAAAACGCTCAGTTCTCGCGAAGACGGTTTCCACGGTACGAGAGTGACATCTCTGCCCGGCACGCGTTGTTCGGGATCGGAAGGGAGAGGGTGGGATCAGATTGAAGAGCTCTTCAGAACACGGTAAATACGGTAGAACGCGGCCAAGGAAGCAATTGTTCCCTAAAATCGATCATTAGCATAACCACTTTTTTTCTTTCAACACAGACTTTTCTTTCTTTTTTCACTGTTCACGTAAAGTAAATACTACTATGGTCTAGCCTCCAAGGTTTCCTACAAACCCAACCTCATTGCATAATATCAAAGCTAACAGGTGAACGGATTACGTCATTGTTACGCAATGGGCTATTGAACTGATATTTATAGTCTGTACAAAAGAAAAAAATCCTTTTTTTATAACCTGTATTGGAGTAAGTCCAACCTCCAAAAGAACCCCGAGGCTTAAACATATGATTTATTAGTATTTTGAATTACGGGGAAATTTACTTTCATATTATTATGAATGGTATTTACGAAGTAAAATGTTGCTAGTATTCATGGTGGGAAGCCCTGCAGGTGTATTAAAATATATTTTATTATTTGAATAAGTTGAACAACATTTGAAGATGTTACCTACTTTGAAAATAAAATCACGTGTGGTCTAAGGAGATTAAATTCTCGTGTCACAGGGTTTGTTGCTAACTCCTTCAAAACAGCTTGACCGATTCTTATGAACATTATTGGTAATATTTGGTAGGCCTGAATCAGTCGTAAACTATTTTTAAAACCCCTAAGTTACTAAACTGGCATAGTATTAGTGCTTGCACCGACTTTATCAAAAAATTTGCATCACATTCACAAGATCTCGAAAATGTTAATATAAATAAAAATAAATCCTCCTATGTAAGTTGGAGTTTTACACAAAGAAAGAAACAACGAACGAATGAATCGAGATGCAGTTCAATTGGTTCAATCAAAACTTAAGCAATATCGATCTTAATTTAAATAACACGACACTCTGTTAAGGGCTTTACTTGAAGATAATTAGTTTTTTTTACTTTGATAGCGATAGCACGGTTATTTAATTTGAATGCCAGAAGTAATTACGTGGTAATTATAAAAAAATACAATTTGTAAAGCGTTAATGAAACATTTAAATGTAATTATAATGTATTTTCACAGTTTTGGCGCGCTATTGCATGGAGAATTCACATTTTTCACGCGCTATTTCATATTACTTTACAGTTATATTAATTTACCGACAATTTTTTTACGATTTTATAATGCACTACGACGTGGAATACGATGACTGGTTTAAGGTGGCAGAATACAGCGTTCCTTACGGATGTCTTTGCCCAGCAGTGAAAAAAAGATTGACTCATTAAAAAAAGATTGTAGTGCAAAAAGAAATTGCAATAGAAAAATCGCAAACAACTACTTATAGTACAGAATAGAGAATAAGTTAGTACTACGACAGTAGGTAGGTGCTCGACGAAACAAAGAAAACATCCCTACTTTAAAACAATGGGGTAAGATGTTGAATTTTTATATAATTGCACTAATTTCGCTAAATAGAAGACATTATAAACGCCGACAACTCTTCGACGTCGATCCCTACTTTACCCTACTTGAACAAGTTAAATAATTAGTTTGTTACATTTTATTTACATAAAATGATTCCTTGTAAAATAATTCATTATCTAAACATGTTATTAAAAATATCTCCAAATTTTAATAGAGCAGTCAAAGAGTTCGTAATAAACTGTTGTATAAAACGCAACCCGTTGTTGTAACTAATAATTAACTGTAATAAATGAACTTACACAGGAACAGTTCTCCTGAGACGCGAATTAGTTAATTTAAATTCAACTTTATTACTTATGTCTACGGTTTAATGTAGGTATCAATCTGAAGGATTTAATGCTTTCTAAATTATAATGTTCAGTAATGAAGGAAGCCGTACCCTGATAGGTACTTGGATGTCTTTATCTGTCTCTAAATCTAGTTACTTAATACTATAAGAATGTAATATAAATTGTGTGTCTGTAGGCACATGCAATAAAATTATTAAAAAAAAAGTGTGAACAATATTTAAAAGATTAAGTACAAATCTTGTTTTTTTTTCTCTCTGTATGACTGTTTGTCTTTCTATCTGCAAGCACATGCTAATCTAGCCAAAGTAAGTTTATAATGTTACTAGTGGTTGCCCGCGACTTCGTCCGCGTGTTAATTTGGATTTTTTCCCGTTCACGTCGCGCCGCGTCATATTTTGAACAATTCACACAATATCTTTATAAATTGTAGCCTATGTGTTATTCTGATGTATACGCTATATTATTGTAAAGTTTCATTAAAATCCATTCAGTAGTTTTACGTGAAAGAGTAACAAACATCCATCCATCCATACATACATACTTACATGTATACTCACAAACTTTAACGTTTATAATATTAGTAGGATTGAAAAAAAGCCCAGTTAAAATTTACCTGCGAACGAGTAGCATAAAAAATTATGTGAAACCAATAACTGAATAATAACGAAAGTACGAGTACTTTCGTTATTATTCAGTTATTGGTTCGCATCTCTAGTTAGAAAATAACTGTTACTGTTCAAGATACCACAAACCACAAATAGGTAGGTCTGTGTGTTGTGGCTTTGTTGGTTTACTCGATGCGGTTATTGTAACCGTTATTGGTTTTTGTGTACGTTATATATATCTGAGTAAAAGTCAGGCTTGGCCAGAGTAAAGAGTTTCTGTAGCCGGAGAGAAAGAATAACTACAACGCAATTTGAAGAAGTGAAATAAATAAATACTAGTTATCCCAGCGAACTTTGTATCGCCTCAAATAAAAATAAAAAAGAGTATTTTAATGTTTCATGCAAATGTATGTATTATTAAAGGAGGGGCTCGTGGTCTAGTGGTAACCGACAATGTTAACACATTGCAAAGGTTAAGCACCATCGACTCAGGCCGGTCTTAGGATGGGTGACCATTTCATAAGACATTGAGACCCCTCCGTGCCTCGGAGAGCACGTTAAGCCGTCGGTCCCGGTTGTCATACGAACATCTATTGCAGTCGTTAGGGGTAGTTGGAGCCCTAAATCAAAAATCCGACCGGTCTAACTACAGAACTTCGATATCGCCCATGGGTTGTGAAGGTCAGATGGCAGTCGCTTCACGGAAAATATCGAAGTTCAGCCGAATCGCAGTTAGACTGGAAAGCCGACCCCAAATGAGTTGGGAAAAGGCTCGGTGAATGATGATGTATGTATTATTAATATGAAAAACGCGATGGACGGACAGACAAATTGTCGTATTAAATATATAGATGCGCTATGTGTGGGTATGTGTGTGTGACTGCCGTCCCAAAGGTCTCGGATCTGAATCCCGAGTCGAATCAAGTATTTGTTTGATCCACAAATGTTTGTTTCGGATTTTGTGTATTTTTTATGTAAGGCCGCCTTCACACTAGCGTTTGTCCAGCGCTGGCGTTCGATGAACGTATGCGCAGCGCAGACGCCGCGATACACCGACGCCGGCGTCGCGTTGTCGCAACGTTTCCTTACAGTTAATTGAACGCGGCGCTAGCGCGGCGCAGACGTCACACAATGTCGTTGTGGTTTCAGTATTATCATTAACAAAATGGATTTCGACGAGGAAACACTATTGATGGCTTTGCTTTTAAAAAGAAAATTAGTGGAAAAACGAGAAAATAAAAATACAAGGATATGGGAGAATCCATTATGGAGTGTGCGGTCAAGTGAAAGTGACTATTTTGTGCTTTGTTCTAAACACTTAAAAATGATTTAAGTTATTTTTATTCTTACTTTCGAATGGCGAAACCCATATTTGATGAATTGTAGCAAAAAAATACAAAGTGATATACAATATCAGGATACATATTTGAGGCTTTTCGTATCGGCTGAAGAAAGACTTGTTATTACTTTAAGGTGAGTACGTATATTTTAATTTAAAAAAAAAAAAAATATTTGTACTTTTATTTTCTGTATTAAACACTATAAATAATTATTAAAAAATGTGATTGAAACTAAAAAAAAGAAAATATTAATCATACAAATCATCGAAAAATTTACTTGATTTTTGAGACGCTTCGCCACTTTGTTCAGAAGGCGAAGGTTGTGGAGGCGAAGCCTATGGTGGAATCGTCACATTTTGTGATGGGTGTTGAGTATGTAAGTTATCAATCAATCAATCAATCATTTATTTTGTGATCATAGGTACATTACAGGTCTTAAAAAAATACATAATAGTGTTTCTCCATGGTCTGCCAAAGATTTGCGTACAAAAAAGATAAATGGAAGTTAGATAGATAGGTACATTACAATTAAAATGTCATCTGCATTATGTACTAGTCGGAACTCATAATAATAAAATTAATAAATTAAATTAATAAATTAGTCAATTAAATTAGTAAATAAAATGTCATCACCAAATAACAATATTAATAAAAACAAACAGAACATATTTTATATTGTCAATTATAATTATAATTATACTAGAACACACATAATGTCATTATTTTAGCTTTCGTTATTAACATTTTTGTCCAGTAGATACTCCTGAACTGTGTAGTAGGTTTTACGAACTAGTAGTGACCGTAGTTCCTTTTTAAACATATATATATATCCCTGATATCTAGGAATGAGTCTGGTAGCTTATTATATATCTTTGGAGCCATACCTAGAAAGCTTTTATTATATATAGATTTTTTATGAGTTTTAAAGCAGATTTTGTTTTTGTGTCTAGAGCTGTTTCGAGTATTAAACAATTCTAAATTACATTTCACAAATACAGCCACCTCCAAAATACAAATGCATGGAAAAGTCAATATCTGCAATTTCCGAAACCAAGGCCTGCAACTATCTGTGGTTTGCAAGCCACGGATCGCCCGAACACACCGTTTTTGCGCTACAAATACCATGCTACTATTAATTGAGTTTCCCTAAAATATAACACCATAGCGTAATGTGGATGTTACATAGGCATGGTATGCTACAATGCTAGTTTTCTCATCTCTAACTCTGGACAAATTGCGCAGTGCATATGAGTATTGACTCAACCGTTTACATACGGCATCGGTATGTGTTAACCATGACATATCTTTGTCCAAATCGACACCCAAAAATTTTGTTGAACCTATATCTTCTATTATTTTGTCTACGTATTTTATTTTAGGCACAATGTTGTTCGTTCTTTGCTCAAAACACATGATTTTAGTTTTGTTTAGATTAACTTTTAAATTATTTATTTTTAGCCAATTAATTATATTGCTCAGACAGTCATTTATCTCTTTCTCTAGTTCAGTGTGATATTTCGCATTAAACACCACAGTACTATCATCAGCGAAGAGTACCATGGGATGTTGGATTACTTTGGGCATATCATTTATATACACCAGAAAGAGCAAAGGGCCCAGAATACTCCCTTGGGGCACTCCATAGTGAGTAGTTCTGTAGCTAGAGTTGTAGGTATGTTCCTTTTTTGTTGTAATACACACTTTTTTCATCTGAGTTAGTTGCTTCTGTTTGTTAAATAAGATTTGAACAACTCCAGTGTATTGCCTCTCACACCATATCTCTCTAGTTTATCCAATAACATTTCTCTATCAACACAATCAAAAACCTTGCTCATATCCATAAAAAGCGCTATCACAGGGCGTCGGATGTCAATGTTACGGATAATCTTTTCGTAAAGTTGATAGATGGCCATATTTATATTTTTGTTTTTTCTAAAACCAAATTGCTCTTCAGTTAATATATTGTTATGCTCAAGAAATATATATAATTTGTTATACATAACTTTGTCTATTATTTTAGAAAAAATCGAAAGGAGAGCAATAGACCTATAGTTAGTTATCGTTTCCTTCGATCCTTTTTTATGAACAGGCTTGATGAATGAAATTTTCAATCTATCGGAAAACGTACCTGTTTCTATGCACAAATTGACAATATAGCTGAGCACATATCCTATTTTGATTTGTTACATATTTAACAACTCTTGTAGTTATGTCATCATATCCAGAACTATCAGTGTTATTTAAAGAATGAATTATTTTAATTATGTCATTGGATTGGATTCAATGTCGTCTATAAAAAAGTCATTGAAAATTTGAGTTATGTCAGATGGATTAGTAACGTGCTTGTTATTAACTACAATTTTTGGTATACCTTCATTTATTTTATTGTTCTTACATTTATTGATAACTTTCCAAGTAGCTTTACTTTTGTTTTTTGAATTCCTGATAAAGTTACTGTTTTGTGCTTTTTGTGTCAACCGAATAATTCGCTATAGTCTCATTGAATATGACTTGTACTTCTGTTTATGCTCAGTTAGATGAATGAGTTGTTGGCATATAATCTATATTTGATGTATGTCTTTCTGAACTCATTTCAGTGCTTTCTGAACTCATTTTACGTCGTATTACTTCGGACGCTTGTCTGCGAATGAACGAATCAACGCGTACACAGGGGCGCGGGTGGCAATGAGAGGTCGGATTATGCGAACGGGAATGTACATGACACCGCAGTAACGCGGCGCATGCGTCGTATACCAGTAGAGACGCCGCGACAACGCGACGCCAGCGTCTCTGTATCGCGGCGTCTGCGCTGCGCATACGTTCATCGAACGCCTACGCTGGAGAAACGCTAGTGTGAAGGCGCTCTAACAGTGTATTTATATTAAGTATGTTTAGAGAAGGAAAACTCGACACAAAACCCTATACCAACCAGCCTGGCCAGAGTGGTATATGTAGGCTGAATATCCTTCTTTTCCGGGGAGGCTGATGCTCAGCAGTGGGTGTCAAATGGGCTGACATGATGATGACATTTAGCCAATAGCATTTAGCCAAAAGCCATTGCATCATTCCTGTGAATTCACCATGGACACTGCTCGGGCCATTGCTATGTCACAGAATTTCATATCATTTCATTTATTTTTAATTTTTTTTTTACTTACATGGTGCATTGTCATTGTAACGTTACACACACTGACACTTATCTATTGTACTGATTTGTTTTATTTGGTTTGGAGTACATATTTTATTTTATTTTATTTATTTAGTGTATTTATTTTCTTATAATCGACTCAGTACATGCCATGATACTATGATGGTAAGATACTGCATGGGTGCGCCATTTTCAGTGTTACTGGCCTCCTCTGAAAACCAGCGCTGGCAAATGTGGGTCCGCCCACGTCAGCATAAGCTGCTTTTCTTTCTTTCTTTCTTAATAGTATTATTGATCCCACGTAATACGGGGCAAACCTAATGACGTTACCGGGCACCTTCCCGAAGAGGCCACACAGGTGGCCAAAGTCCGCCGGGCGCCACTGGAAATACCCTCTGGGGTCACCGGAGACGCCCGCAGCAATAGACATGGGAGCGGCCGCGATCCCGCGGAATTAAAAAAAAACCGGGCACTTTATTCAATAGAAAGTCAATAACCATTCTATACTGCAACTTAAATTTCAAGATCGTAACAAGTAGAAATCCGAAGAAGCCGCGAGCCATCGCTAGTAAATTTAAAAGGCGAAAGTTTAAAAGGCATTCTATAAAATTCTCTGAAAGTGATAATGATATTGTAACAGAACCACTAGTCCCTTTTCAATTAGCGAGAGTTTTGAAACACATAACTAAGGCTGATGGCGTGCTTGTCCCGTTTTTTTTTATTTTACTTTGTATGGTATCGGCAGGTAACGTAACTCTATTATTTTTTAAATTTAGATTGCATTTTGAATTTTGAACTTAGGGGTGTCAGTTTACATTAAAAGAGTATTGATATCAACTAGGTCGCCACCCTGCTTCGCGGCAGCATATTAGAGCGCAGCAAGCATCACATATCTTTGTGTAATTTTTTTTTTTTTTCAAAAAAATTTTTGATGGCCAAAATTGAAAATTCGGGCTTCGTTAGAATGATGTCAGTTAAATCTAGTTTAATTTGATATATAAATTGTTAAAATCGGTAAAGTATTGACAGAGATCTCGCATAAGGATTGAACTTTCTTGCACCATGAGAGCTTCGCTCGCTACGCTCTAATAAAGGTTGACTTGTTAAGACTAAATCAAGTTTTGTATATTAGAGTTTTTTTAAATAAGTAAAGTATATTAATAAATAAATAATGTTGTCATTGTGGTGAGAGTAAAACGATTCATTGAATGGAATCAGGCGTTACCTGGCGGAAGTCCATGATAAAACAACGAAAAACGAAAAAGTTTTAAAACGATTCACTTTCACTACAATTTATGATACTGCAGAAACATAAATTTCGTTTAATTATTGCATTAGAATTTAGATACTAGAAAAATTGAGGAAACGACATGGCTTAAACGGAAATTATATGAATGTTGTCACGTTTAAAACGGTTATTATCTCCCCTTATATTTTACATAACAAGTTAAATATGTTAAAAGCCAATTACTGCAATATTTCTTTACTGAATACGATTGCAATAATTAAATCAATTAAGACGATTTTTCCTTCAATTCAGACATCCTGTGTCACCAAGTCATGATACATACCATCTTCAATATCAGGAATAAGTTTCACCTGTCTAGGAAATGTAATTTGTCCCAATAACACAAATCACATTCTTGTCCAAGGACTGATAGGTTTTTATTAATGGAATTTGGAACTGAAGTACTGAGTGAATGATCCTCCGTGATCATGGCACTTGCAAAACCCGATTTGTAAAGATAAAATAAGACTTTAAACACTGAATGGGACTAAACTAGGTATGCAATGCATGCTGCTGTTGCAAAAAACTGAGTGAAGTGTTAATTTTTCGAACGACAACCATTGTTTTTTTCGGGGATTTTTCCTCGATGATATGTCCGATTTTCATTTTTTTTGTTCTAAACCACCCTCACGCTACACGTTATCACTGTGGTAAGTTTGAAGGAGAGCGGTTCAGGCGTTTAGGAGGAGTATGCGGACAAACGAAATACATGAGTAGCCGGAATAGGGCCACATAAGAAGCACTAGCTTGTAATTAGTATCATATCTGTTCACCTAGTCGCAAGTTACGAGGTTACAAAGATAAAAACATACCCTCGAATTGAGAACTTCCTTCTATTTTTGAAGTCAAGGGAAACTCGAAACAATACATTGTAGTATTATATGGCGTAAACACTTATGTACTTGTGAGTGCTAATTTATAACACATTACATCCTAAAAAAATAATGCCTGTACTAAACGCCGCTGTCCTTAATCTCCTAATATAAATATCAAATTATTTCTAAGCATAATAAAATTCAAATGTAAACTTATCGATTTATGTCCATACAAAGTCTTGACAACCCTAATATCTCAAACCTGCTCCTGTCCCTTACCATAATAGACCCTATACATTTCTCTTTCACACGTAGTATAAGTAATAGAGATGGGATATGTTGGACGCCTACAGGATTTCTACTGTGTAGATCTCGATTTAATTATCGATGTTGCGCGAGCGGTTTTACATTTACAGCTGTTTAAACTTGAAAGACATTTTTAGACTAATACCAGCATAATAAATACTAGACTGTTACTTCTGAATAGCTTTCTAAAGGCAAAAAAAGGTTGAAATTAGGTAATTAGATCTTTTAAACTACGCAACGGATTTAGATGCCGTTTTCAGCAATGGATAGAGTGGTTCTCAAGGAAGGTTTTAGAATGAAATTTGTTAAGTGGGCGAAGCTGCGGGTGACTGCTAGTTTCATTATAAATGACAAAAAAATGTAGTCATACTTATTTTATAATCACTTATTTTATTATCACTTATTTTATAGTAACACGTATTTCCTCAAAGGGGTAGAAAGAGGCAAGTGATACGTCCACTTTTCGCCAGTACCTTCAGAGGACTCATGTAGTTAATCGAGCACTTTTATGTTGCGTCCGTGCGTATGTGTTCGATTTTTGAATGTTTGAAAACAAAAATGGGTGATCTTGTTTTCAAACATACAAAAATCGAACACATCAAAAATATTGAACAGGAGGTTCACTATTTGCAAGCCTCGGTAATCTTGGTCCTCTATGCACACATATTATTTGTTTTTATACATTCAAAAATCTAACACATCAAAAATATTGAACAGAAGTTTCACTATTTGCAAGCTTTAGAATCTTGGTCCTCTATGCAATATTTGTTTTCAAACATTCAAAAATCGAACACGTTAAAAATATTGAACAGAAAGTTCACTATTTGCAAGCCTCGGTAATCTTGGTCCTCTAAGCACCCATTTTGTTTTATACATTCAAAAATCGAATACATCAAAAATATTTGTTTATGACATATTTTTTTATCAAACATGCCACCCGAAAACCATTATCTATTTTTGGAAGCGTACATGCAAGTAAAGTTAGGTTAAATATTAACTGAACAAATTAGTGGGTCACAGTTTGTTTAGGCATTGGCGCTATCCTTTGTCTTACCCATGTGGTTAGCGTGTATTAGAATATCGATGGTATATTAGGAAATTGGTACCAAGAATTTAAGACATCGTCTTAAAGCTTTAAAACTACAGGTACTCAGTTTAAGGGTTCCGTACTCTAAGGGTAAAACGGGAAACCTATTACTGAGAATTCGCTGTCCTTCCGTTCGTCCGTCCGTATGTCTCCAGGCTGTATTTCATGAACCGTAGTTAGAAAGTTGAAATTTTCACAGATACAATATTTTTGTTGCCACTATAACAAAAAATACTAAAAAACACTATTTAATCATTATTTAAGGTGGTCCCCATACA
The DNA here is from genome assembly GCA_963556515.1 of Nudaria mundana. NCBI lineage: Eukaryota > Metazoa > Arthropoda > Insecta > Lepidoptera > Erebidae > Nudaria > Nudaria mundana. The sequence continues at coordinate 2,864,357 of OY748299.1, forward strand.
ACTAACATGATTTTTTGACGTTTTGTTACGGAACCCTTTGAGGTTACCACTAGACCGGTTTTTATACTCTTTTGACGCCAGAAGTATTATTCGCTCGTATAACAGGAATATTAATAAAATTACTAGTTAAGGCAAATACCAACGTATAACCGACAAAAAAACATACAGTCGAATTGAGAACCTCATCTTTTTTGGAAGTCGATTGCTAAGAAGGTTTATTCCCATAAATACACCTGACTTTCGTAATGAAATTCATTTTTAAAGTCTTTTGAAAGAAACAGGAAACAGGTATGCTTAAAATAAAAATTTTCAATTTCATCAAATCAATACTGACGTTCAATACCTATTACTTAGTTCTGCTTTCATTTAAATATTTGATTGCCGTAACTTATTATAACTTAAACTATTAAATATTCAGATCAGAATAGTATAATTTATGGCGATCCAGTATCACAAAACCCATTAATTATTGGGTTAAGTTTCGATAATTTCACACCATAAATTTTAGTAGTCCTCATCCCACAAAACAGCTCATTTTTTTAAATTAAATAAATACTGTTGGACATTCTTACACAACGTTATATAGCCCAAACTAAGCTATATGTGCTATGGGATCTAGACAACTGATAAACATACATAGATATTTATTGATTGCTGTATGAATAAGTAATGTAAAACAATGGTAAGTAAAATGTTTTTGAGAAAAAACCTTTTAAATTTATATAATAGCATTAATTTTTCGCAGAATCAAAAGGACAACAAAACGTCGACAATTGTTTCGCCTCTAAACGAGGCATTATCAAGACTGTCTCAGAGAGAACAGCTGTTCTCTCTGAGACAGTCTTGATAATGCCTAAAAACAAAAGTAATGTCTCAATTCGAACCAGTAGTTCCTGAGATTATAGCGTTAAACCAAACAAACATACTCTTCAGCTTTGTAACATTAGTAGATACAGATATACAGTTAAGTATTCAAAGTTCCAAGAACTTCTCGCACACGTTTTCATTTCAACGTCCTCAATTAAACACAAAACAATAAATGCTATTGTTCTAAGGGCGCTAGTGTAATGGATATTGTTTTACTTATTTCTTCATTATTGCCATTACTTCTTAGAATTGTAGTCAAATCAAATCACATACGGTTTTAGTTCAAGTTTGTTTAGAGTACGCGTAACCGGAGACCATGAAAATACTAATGAAAGTGGAAGAAACGAAGGTCTGCTAAGATCTTCGTAAGTGGAAGTATACAGGGAACATTTATACTGTCGATTGACGGCACTTGGTGGAATCTGCTACGACACATATTGCACAAAAACACATTTTGATTAAAATCTCTGATGATGACGTGAGGTGAAATCGGTGTTTTTATGCAATCTGCTTAGGAACTATGTTTCTTCCATGTGGTCTTAGGACTTAGCAAAATTAGCGGGACCTTTTGAAAAAAAACGTACACTATTTAGAAATCGACTGTTTATGTCTTAAGGCGGGCGTCGGGATTGTTGCAGCATGCGGCACGCGACAGGTGCGACAAGCCGACAGTGGCAGTAGTAGAGTCACTACTGCCATTGTCGGTTTGTCTCTCTCGTTCTTACAAAATTACAAAATCTAAAAAAATTACAAAATGTTTTATTTAATATATTTAATTTATTTAGCAGGTGTTCGACAGCCTACCATTGTTTTTTCAATACAACGTTGAGCTCGTTTCTGTGCGTCAAATTGTAAAAAGCGAGGATGGATCATCCTGTTACATTCACCCTTCCGTTCACAATGGTCACCTAGCTGTAGATGTTTATATAAAAATTAAAAAAAATCGGTGAATGCTGTTTTTATTTTTACCAAAATCGATGGCATGGTTCCTAAGTACTATCCCACACTGACCGATATGAATGTTACACCTGTATAATCACTGCCTACTCCAAGAGTAAACATGACAGTAGATATTATGTATTTATGTAGTTCAAAATCATATCTATGCACAAGTTTTATTCAAAATGTAGGATTCATATAGATATCGTTTCAGTAATATTAGTTCTAGAGATTTTTAAGTAAAACGATGTTATGAAAATAAAGTTTTATTCAAGATTTCACGTATTAGACGAGGATAAATAAAAATCTACTATTACTCATGAATTTTTATAAGGCTTATTTAAAACTACAAAAAGTTTGACCTAAATCACTGTTTGGTTTTAATCTCAAATATACAGTTAATCTCATGTTTCTTATAAATAGCTTTTCAAATAATGCTTTCCTATTTCATTTCGGTGGGGAAATTTGACTGCCTCGGTGGCGCAGTGGTATGAGTATGCGACTGCTGTCCCTGAGGTCACAGGTTCGATTCCGGGTCGAATCAAATTATTTGTGTGATCCACAAATGTTTGTTTCGGAGTTTGGTTGTTATGTACTAAGAAATATATAAGTATGTTTATCAGTCGATAACAACAGTTTATAGCTTAATTTGGGCTCGATGACGTTGTGTGAGAATGTCCAAAAATATTTAAATATTAATCTATATATTTAATACGACAATTTGTCTGTCCGTCTGTCGCGTTTTTCAATTATAATTAATATTACATATATTTGCATGAAATATTAAAATACCTACTTATCCTTTTTTTTATATTTTATATTTTTTTATTTTTTTTTTATTTTTGAGGCGATAAAGTTCGCCGTGATAACTAGTTTTTTGTATTATAATTAGACTTTAATCGCGTTTTATTTGTAACTCAAACAATTAGGTAGTACTTTTTTTTTTTCTAATTCCGCGGCCCAAGGCCGCGGCCGCTCTAAAGTCCGTTGCCGGGCGTCTCTGGTTACTAGCAGAGGGTATGTCCAGTGGCGCCCGGCGGACTTTGACCACCTCTGTGGTCTCTGCGGGTGTTTGGTCGGGACGAGAATCCCGCGTCATTGGGGTCGGGTTTTATCCCGCGTCAGTGAGTGAATCTGGTTGCGTGCTATGGGGCAAAGACCCCGCAGCACGCAACCCTTCTAGCCTGCTTCTGTAAGGACGGTGGGTGGCGATCACAACGTCCTCAGGCCCCGATAGGCTTGGGCGTAGTCGCGTAGTCTGGGGCGGCCTGGCCGCCGACTACGGAACTCGGCGGGGAGGGTACGCTCCCTCTCCCTCCCGGCCGCCTCCTTCGCGAGCATAACTTGCTCGCAGAAGGACACGGCCGCGTTCCACCTACTCCCGCTGGATACCATGGCTTGAAGCATGGTCCCCAGCGAGAGGGTATCCACGCCCAGACCCACTGGTAGTACTGACAATATTTACAGAAATTTAATGTAATTAGGATACACTTGTTACATAATCACGTCTGTTTCCCCGTGGGGATGGAAATACATATTGTACGCCTACTTATCGCCAGTGTCTTTGTTGAACCCACGGAATAGATGGCAAGAGTATTGCCGCTTCTGGACACTTAAGTACTTAACATTGATGCTTGCCAGAACCTCGTCTCTAGATCAGTACGTGGACCCCTTGAAGGTGAAGATGGCTTGGGTCCCAAAAACTTAATATAATATGAAATTGCCATAAGTAATACATTTTATGTAAATTTATTCACTATTTTTATTACCGTGAGTAAAATTATTCGAGTACATTCAAAATATTACATTTGGATAATCTTGTAAAGAATCTGTCAAATATAGGAATTAGAAAGCTTATTATAAATCGATTTTAAGCCTTTGTACTATAGAGATGTTATTCGATTATGTTGAATGGATTACGGGAAACGATTATTGTAATCGATTTGGATGTTATAATCGTATTCAGAATTTCACCGCGACGACAATGTATAAGCGTGCAACTGTAAAACTATGAGAAATGTAATTTGTGTACATACTTTATGTAAAATGTAGGACAGTGACATTAGATTTGATTGGAAAATGCATGATTAAGTAAAACTTACTACACCCGTATTAAGTTTTAGTATTTTATATTGTTGTTATAGCCCGAAACGCCCAGGACTTTAATTGGCTGTGGCATAGCAGCTGGCACGTAAGATTTTGTTGCTTTTCATCAACATTTCATAACAAGGCAACGGGTTTAAATTTTTTTCAAAATTACAAGAAAGCTGCTATTTTTATTAAATTCATTCGGCCATTTTGTACATAACCCATTATAAATGTGCCCGGTGACGGCAATAGGCTTGCCTCCTATTACGTGGGACTAAAAATACTGGCCCATTGTGGGTGTGTAATGCAACTCTGCCTACCTCTTCGGGGTCATAGGTGTGATATGTGTGTGTGTATATTGTTTCTTCTTTTCCATCCTAAGGTCGCTTGAAAGAAATCGCTGTCAGCGATAATGCCGCCGTTTTGTTACATTTAGCTGTAATTTGTTTAAGATTTTTCATACTACTTACTCGTATGTTATACTAATGATCTGCGTCCAAAATAGCCTTAACCTGTTTATTTTGCTGGTGTGCTTCGCCTTTGGAAGCCGGTTACTTTCACCCTGTACTTACATACAATGTATATCTTGCTATGTCCAAGAGATAGGCAAGTGAGTGGAAATACCATTAAAGTAACTGAAATAACTCGATATAATCTTTGATTGAAGACGTTGAGACGTGTTTAGGTTGCAGTTTAAGTGACCAAAGTCCGCCGGGCGCCACTGGAAATATATTATTGTCCGTTCCAGGGACGCCCGCAGCAATGGGCATGGGAGCGGCCGTGTTTTCGCGGAATTAAAAGAAAGTTGCACTGTATTTTGATCATAACTATTGAAGAAATTTAAACTACGCGAAAGACAGAGAAAGAGTAACATGAGAATTCATTATTCATTTCTAATCACAGTTATATTATTCTTCAAGGAGCCAGCCATTTTATCGTAACCGGTCACATTGTAGCTAACAGACTTGGGTAAAGCATCAACAAAAGCTGTTAACGTGTCTAATCTTATCTAAATAGGTTAAGCCGTTACTTTAACATGTGTAAAAGAACCTATGGTTTTACGTTATTATATTATACCCAAATGCTGAAAGAGTATCATGCTTTTGAAAATGAAAAATGAAAATGAAAATTTCAACATCTTCAATTTAATTTGAAAACATTGTACAGTGTAGATTATGCCTAGTTTCTTGCCCTTCTTCTTGGATGTGTTTTAATTGAATGGGCGGATTTCTTGACATATTGCACAGAAACACATATATATACTTCTTGACCTTCAAAAAGTGTTTATTAACTCTCCTATTTAGAATAAAAATATTTTGATTGATTGATTGCTCGATTGACTTCTAATTATCATTTCAAAACTAATATATTTTCTAATATCTTTCAAAAGTCTTTCAAAATAACAAGACAGGATAATACGCGAAGCTCTCTCAGTGGCATAAATAAGAGATGTAAAAAAACATATCAAAGAGAAGCTGTAACAATGATCAGACAACAGAAAAATATACTTACCTACTTATAATTGTAAAACTTTCACGACTCTCACTCATAAAGTCGTAACTGATATTAAGACGGGACTTTTTCGTAATAATATTAGGGTTTCGGTTGGATTTCGTAATTAAAATACTTAAAACCCCCCCTTTACAAATTTTTCATTCTGTAAGGAGCAGTCTCGAACAGCAAGTCAATCGCCAACGAAATTACTTTCGTCTACAGATTATGTATGACGTCCGGAGGCCTTAGGATGTAAGGCCAGAACCCTACCCCTCCTATATATACTACTATTATAAAGAGGAAAGATTTGTATTTTTGTGTGTATGTTTGTAATGAATAAACTCAAAAACTAAGTACTGTGCCGATTTCAAAAATTCTTTCACCATTGGAAAGCTACATTCACCCTGAGTAACATAGGCTACTTTTTATCCCGGTAATGTGTTCCCACGGGAACCGGGAACGAGTAAACTAAATCACGCGGGCGGAGCTGCAGCGATTAGCTAGTTAAATATAAATTAAAGACTGCATTTATAGCAGCGCGGTGAAGGGGTTTTATAATATTATTCTCACTACACCCCTTCAGAAACTAGGTACTTATCTTGATTTAATGTAATTTATGGGATTTTGGTCTGATTAACTTCATACAATGGTGTCATAGTATGATGATGATGATATAGATCACACTATGATGACGTAATTGCTACTTTGTCTAAAAAACCATGTGCCGCCAAGTGCGAGTAGTACTCTAGGCACAAAGGGTTCCGTTCCAAAAAGGCAAAAAAATAACGTTAGTTGTATCGAGCCCCCCTAAATATTTATTATATTATTTTTTTCAGTATTACTTGTTATAGAGGCAACAGAAATACATCATCTGTAAAAATTTCAACTTTGTTACTAACACGGCTCATGGGATACAGCCTAAGACAGACGGACAGCGAAGTCTCAGTAATAGTGTTCCCATTTTACCCTTTGGGTACGGAACCCTAAAAACGAAAGTCGTATAAAAACGAGGTTACAAAACTGTCAACACAATTATTTCAAATTGACGGCAAAAATTAACAAAACCAAAGAAGATTGAAATAAAACCAAATACGAGTATCAAACATTATCCATTCAAAAATGGCGAAGATTACAAACTTGTAAACACTTTGATGCTGTAAAAAAAGTCGTTAAATTACAAATTATTATTACAATGAATTTTTATTAGGTCATTGCCAATCAGTCTCATAAAATATCCGCAAATCAACCTAGATTCATTATAAACACTCAATTATTGTGGGAAAAAGAAATTTACACACACACACATCAATATCACGCCTAAATCCCGGAAATGGTAGGCAGAGGTGCATTACTCATCCACAATTTACCAGTATTTTTAGTCAAACGTAATAGCGGGCAAGCCTATTGCCGTCACCGGGCACACATACAATGGGTTATGTACAAAATGGCTGAATGAATTTAATAAAAAGTAGCAGCTACTTACTTATATTGTAATTTTGAAAAAAAAAATTAACCCCGTTGCCTTGCGATGAAATGTTGATGAAAGGCAAAATCTTACGTGCCAGCCGCTGTGGCACAGCCAATTAAAGTCCAAGTACTGTCCGTGTGTCTGTCCGTCTGTTATCAGATGATGTATTTCTGTTACCGCTATAACAACAAATTCTAAAAACATAATAGAATAGTTATGGGGGGCTTCCATACAACAAACGTGATTTTTTTGCCCTTTGTGCGCGATTCCGACTCGCACATCGCCGGGGTTTTTTAAATTAGCCTCCTTTTGGTTATATACTACAAAACTGGGCAAAGGTCTCCGTACTCTGTGGTTCAAGTAAGAAAGTACAGTATGAAGATATCACCACGATCATAGGATACCCAATCAAGTGAGTCTAGCAACAAAGTATTGACGAAAAATGGGCGTATAATATATAAAATTTGTGTTATATTAGTTTAACCTGTGTTAGTTTGTCTAGAGAGCGCCGAGTGCCACTCGGAATTCTTTCAGTGTCCACTGGAGGCACTCGGCAATGGACGTAGGTACGGCCGCGGCTACGACCCACGTATTAAAAAAAAAAAAAAAGGTGATAGAGAGATTCCCATCAAGTCTAATGTAACAAGTCTTAGTACAACCCACAGAAACTCCTATACTTGAAATCGAGGTTATAACGTGGGTTAGGAAGTTCCAATGGACTTGACTCATAAGTACTAGGATATATAATTTGATTAGTTTTGTTTGTGGATTGACTCATAAGTCAATCCACCCCCACAGCAAGATCGAGAGATTATTGCAAAATGTTGGACAATAATTTAGTTTTTTGCGTAAGAATAAGGTAGGTACCTAGGATGAACAGATGCAGAAAATATGCATAATCGTCATAAGTACTTTCTGGAATGCAGCAAAAGCCATAAGATGCTTTTTGACGTCGCGTCGCGTCGGTCACAAGCAATAAGGGTGATAAGTGGTAACTACGTACCCGGTCGAATCGACCCGTTTTTGCTGAAAATAATATGGGCTCTATTCATATTCATATAGATATACCTAGATAAATAAATACAAAGAAGTAGACATATAAAACACATAAGAGCTACTACTACAAAACATGTAGGTTGGTATAGTTCGCGAGGCGTAAGCTGAGCTTTGCATTTGTGTGAGTGCACGTACGTGAACGTGTTACTTGTTTTACACACAGAGTTTTTACTCTACTTTTCGTGATCACTCACACAAATGCAAAGTTCAGCTTCGGCCTCGCGAACTATACCTACTTAGTTAAAAGTTAAAAGTAAATTAGATCAGAGACCTCTAGCGTCAGTTGCATTTACAATTATATAAGCAAACCGTGATTTGAGGTTCCCGAGTCCCAACTACTCCCAACTGATGACAACCAATCTCTTTTCAAACCTCATTTGAATTTAGAACACACAGCCCCGTTGCGGACTGCATAAATAAATAAATACGCTTTATAAAGTACTCATGTATCATGTGGAAATCTAATATAAAGATATTACCTATTGAACGAAGTTTTGATTAGTTGTCAGTTCATTAAAAATATATATAAATGGTAAAAGTAATAATGATTGTTCATGTTTGAGACAAATAATAATTGTAACACACAACAACAGTTATTTTTATTATAAATCCGACATACAGTATCAAAGATTCAATTCAAGGAGAGTTTATTGTTATACCTTTGAATCTAATCGAAAACATGAGAGTGCAACTGCAAAGTTTCTCAATCTTACCTAGAAAGCTGAGACTCGGCTTGTCATCCAAATCGTCGTCGTCAAAACATTCCAATTTTTTCGAATTCATATTTCCATCACTTATTCATACAAGTTTTAAGATCGAACTCCTTTTTTATAACACAGAAGGTCACAACCACTTGTCTCTATATGCACACCACAGTACAGATTCTTTCAACTAATTACTATATCACTGAAATCACTCACAATATCTGTAATAGTTCCACTACATACACATTAATTAGACTTTGTACAAAGAAATATCAAAGTTTGGTTAGTTTCGATTAATCTGTTTGTAATTTGAAAAAGGTATAACGGAAACGGCGCGCGCGCTGACGTCTGACACCGGACGCCTTACCGACGCGAATGACGCTGCGTGCGCTCGCTCTATCTATCTATCTACCGCTTGAGTCCGCTTGCCTCGCCCGCTGACATTTAATTTAATATGCGGCTAGGTTCATATCGTATAAACTGACCCTATCTGAGCCTGCTGCTAGAAGATGATCATGATAATACATTAACAGCATTAATATAAATATTATTAATTTATTTTATATACATAGGTAACGTCCATTGCCGGGTCTCTTGGGTAGTACGTCTTCGAAAGGATAACCCCAAGGTTTTATAAGCTAAAGTTTTTATTTTTACTAAAATGGATGACATGGTTCATGGAACAGATTCGTATGTTTCAGACTTTCCCATACTGATTCCCATACATACAACTACCTACCTACTTATAGAACTTAACTTCTGGTGGTACTTATTACATGCCAGTCACAAATCAAATCACTATTTTTTTGTAATAAAATGTCAAGACAATAATTTGACGCTGAAAGTATGGATTAAGTAGGTACCTACCTAATTAAGTGCCCAACTATGACGTCACGGATGTGTGTGTATGTGTATTATTGAATTTACACAAGTAGGTATTAAGTAAGTGATACGTTTTGTGATATATATGTTACAGCTAATACCTGCACCTAGTTTTAGCCGGTTAGAACTAGGTGTAGCCACTTACTCTTGGTTAAACCTAGTATGGGTAGGTTAGGTTAGGTTAAAACTGTGACCACCTACGCACGAGCCGAGCGAGCGAAGCGAGCGGTGCCGCGGCAGCGGCCGGCGAGTGCCAGAAACGACTTGCATTAATAAAAAAAAGAGATTTCTCCCAGGTGAAAGTGACAACTGGACCTAGTTGTAGCAGGCATGATGAAGGCTAGACCTAGTTTTACCCGAAAACAATCGGCTCGTACTAGGTTTAACCAAGAGTAAGTGGCTACACCTAGTTCTAACCGGTTAAAACTAGGTGCAGTTGCACTTCGGGTATTAGCCGTAACATATATATAAGATTGGATCTTAAACTTAGGTTTATTTCTTTGACTATACCCACATTTTAACAGTTTAGTTTAGCAGTAGGCAACCCCATAATGTTAGGCAATGGCATATTCCCCCCTTCATCTAACCAGAATTAAAATATTATGAAATTCCAATATCCCTAGGTACAAATTGCAGTCACAACTTGTATGTTTGTAAAGGGGTTGAAAGCCCCTCACTCGAAATTACTTATTGTTAAAAGCGTGTGCTAAAACTGTAATAATAATACCACCCTCTTCGCTATTGTGAACTGGCAACATTAAAATTTTGTATTCTAATTTACATCGCACGAACCTACGAACGATCGTTCGTGTCAAATTTCTATCACATAAATTGTATCAAAACTTATCAACTTTCCTGATTGAAATTAAAACCATAAAATCCGTGAGTTATAAAAATTTGAGCAGATGAAGCGTGCTTCCTCACGATTCGACGACCGACAAAAAAGTTTAAAACTATCATAATGTATGAAGGGCTGTTCCCACACCGATTGACGTTTTAATTTTTTTTATGGGCACAGGCTCTATGTTTTTAAGGTCAATTTCGTCAGTGCAGCGGCTTCACCATATAATTTTGTACAACATTAATCATGGCGAGTTCAAGAATGACAAAATGATCAAGTAACGGTAAAATTCGGCGGGTAAACATGAGTTATTTACAATGTTGAGTAGGTACAAAACATTATATTTATATATATTGTATTAAGTATTCTATTCCACAAAATGCGGTGGTTTTTTAATTTTTCTATGTAAGTATAAGTTCCCTACTGAAACATTTTGCATAATCTCTAAATGACAATTTACCTTAGTCCTCCCCAATTTTGTTTCAACCACATCCGTCAAATATAATTTAAAACCTACGTGATAATAGGTAATTCAATGCAGGTTGTGGAAATAATTTACGAAGATTCTGTGTAATAAAATTTATGGTGGAAATTAATAATTTAAAAAAGTAAAAGTTGTAAGTAGGCGCGAAAAACATGCACCATTACGTTTTTATTTCAAAGGAACCATTTATTATGTTGAATTTTAAAATACATAAATAAAGCAGGTTTCTTGGTGGCGAAATTGTGTAAGATTTTACGACTTGGTTATAAGCCTGCTTTTTTCATGTAAGGAGTAAGGACTTCTAAGAGAACTGATGCATGACGATCCAAGTCAAAACCACTCTAGGCTTTGGCAACCATAAATAATCTCTGACAGTCTTCCTCTTCTTCTTCTTTTAAACACGTGGCTCCATCGATATTGATCGATGATTCGCCAATGTCAAGGTAATGCTTGATTAGTTGATAGTCCCGCACAGAAGAACTAGTTATTCCTAACTAGCTCCAGGTGCAGGACAAGAAACGTTGTTCGGTATGTGAGTATCTGGGAGCCCGATTTTTGCGGAGCGCCAGAGGTAACCTAAAAAGGCACCAGCCATACGCTCAGTAAAAATCGAACTCCTCTGACAGTCAAATCTGGGTGAAATAAAAATACACGTCAAAAATTGACACAATACCCGACTTCAAATTAACGAAATGGGAGCAAAAAATAACACACAGTCGAATTGAGAACCTCCTCCTTTTTTGGAAGTCTGTTGAAAACAATTGTAATTGCATATTTGTAATGTAGGTAGACAATTTTTTTTTCTAGTTTTGCAAAATCACTTTTATGAGCATTTAGGTTGGTACTATAAGAATTATATAGAACGTAAAACATAGATGGAAATCTTAGCCAACCGTTAAATGCGTATGTTAACAAGATATAATTAATAATTTATGTTTAATTTGAATGCTAATAAACATGTTTGTAATTTAAGTGTTGATTTTTTGATTTTGAAACATAAAATTATTATAATATTATTAAAAGTGAATCATTTAGAGTTGATTTAGTGTTGAGAGATGCTGTTTATCTAAATTAAGAATCTAATCAGTAAAGAAAGAGTTGTTTATGTACCTACCTACATTGCTAGGATAAAAAAACTTACATTATTTTCTTTAAGAATAATACCGTTCCATTTACAAAACTTCTTTTTTTTTTTGCTTTGCTTCAAAACGTTTCCCGCGTTCTAATTTTATATCTAGAACGACAATTCCAGTAATGTAAAACTCAGACTACGATCTGATTCGGTGTTTGTATGTTTTTCTCCAGACCCTTAGGCATCCCTAACATTCCCTAAAAGGAGTCCTGTTTAAAATTCCGCTCCCGTATTGGTCAGAACGCAATCCTAACATTTTTGGGCGTCCGAGCCCTTGGCTTCTTTTCCCACAATGTTTTTGTTGCCATAAGATCCTTTTGTTATTTTTTTTCGGCTTATGCGACTAACGTATTCGGCCAAGTTCATAAATGTTATTGTTGCTATTCGGATTTTAAGTCTATTATTTATTGGAAGTTTATTAACTCAGTTAGTTTGGGTAAGATTATAATTATTATCATTGTATGTGTAAGCAATAGATCTTTAGAAATTATAGAAATTATTCATTTAAGTATAATATTATACCCAACATTATACTTAAATGAATAATTTCTATAGATTTCTAAAGATCAATTTTATTGACCAACGATGTTAGATATTTACAATTAAGTGTCGGTACACTGGTAGGGGTTTAACTAATTGTTGGTGTTTGTATAAACCTTTATTAGGTATTTTACTACTGAAGTGAACACAGTTCCTAACACTAGCAATTATGATTTATTATGCAAGGGTTTACGAAAATTCCTATGATTTGTTTCAAGTTTGCAATTAATAAAATAAGGTAAGGTTGATAACTAGCAGAGTGCCGCGGCTTTGTCTGTTTAAGAAGGCACCTGACCCTAATCAATTCGGCCAATCCGCTACCGCTAACCCCGCACCCGCTGTCGCTCGAGTGAAGGATAGCGATATTCACTTTCCAAAGGACAAACAGAGATCGAGCGCGTTCTCGAAAATATAACGTAAGGGACAAAATAAAAACTACGAATTAAAGACGAACTATAATGATTATGAAAAAAGTATGTTGAGCAAATGTAGGTTTTATCAATGCCTTTTTAGATATTAAAAAATATTAAAGAAAATACAGCAAACTTAAAAAGTGATTAAAACAAGGTTTTTTTGTAATAAAAAAACTATCGAGCATTTTTTCAGTAATCGTGTTTCAGTGATCCGTTTTGGGGGAACATTGGCTATTGGGTAATAAGTACAGCTTTAGTAATCATCAAGTGGTATTCTTTTATAGTTACTGTAAAGTGTAAAACACACACACATATCACGCCTACATCCCCGAAGGGGTAGGCAGAGGTGCATTACACACCGACAATTTGCTAGTATTTTTGTCCCACGTAATAGGGGCCCAGCCTATTGCCATCACCGGGCACATTTATATTGGGTTTTGTCCAAAATGGCCAAATGAAGTTAATAAAAAGTAGCAGCTATATTGTAACTTCGAAAAAAAAATGGATGAAATGTTGATGAAAGGCAACGAAATCTTACGTGTCAGCCGCTATAGTACAGCCAATTAAAGTCCTGGGCGTCTCGGACTATTCCAATTAATCGTAATAAGTAGATCGTTTTAAAAATATACCTATAAAATCCAAAAAATTCGCTCAATAAGTCTTGAAGTCAATGCCTTGAACCTTATCAACTCATTCAACCTCGTTTCATTCATAAAATAGGTATATATCATTATCGCCATAAATAAACATGTACTAACGTGTCTTCAATGTTATCAAAAATGACCCACTTCTGGCAAATCGAAAGACTACAAAAAATGCGGGCAAGTTTTTTTCTTTTGTGGGATAAAAGAGAACCGCTAATATTGTATCAATAATTATAATAATATAGAATTCATGGCGGGCTCGAAGTGGTTTGCAAAAAGGTATAATACTGAAAAAAGTATGCAACCGTCAAAGGCGCGCGGTTGGGTTCCGTGCGTTGACTCTGTGACTCATCGGTCGAACGCTTTAAACTTACCCGTGGAGTCCTAAAATGTCGCTATACCAATATTTTTCGTATCCTACTAATATTATAAACGCGGAAGTTTGTGAGTATGTAAGTATGTATGTATGTATGGATTGATGGATGTTTGTTACTCTTTCACGTAAAAACTACTGAATGGATTTTAATGAAACTTTACAATAATATAGCTTATACATCAGAATAACACATAGGCTACAATTTATAAAGATATTGTGTGAATTGTTCAAAATATGACGCGGCCCGACGGGAACGGGAAAAAATCCAAATTACCACGCGGACGAAGTCGTGCGCGACCACTAGTTTGTAATATGTAAGTCCGAAACGCCCAGGACTTTAATTGGCTATGCCTCAGCGGCTGGCACGTAAGATTTTGTTGCCTTTCATCAACATTTCATCGCAAGGCAACGGATTTCAAATTTAGTTTTCAAAATTATAATATAGCTGCTTACTTTATTTAATTAATTCGGCCATTTTGGACATAAACCACTTTCTAGAGTCCCCTATTACGTGGGACTAAACATACTGGCAATTTCTGGGTGTGTAATCCGCCTCTGCCTACTACTTCGGGGATATAAGCGTGATATGTGTTATGTGTTTATGCGTGATATGTGTTTGTGTGTGTGTGTGTGTGTGTGTTGTATATGTTACTGTAAGATCCGGTTTTAAGTTACAACGCGTTGTAACTAATGAGAAAGCGTTAGTAGTTACAACGCATTGTTTCCAAGGTCTTTAGTTACCACGTTTTCTTCCTAGTTACATTGCGTTGTAACTAAAAACGGGTTTTCACGGTTAGATTGATGAACACATTCAAAGTCGTCAATTATAATTTTAGAGATTTTGTAATGAGTTTTTTACTATAATAAAAAATAATTTCACATAGACGAGTATCTATGTGAAATAATTTTTTATCTATCTATGTGAATTAGGAAACGAGAAAACTAAATCTTAACGCATTTTAGCATTCATCATCATCATCAGTCCACATCAGTCCACTGCATGACATATATAGTTACATACACCTCTCCAATGACACGCAGCCCTGTCTTGGGTCAATTTCAATGCATCTTTAGGTTGATATAATTCATTTTAAAGCAATTCTCACGATACGCAAGACCAAACATACTACGAGCAACATCTTAGCGGCGGTAAATTGTTTGCTATAAAGGGAGAGCAACCTGTTCCATTGTTGCGTTGCACCTTCGGACATGGTGATGTTGGTCACTCAGTGGCGATATTTGTATGACTGAATCATTCTCCATATATGGACAACCACTTTGTTATATATTTAGAACAGCGTTGATGTTTTCTTTGAAAAAAGACAGATTTTTTTTCTAGAAGCATGCTACGTGTACGTTAAACCGACATTGTTGAAAAGGCTCTATAATAGTCAAAGTAAGTGCTTGGTTGGTAGTACTGTTATAGCATGCTGTAAGTACTTATTAGCAAATGGGATCTATATATTATACAACTATTTCTCTAGAGACTGTTATTTTAAATACTTATATAAAATTCACAATATATGTAAACGGTCTTTCGACATTGAGGTACGACTCTGTGCTAATAGGGTGT
Source organism: Nudaria mundana (assembly GCA_963556515.1). NCBI lineage: Eukaryota > Metazoa > Arthropoda > Insecta > Lepidoptera > Erebidae > Nudaria > Nudaria mundana. Next base: position 2,879,858 of record OY748299.1, read on the forward strand.
ATTATAATGATCATCAACGACCTATACCTACGTCTATATCAGACGGTTCATGGTGCAACGTCTAAGAGACAGCACTTTTGGTGGCATCATAGACCTATCCGCGCGCATATCCTACCACAGGTCTGACATGAAAAGCCCGCGGCGGCAGCTGATGATATCTCTGGCCAATCCCGGTGTCATCTTCGTTTCTCCGGCGAGTACCGCAAACCAAGCTCCGCCACAACTCTCCACACCAATTCGCACAATCCTCCGCGAGCTCCTCCCAGCCGCGGTGTTCAATTTCAAAGTAGCCATATTCCTCTTGGCGCCAGTCTTTAAAGCTTAAAGCTTAACAAAAGCCTTCCAACACTATGGTAGATAAGATAAATTAGGTAGTTCCAGGTTTCAGAATGGTACAGTAGATACCTCTACTGTACCATTTTGAAACCTGGCTAAATCAATTATTTTGAATAGCTCGCCCACAGTCGATAAAATATAATTATAATTATAATTTTGTGTTTACAGTTTACATAATGCATTTCCTGCAACGGAGAATAATCTCTACATTGAATAAACTTCCTCTTCATTTTCTAGAAGTTTCGAAGTAAGAAATACTACGAAGTCACGCTGACCACGCCTGTAATTTTGAAACATTGTACGAAATTAGAGTCATATTAGGCGACGCCTGTAGCTTTATCATAATAAAACAAAGTCGGTTCCGCAGTTGTCCGACCCTATGATTAGATCTTTAAAACTACGCAACGGATTTTGATGCGGTTTTTACCAATGGATAGAGTGTTTCTCGAGAAGGTTTTTAGTATTTAATAATTATGTCGAGCGGGCGAAGCCGCGGGCGTCCACTAGTAAACTATATATACACTAATATAGCCTGCAAACTTTGGTCCTCATAGTATTCTTATTAGTGAAAAATCCTGTCTGAATTGTTTGAGAACAAAATGGAAGATACATTATCTCCGTTTTCGCATTATCTTTTAGTATAGTTTTCCTCATATTGGGCGTAGCGTGTAGCGTGATGCTATAAAGATAATTAATATTATTATATTTCATTTCATTTCATTATTCTTTATTGTACACATAAAAACAAAAAAAAAACTAACACAGCGGTAATTTATGAACAACTAGTGGTCGCCCGCGACGTCGTCGGCGTGGTAATTTGGATTTTTTACCGTTCCCGTCGCGCCGCATCATATTTTGAACAATTCACACAATATCTTTATAAATTGTAGCCTATGTGTTATTCTGATGTATAAGCTATATTATTGTAAAGTTTCATTAAAATCCATTCAGTAGTTTTTACGTGAAAGAGTAACAAACATCCATCCATCCATACATACATACATACATACATACTCACAAACTTTCGCGTTTATAATTTTAGCAGGATATCCACAAAGGCGTCAATCGATGATTTAAATAATCTAACACTAAAAGTATTGACTTTTACATAATGTGAGTCGAATCTTTTAGTTGTTGACTGCTTCGATGGCGTGGCTTGCAACTCCTGAGTCTCGGGTTCGATTCCCGGGTCGAATCAAATATTTGTGTGATCCACAGAATATATTACTAATTATTACCTGTATATTTCGTTGTACTAATTCTCTATTCTGTGCCTAAACATATTAGAATTTTACTGTCCTAGTTAAGATAAAGGTAAAAGTAAAAATACACGCGTAGCTTAAAAACTATTTGGAGAAAATTTTCATTACGGAAGTGAAAGAAAAAAGAGTAAATATTTACGTCCGTTGCAATGTACATCTGCTTTGAACATTATCTTTTCTATAAAATGTGATTACGGTGTCCATAATGTTTCAGAGTCTATGGACAGCTGTGAAAGGCCTATTCTTGGTGTGTACCACAGACGCCTGCAGCAATGGACATAGGAGCGAATTTAAAAAAAAAAGGCCTATTCAATACTTATTTTATAGCTAATTTTAAGAATTACCATTTTAAATCGAAACATTGTTTTACTGTTACTAAAGTAGTTGAAATGTAATGAAATAAAATTAAATGATTTATTTATTTATATAAGTCATTAAATGGCTCTTAGAGACGTCAGTAAGTACTTAAAATAAAAATTATTATTGCTTCTATATTTACGAGTACATGTACTGCCAGATTCGCAAAGCAATAGGTAGAACCGAGAGAAACAACCTGGCATTAAAACTCACGGTCACTCTTTTTCTATGACTGACTGGTAAATTACACATTTTCTTAAGACTAAATGTGCATGAATGTTTTTTTTTTATTTTTTTATCTCTCGTGTCAAAATCAATAACAGTGTGTATAATACATATTATCAAGTTCTTTCATTCTATAAGAATATCCTGAAAAGAGCATAATATCGTGTAGTCACACTACAATTGAAGTAACAAATGCTTTCTATATTTGGAACTCCCGTTTGATTCCTTGTTGGAACACGTGTCAAATTCGCTCAAATACAGGTGGATATCTTGCTTCATTGTGCCACTTTCATAGTATCTAGTGTCTCGGCTTATTCCACAAGATAGGGTCACACTCACCTAGTTTTCAACCGACTTCCAAAAAGGAGGAGGTTCTGTATGTTTTTTTATGTTTGTTACCTCGTATCTTTGGCCTTGGTGAACTAATTAATTTATTTATTTTAAATTGAAAGCTTAATTTGGTCCCATTACGACAATCATTTGCTCCCATTTCAATTTGGTCCCATTATGACAATTATTTGCTCCCATTTCAATTTGGTCCCATTATGACAATTATTTGCTCCCATTTCAATTTGGTCCCATTATGACAATTATTTGCTCCCATTTCAATTTGGTCCCATTATGACAATTATTTGCTCCCATTTCAATTTGGTCCCATTATGACAATTATTTGCTCCCGTTTCGATTTGGTCCCATTATGACAATTATTAGCTCCCGTTTCGATTTGGTCCCATTATGACAATTATTAGCTCCCATTTCAATTTGGTCCCCTTATGACAATTATATGACAAATTTTGACGTGTATTTTTATATGGAGATGTAAAGGTAGATTCGTTCACCGTACTTTATGAAACGTTAGCGTATTTATGGGTTATTATTTGCTCCGTGGTTAACATTCGTACTGCGTGGTTTGCTCATACATAATATTAGTTGCTCCGTGGTTAACATTCGTACTACGTGGTTTGCTCATACATAATATTATTTGCTCCGTGGTTAACATTCGTACTGCTGTTAGATAGAATAGAACTTAAACAAAGTCATTTAAAATATTACACTGACACACAACGCTTAGAGTCACAAATAAAAAATTTGCAATTTGAATTAGAGTATGTAACTAAAAAATATGAATGGTCTCTAAAAGACTTTAATAAGTGTTCATCAAGTATAGATAAGGTACTCAAAACATCTAATTATAATACTGAGCGCCTTAATACCTTCATAAATAACCACTCATGCAATATCAATTGCACAAGTCCTTCTCAATCATTGGAGAACCAGGCTTCCCTTACAACTTGCTCACCTTCTACTTCATTAGTGTATGAATTGTGTGACAGTGTAAAAAGTAATAGTCATACTGGATATACTAAACTAGTTTTATTTAGTGATGATATTGGAACTGATTTTAGTTCTTTTCTGATACAACAATTTAATTCAAATTGTTATTCAATTATTAATAACTGTTATCCAGGTGCATCTTTAAATGAAATTATGCAAAAGATATTAGAATATAATTTTGACTCAAACAGTAAAATAATTATTTTCTGCTCAAACAGGGGTAAAATTAACAAAAATGAACTATCCCTATACTTTGACAAAATGCAAAACTTAAATGTTGAACATGTAGTAATGTTTACATTACCATACATAAAAGGTGTGCCAGACGTGGAAAATTCTCTTAGATATAAGATAAATTTACAACTCAATTTAACTAGCCAATATAATAATAAATTCCATGTAATTGACTTTAATTCTGTTTTTAAGAGAACTGTATATAAATACAATTTGTCAACTTCTGACAGTAACTTTAACAATAACAAACATATTGTTTATGTAAACAAAGGTAGGTATTTTCTACCAAAGCATTATAAGAGACAAATAGCAAGTTTGCTATTCAATTATTTTTACACTTCAGCCAAGAACTTGGCTGACAAAACTGCTTTTATTGAGCAATGTAGATTTAGTGTTAAGACTTTGGAATCTGTTCCAAGTAATTTAAATTAAGTTCTACGACAACAGAGGCAATATTACCCTTTAGCAGACATAGTCAATTAATTGAATTAAATTTAGTTACAAATATTAATTATGTTAAAAAATGCCCTCCAAATCAAACCAAATCAAAAAATTTAAATTATATCAACATAGGGCATCAAAATATTGGTTGTTTAACACATGGCAAAGAGTTAGAGTTGGAACTTACAGAACATATGCGTAAGCCGTATGAGCTCATGTTCAATTTCAGTAATCACCGGGTTGGTAGTGCATTCTGCAGGGTGACCACAGTACGGGGGGGATCTTTGATTTTATTAAATAAACAACTTAAATTTAAAGAACGGAAAGATATTGTGTCTCTTTCTCTAGAGTGTAAAGTCGAACTGTCGTGCGTGGAAATGGAGCAATTCATAGTAGTATGCGTGTATAAACCTGGAACCTCACCCTTTTGCGAATTTGAGGAACTTATTGACAAAGTTCTATGTAAACTTGGAAAAACTAATAAGTACCTAATAGTATGTGGTGATTTTAATGTCGATTTACTTGTTAATACGCCTATGAGTTATAATATTTTAAATTTATTTAAATCACACAATCTTACAAACTTATTTTTGGAGCCTACTAGATATTGTAATACAATAGCCACTTGCCTGGATAATATATACAGCGATATGTTGCCAGAAAGTAAAAGTATTATAAAAAAGCTAGATTCAGACCATTGTGGGCAAATAGCATCTTTTAAAATCACTAAAGAAAAAGTTATAAAACGTAAAATATTATGTAGACCAATAACTGGTGACCGCTTGGAACGTATGAGGGTTGGAATTTGCAATAAAATTCCATTCTTAGACACTGGCTTAGATCCAAATGTAATGTATAAATTATTTTTTGATTCTTTTTACAACGAGTTCAACTCCATATTCAAGTCTAAGGAGGTCATGATTAGTGATAGTCCTACTTTCAGTGAATGGGCCACTGAGGGTATACACAAAAGTAGACAAAAACTTTATGAACTATACTCAGAAAGACAGCTTAATAGATCAGTTGAATTTCTAGATTATGTTAAAACTTATTCAAAAAAGTTTAAAGCAGATTGTTTAGCAGCTAAATCACAATATATAAGTGATAAAATTCTCAATAGTGCAGACAAAGTTAAATCTACTTGGAAAATTATAAACGCGGAAAGAGGTCAACAAAAATTAAATGATAATCATTTTAAACTTAATATAAATGGTAAAATAACTACATCTGACTTCGAGGTCGCTAACGAATTTGAATTTTTTTTCTCCCGAATTCCTGTAGATTTGACAAAAACCCTAGGCTCTTCAACCCCCATTGCAGAATCTTTGTTAAAAGCAAACGTTCCTTGTTGTAACGTTATATTTAAATTCAGTAAAGTTAACATAAACACTATCTTAAAAACTTTTAAATCTTTAAATATCAAGAAAACTGCTGACCTCTGGGGCATCTCTGTGTATTTAGTAAATTCTTTTATTGAAATGGTTGCTCCTGAACTAGTAATAATATTTAATAATTGTGTTGATAGTGGTGTGTTCCCTGATTTAATGAAATCTAGTAAATTAATTCCCCTGTTTAAATCGGGTAGTACTTCAGATCCGTCCAATTTCCGTCCCATTTCTGTACTACCTACATATAGTAAAATTTTTGAAAAAATTATGCTTAATCAAATGCAAAATCACTTTAACGTTAATAAACTATTACATACAAAACAATTCGGTTTCACTCGTGGTCGGTCCACCACTGAGTATTAAATTATTAGAGTGTATATACAGGGCGTGGGATGAGTCATATGATGCTTATGGTGTATTCTGTGACTTATCTAAGGCCTTCGATTGCGTTCAGCACCAGACTTTAATTAAGAAACTTGATCATTACGGAATCCGGGGGACGGCCTTGAATTTCGTCAATTCTTACTTAAGTGATAGGGTCCAGAAAGTAGTGATCAATGGTAAACAGTCACCTGGTTCTCCTGTAGCAATGGGGGTACCGCAGGGTTCAATTTTGGGACCTTTTCTTTTTCTAGTATATATTAATGATCTCCCTCACCTCATAAGAGACGACCACGAGGTAGTTTTGTTTGCTGATGACACTTCTTTAATATTTAAAGTTAAACGTGGACAGCGCGAACTTGACGATGTAAACATTGCCCTCTCTAGGATAGTCCACTGGTTTTGTGCTAATAATTTATTATTAAATGAAAATAAAACTAAATGTGTAAGATTCACCTTACCTAATGTAAGACTTGTTAAAACCAGTGTTAAGGTTAGGGATGATATAATAGAATTGGTTGATGACACTGTCTTTCTGGGCATAACGTTAGACTCCAAATTGCAATGGGGGCCTCATATCGGGAAAATTTCGGCCAGGCTTAGTTCAGCAGCCTATGCTGTCAAAAAGATCCGACAACTTACAGACATTAAAACGGCGCGTCTTGTCTACTTCAGCTACTTCCACAGTATCATGACATATGGCATACTACTGTGGGGTAACGCTGCCGATATTGAATGCATCTTTGTGTTGCAGAAGAGGGCTATCCGGACTATCTATGGAATGGGGTCTCGGGAGTCATTAAGAGATAAGTTTAAGCATATTAACATCCTTACAGTGTATTCACAGTATATTTATGAAATTTTATTGTATACCCACAAGAACAAAAGTAAATTTGTGAAAAATAGTGATAATCATAATCTAAACTTAAGAAATAAGGATAAACTGGCTGTTCCTAAATTTAGGCTTCATAAAGTGAGTAATTCTTTTGCGGGGAACTTTATTCGAATGTACAATACATTGCCAACCGAAATAGCAAATTTATCTGTCAATAAATTTAAAAAACTAATAAAAAGTAAATTGTGCCATAAAGCTTATTATAGTATTAATGATTTCTTAGATGACAAGGCGGCCTGGTTGTAACAACGTAACGAATTGCTCCTTTCTAAATAACTCTGTATTAGATTTAAGATGAAATATTTTGAAAAAAGCCGAGCTGAGTTTCTTGAGGGCTCTTCTCAGTCTCGTTGCATTTTGGAACCCTCGGTAGAGTCACACCAACTTCTGACGAATCTAAATAATTTTCTGAAAATTTCAAAGATAATAAACGTTATTTTATTTTTATTTTATTTTATAATATTATTATTGCACTGTTACGTTATATTGCTTGGGTACATTCCCTAATGCCCGGTACATATTACTGACAGACAGAAAGACATATTAATACGCCTATATCCCCGAAACGGTAGACAGGGGTGCATTACACACCCACGCTTTGCCAGTAATTTTGTCGGTTTCAAGTGACGTGAGATCGACAAAATTACAGTGAAAATACTGTTACGAGCCGGGGTTCTACGGAATTAAAAATGCCGATCAAACTACCACAAAACACTTTATTTATTACACCACTAATTTACACTTCACTATAAGCTTCACTGAACACTTTTATTCGCACTTGAACTCGCAGGTATAACTCGTATTATCGCTCTGGAAATACTGATGTTCTCCCGCCCAAGCGCTCGCCATATATAGGGCGTTCATTGGTCTAGAAGTTTCAGCCGAGAATCATCGCGAACACTCTGTCACTCTCCCGAACCTTCTAGATGTGTCGAGAAACGCCCCACGTAGAAGTTACCTTGAGAGAATATTCCAGAAAGACGTTACGTAGTAGTACTGCGATTTGCTACTAGATGGCACTGAATTTGGTAGTCTTATTACTCGCTACGAGATGGCGTTACAATACACTGGTAGGAGGCAAGGATATTGCCATTACCGACCTCTATAGAATATTCAAAACTACCCTGTAGTTCAAAGCTAACTTCCCACAGCACACAAGTGTGTGTTCTGTGGTTTTAAACCGTGTAGCCAACAAAGGGCTCTGTATAAATAATACCACGTTTACAACTGCGATTCAAGATTCAAGATTCAAAGATTCAATACGTTTATTCATTAGGTTATAAAAACACTTAAGTATGAATGTCAAAATTAAACTGAGTGCTTCTAGATGTAGATTTACTTCCAGATTCGCAAAGCAACAAGTAGTTAGAACCTGTGAGTAAGAATCTGGCAAGAAATCTCATGGCCACTCTTTTTCAATCATTGTCATTTAACAATACAATGCAATTATACATATAAAATACAACAGTAAAGATTAGCTATATTTCTTCACAATAAGAAATAAATAAGTCCAAAATTAATATAACACTAAATAGCTCCATTCAATGTTTCTGTGTCATCTAAATAATCACTGATAGTGTAATAGCCTTTCCTAATAAGTGAGTTTTTCCAATCATGTATTGATCCCTATTCGCGTGGCCACATTTTTCTTCGATATCTTTGGCGCTTTCAAGTCCACAATGAAATGCTCTTTGGCAGAATAACTTGGATCATAGAATTCTTGGTGACGTCTTATTACCGCTCGCTAACTAGATACGAAGTCCTTATCTCTTCAGAGGTAGTGAAAATTAAATTACATTCTAGTTATCAGATGTTATTAGTAATTAGAAATAATTGCTAGTAGTAAATATAGGATGACTAGATAAAACTATGTTTCTAATACCTTCGAACCCGTTTATATAGGTATTTAGATATGTGAGAGTAAGGATGTTCGTACTAATCTTGTCTAACTAGTCATGTAAATGAAAGTATCGATACTTCTATCATACTACTTGACTGAAATTAGCACGAAAATGTGTTACATATACCTTATCGTAGACATACTATTTATTGCCTTAATTTTCGACCAAGTTGAATCAGCCATGGTCTCAAACTGACTTGTACAATTTAGTGGTAACGTCAGGTCAAAAGTATGATTTTAAATGAAGTCGCTTTTAGTGTCTGATCTCTACTCAACATAATATAATTTAGTTTTCAGTGTGCAGTTCACAAACATAATGTGTCATCAAAAGTTTGCCCTGAAATCGGAACCGAGACTTCGACACAGAGAGTGTGTAGCTATACTAGTACGAAAGGGTAGGCAGAGGTTCATTACACACCCACAATTTACCAGTATTTTTAGTCCCACGTAATAGGGGGCAAGCCTATTGCCGTCACCGGGCACATTTATAATGTCCAAAATGGCCGAATGAATTTGATAAAAAGTAGCAGCTACTTTTATTGTGATTTTGAAAAAAATTGAAACCTTTGCCTTGCGATGAAATGTTGATGAAAGGTAACAAAATCTTAAGTGCCAGCCGCTATGGCACAGCCAATTAAAGTCCTGGGCGTCTCGGACTAAACCTTTCTGTGTAAAATATAGTCCAGAACGGTACAACTTTATAGCTCCATACAAAACTGTTTTTACTTCGCAACGTTGTTTAAATGTAAATAACTTAGACTAATTAAGTGTGGTATGGAGTCGTTGTAATTGCAGACCTTTAAGAGAAAATCTATGCTAATTACACTAGTGTTTAAATGCTCATTAACATTAAGTTATCATTGTCATGGCCGCACTTGAGTTACAGCGACGAAGCTTCGTACAATCCGAATACAACAGTGTGATTTCTGAAAGTTTTGAAACTTCATCGCGGAAAATGCAAATTCAGCCACAGCATCAGCAAGTTAAGTAGTTCGTTAATTAAAATGTGGTGGGTTTTGGATGCTTAGACGGTAGACCAGCAGTAACAACATATCTTTCTTCTACTGAAATTTCGACTCTCACCAGATTTTAGTGTAGTTTTCAGAAATAGAGAGAGGAAGCTGTAATCTCGTCAATCAATCAATATAATTTTATTCTAAATACACCCTTTTGAAGGTCAAGAAATCCGCCCATTCGGATTACCACACATCTGAGAAGAAGGGCAAGAAACTCAGCAGGGTCAACATTTAATGTAATTTTACATAGTACTTATATACAATAAGAATACACATAATAAGAATATACATAATCAAATACTAAAAATATTTATACTTATTACAAAATATCGTTTAAAAAATCCTCCGCGTCATTGCCGACTGGGAAGGTTCTCAGAATGCTGGCTGTGTTGCCACGTTGGATGGCGATACTTATTCTTTGGGCCAGAAAATAGCCAGCCTTTTGGTCCTGAGTAGCATTAAGCGTTTAGCAATGTCTCTCTAAAGGCGGTATTTATATTATTATTTTTTACACACATTTATATTTATAAGCAGCATGTGAAGCATATTATTTCTAGGCATCTCATCAATTTAAACTTTAATTGAATAACACGCTTTATTCATTAGATACTTTTTCACAGGTGGTTAGGATTTCTCACAGGTGCCATGTCGATGCTAATGTGGGGCACTATTAGCAAAGGATTATTTGGGTCCAAAAGTTCATAAACGGTGCTTCGTCTATGAACTCAGGGGCCAGTCATCTTTTATCGATAGTGTAAAGAAAATAATCGATAACGCTGCGCATCTCTACCGCCGAGAGAGTTGATATGACGTATTTATTAAAATAGGCTTATCGTGTGAATTGTATTATTTATAGCGCAAGTGGAAAGTGGACACGAAAGCGCCGGGTCCTGATCAACAACTATAATAGTTTATGGATAATTTATTTACAGCTAGTCGGTACCCGTGGCTTCGTTCGCTTCAATTTCGGCAGCAATACATATAACTGACAATATGTCTCCTTCATTAGACAGGTATTTAAATATGAGAATAGGTCGTAAACTATTTGTAATACTCGTAAATAAAAGATGCAGGTCACCTCAATTCTTTTGACATGATTTTAGGGTTCCGTAGAAAAAGTTTCGGAACCCTTATAGTTTCGACATCCGTCTGTCCTCAGCTTTCCTCCCAAACGGTAAGTGCTAGAAACATTAAACTTTGAATGGATATGTATATTTACTACGCCGACAAAGAGCTAAAATAAACTTTTGAAAAATATTTTTTTTTGAGGTACCTCTCCCATACGTAAAGGAGGGGTGATATTTTTTTCTCGCGTCTACTCCATCGTGTGGGGTATCATTAGATAGATCTTTTAAATTTATTGAAAGGTTGCTAATGTATTTTTTGATTTAAGTATCCATTTGCGAGATATTCAGCTTTGAAGAGCACAATTTTGCGAAAACAGGGCTTCCAAAAATCTAAATGGCTGGCGTTAAGAACCTTATAACAATTCCTGATGCCAGTCCATGTAATGAACTTTAAAGTAAAACTATAACGGATGGCAAGACAGTGTTAGTTCAGGAGTTATACAGGCTTTTAGGGGTAACTACGGAATCCTATCATGTGCGTGGTCCGACTCGCACGTGGCCGGTTTTTTTTTAATAAGATATGTTAGTTAAAATAAAATAAGTCCATAGGATTTGTAAACCTTAATTTTCACCCTTCTATCACCAAACCATCTTTTATAGTGACGTGATGATAACTCCTCATCTTCTAAAAGCTAAACGGCTAGCTCGAAAAATATGAAAGATGCATGATGATTGATGATAGACCATGTTATGAACCTTGGAGAATAACTAATCTGAATTAGACAACAGTTGTCTAACTTCTAAACTACTCTGTTAGTTGGAGTTATCTATAGAGGTTATTATGGATGACTACGGAACCCTATTCTATACGTGGCCCGACACGCACTTGACCGGTTTTTTGAATAGCGACGTTGTCTGTTCTGATATTGGTCTTTTATTATAATTACAAACCACGTTAAAGACACATAAATTTAATAGTTAGCAATAAAATTAGACAATTATATTGTTCTGCCATTACTTTTGACTTTCTCCAATCTAATTCAACTAGATAGGTATCAAATAGATAACTATGTACTAAAATTTAGGTCATCAAAGTGAGCTTCAGTTAATCAAAGGGCGATTTGCAATATTGCAACGCAATTTTCTCCTATTTGCATATATAGTGGGCACGTGCAAGCATGTATTACTCGTAGTTAGTAGAGGTGATGTTTTCGATATGAATTTACCTTAATAAGGGTATGTGGAAAGCTGGCTAAAGTGGCTGGAGCAGTCGTCAATGTATGTTATGTCCCTGTTAGATTTCTCTACTTACATGAATAAATTAAGTTTTTAAACCAATGAGTATTCTAAACTATGTACACCTCATACTAGTTGTCTATCCCGTCTAACTTCGTAACGCCTCAAATTAAAAAAAACTGTTAAACCTTACCTGAACTTCCACGAATATTTGAAGACCAAAATTAATTATTAGAGAGATAAACGAACAGCTAAACGTTTTGTTACTATAGATTCGAATTAAACAAATATTTTTATGTTAAATAGTCTATTTATCGGAAAAGGTTATATATGTCCTAGCAGCTGGCACGTAAGATTTTGTTACCTTTCATGAACATTTCATCGCAAGACAACGGGTTCAATTTTTTTTCAAAATTACAATATAGCTGCTACTTTTTATTAAATTCATTCGGCCATTTTAGATATAACCAATTATAAATGTGTGTAGCTTTCCCCCTATTACGTGGGATAAAATACTAGCAAATAGTGGGTGTGTAATGCACCTCTGCCTACCCCTTCGGGGATATAGGCGTGATATGTGTGTGTGTAGCTTATTTATCGAGACCACCTTACCTAAGAAAGCTATGATCCGTTATAACTACATCATCATCCACCGAGCCTTTACCCAACGCAGTTGGGGTCGGCTTTCCAGTCTAACGATTTAGCTGAACTTCAATATTTCACGTGAAGCGACTGCCATCTGACCTCCACAACCCATAGGCGATATTGAAGTTCTGTAGTTAGACCGGTCGGATTTTTGATTTAGGGCTCCAACTACCCCTAAAGACTGCCATAGATGTTCGTATGACAATCGGAACTGACGGCTTAACGTGCTCTCCGAGGCACGGAGGGGTTTCAATGTCTTAAGAACTTGTCACCCACCATAAGACCGGCCTGACTAGATGTTGCTTAACCTTTGCAATGCGTTAACATTGCCGGTTACCACTAGACCACGAGTCCCGCTCCCGTGTTAACAACATACATTAGTATTAATTAAGTATAAGTCTCGCAATCATAAATAACATAAAACACGTTTGTCCCCGAAGGACTAAGCCCACCCACCCTTTACTAGCAATTTTGGTGGTCCCACATAATAGGGGCAAGCCTTATCGTTACCGCGTACAATAGAGCATTCACATCCACTTTGTAATTCAAATCAAAATTCCAATAGCCAGCCCAGATGTTAAATACTAAATAGAATATCTGTATTCCGAGAGCGTTCTAAGTTCTAACATCTTGCAAAAAGTTAGACTTACATACAGTTGATAAGCTTAGAAGAAAGTTAGATTGACGGTATTCTCATTACGAGGTCCAATTAGAGACTGTCGTTGGCCTCACATCAATCATGATATTATCTGCAGGAAACTGTTGTCTCTGACCATCTTATATAATGTCAGGACATAGTTTTATGTTGTAAGTTAATAGCACAGAACTGTTCTTTCATGTTACTCGTGTAGCAAACGCCGCACCAGAGCAGTTAGATATATTATGTAGGTACCATAGGTACGACCGATAGCTACAGAATAAACCATTCTTTAAAACATTTTTTGCTCTCTAGTTCTAGAGTGGTCTATTTGAAGTAGGGAATCAGTGTAGCATTCAATAAAAAAAAGAAATCAATATCTGTTCCTTCGCCCAGTCAAAATAAATAAATAAATATGTTAGGACAATTCACACAACGCCATCTAGTCTCAAACTAAGTAAAGCTTGTGATATGAGTACTAGATAAACTGATATAAATTTTTGTAAATACATACATATTATACATAGGAGACATCCAGACTTCGGACAAAAGATATTGAGTAAGAAACAAAAAAAATGCATACAGTCGAATTAAGAATCTCCTCTTTTTTTAGAAGTCAGTTAAAAGGCACCTGTCGTTTTCCTTAAATATAGATTCTGTAAAGACCGATTAAATTAAAATTATCAGAATTAACTACCTTCTGGTAGTTAATAGATTTTCAATCTGGTTACCGGATCTCTAAATGAGATTAGTTACAGAGAAAATCTATTTTAATTAAATAGCCCTGATGATTAATTGATAGGTACCTAAGTATACTATTAATCAGATTGTTTGAAATTGAAAACTGATAGAATTCTTAAAATATTAAGAAAGAAATTATAAATAAATCACAAAAGCTGATGGTCATCGGCAGGCCTCGAACCCACGGCCTTTCTCTAACAGTGATTTATTTATAATTTCTTTCTTAATATTTTAAGAATAGTTCAAGCATTGCTTTAAAATACAATAACATATGGTAGAATTCTTACCTTGATTCCAAGCAGCTGTAATATTCTCGTGGTAGAAGTACTCCGTCTCCTCCTCATCCGACCACAGCACCCCCTCAATACTCGAAGTAATACCCTGTGATTCATTGCCTTCAATAAAAGACCTTCTAGACAGCTGGTCATAACTCGGAGGTCTTGATAATGAATAACCAGATAAATCAGCCAATGAGGACCTAAAATTTTTGTAGCTACGGCTGTCTATTGGCCGATAGCTTCGTACAGATCGGGAATCTTCGGATTTTACCGAACGGAGGGAACGGCAATCATAACTTTGGCCTTCAACGGTTAAATCGCTAAGAGATACTTTGAAATTATTGGCTGAAATATCTCCTAATGGTACTTCGCAAGATCGTCTTTTCATACTAGTTTTTTGCGATGGGGTCTCTCCCGTCGCTTCCATGTGACGGCTTACGCCAGCACTATGGAGGAATTCGTTGGAATTGTACATTTTATGCTAAACTAATCTACTAGGAACTTGTATTTTGACTAATTTTGAAGGAATTATTCGTTTGATGGTTGAGGGCAATCTGAAACAAAAAAAAAGTAAGGTAAGTTTTATGTGAGTTCATTGAACTAATTAACTAACATCAATTACATTCTATACCTAAAAGTCATAATTTAACATTCTTTATGTACTTATTTCAGCAATAACCTTACAGAAAGAGAAATAAACTATTGCCACGCCATCTAGTGGGTTCTCTATAAACGACTTTAACAGAAGCTCTAAACTTGAAACTTCGTATTATACGCTTGTATGTAAGCTACTGTTAAAGTAGTTATTGAGAAATTCTACAGATGGCGCTGATCTAAATCTCACTTTAAAAGCGCGTGATTTAGTTTTATCGTTTCTTATTTCTACGGAAACACATTAACGGGATAAAAAGTATCCTATGACACTTGAGGATAATGCAGCTACACATTAGTGAGAAAAAAAAATTAGTCGGTTCAGTAGTTACAGACTGAGTACAGAGCACATTCTTCGCAAACAAAAAATTATGAGTTTTTGGCAGTGAACGGAAATTCGTTCACTGGTTTTAGGTCTTCCTCGGTTTTCCTTCCAAACGGTTTCTGCCAGAAAGATGAAACCTAGCATGAATGTATGTATTTACTACGCTGATAGAGTGCTAAAATAAAATTATGAAAAAAAACTTAGCTTAAAAGTCTACCAAGCCGTAGTTACCCATAAAAACATTACCAAGTTCGAAATTTCAAAAACAGCTGAACACAATATTGAATCTATGTTCTAAATTCGAGAGTATTGAGCTATGTTCATAACATAGTGACCAGGTGTTACCAATGTTAAAAATAGTTAACGTACCTACCCTCTTAACGCTTAACCCCCCGTGTAGGGAGTTGTAAGAACAAAAATAAATCCTTTAAATATTATTTTACTATGGCTCAGTGATCTGATATGTTTATTTTAGTTAAGGTGATTGACCTTTTTAATGGACGTTAATGAGTTTTAATTTTAGAATATTCACAACTATTTGAATTTTTGAATTTATTGAAAAAAGCGGTCTCTCTTTGTGATGTGTTGTGTCGATGTCGAAAGACCGTACCTACTTAACTGTGGCTGGAAATAGCCATAAAGTAGACGTAATTATTGAACTTATTATTTCTTGTTATTAGCTATACTGTACTGTATCTATACTAGTAACTTTAGTATTATTTTATATGTGACTAGCGGACGCCCGCTGCTTTACCCGCTTAACAAATTATATTATGCACAAAAACCTTCCTCGCGAACCACTCTATTTATTGGTGAAAACCGCACATCAAAATCCGTTACGTAGTTTTAAAGATCCAAGCATGCATAGCTCACGGGCGACTTCGTCTTATACTAAGTTATGATGAATATGATGTAGTTAATATTATCAGGTGTTACTTTTCGGAAGTCCATAGTTATATTAAATAAATCTATCGCCGTGCGCCGAACCATCGACATCTCCTGATGGTTGGGGGCGAAACACGTGTCGAGGTTTTTTATAATTTTTTGCACGATAACACAACTCTCATATTTATTCTATTTTCAAAATTATTTCTCTATTCTTTCGGTCTAAGTGGGTTTGGAGGGAGGACTTGTGCATAAATAAATACGAGAGTTGGGTAATTTGCATGTGGCGGAATATTGCAAAGTAGTAAGATTTATTTAATTTGAATATGATGTAAGCAGGATGTTAGTACTTATACAATATTATACCCACTAGTCGGTAGGTACCTACTATACCTACATATTGCAGCATTTATCAGCAATCCAGTAAATATATCCATGTAGGTACTTACCAAATACAAAGGCTGTATCTAATTCAGTACAAGACATAACTTGTTGAGTTTGATGTGTAGACGTGGATATAATACGCGAACACTCGGCACAATCTCGTCTCGGATAAATAGGGTTATCCATTGGGTTATCCCAATCTTTTGTTCATGGCACACACGTGTCTGCCCACTAACACGATTCGGATAGGGATGGGAAACCTTGCTATATGTCATCCAACTCACATCCAATATTTGCGTTAATTTTTATTTTAAACTAATATATTTTTGGAAAAAAATCACTTGTACGAGTATACTATTCCACAAATATTTTTATTTTCGGTAAACCCTTAGTGGTTTCGCCTTATAGCATCATCAGAGATGTTTACTCATACTCAATCACTCACACGATTCACTTTTGTAACACATTTCGCTAATATAAACTCGAAGAACTCGAAATATTATGAAAGTTCAATGTCAAAGTAATCTATACTTATAATAAATCTGTACAAGTGAAAATTCTGTACATTGAAAATATCAAAAAAATAAATGGCAGGGAGTGTTACTAGACCGACACCGAACCCAAAAATGTGATTAAAATTTTTTTTGTCTCTCTGTCTGTCTGTCTGTTCAGGCATCACGGAAAAACTACCGGTTCGATTACGATGAAACTTGGTATAATTATTCTTTAATATCCTGGGCACCACGCTGGGTAATTTTTATCCCGGAAAAGTATATACAATAAAAAACAAACTTAATTTTGCGGTTCGATCCCTAGACCCGATTACTGTACCAACCGCAAATAATAAGTTTGTCGTAGGTTTATTTTTATTTTTTTATTTTGGATTCGCTAAATTGACGCCGCCCGCCTGGTGGTAAGTCGTGTCGACTAGCGATTGTGGGCCACTCTCGCAGCACAAATACTATAGAGATTGGCACTCAACTTGACGACCTACTGATGTGCCTCTTCACGCTCCGCTTAAAGAACCCAGGGTTATATGTGGGAGGAAACACGTGCACAGGCAGGGCGTTCCAGGCCACAATCATTCGGCAGAGAAACGAACGTTTAAAACGTTCGGTTCTCGCGAACATGCTATCCACTGTGTGGGGGTGGAATCTCTGCCCGGCACGCGTTGTTCGGGATCGGAAGAAAGAGGGTGGGATCAGATTGAAGAGCTCTTCAGAACAGGTTAGGTCACCCGCAGTGGAGTTCGCTAAGGGGTGCTGCACACAGCTAAGATACTATAATATTTTAACTTAAGATACAATATCGCTCGCCATACAATTCAATGGACTATCACACACGACGTAGATAATAAATAATATTTCATATTTTCGTATCTTAAGATGGATTTTTATGGTATAATAGAGAATATAATAGAAGATAAAATAGATAAACTGGTGTAGGGGGGCTTTATGAACGCAATAAATTCCAAAACAATGGTTTTTAAAACTTTTGTCTGTTTGGCTGAATGTTTGAACACGCTAATCTCAGAAACGATTTGATTTTTTGATTTGAATTTGCGGTTTGGTTTTCAATCGCTTCATAAATAAAAAAGTTATGTAGCTCTAAAGTAACAAGCAGGCGGAGCTGCGGGCAACAGCTAGTAAATAATAAGAAATAAGTAAGTTCCACCAAATGCCGACAATCGAAAGCATAAAATTATCTTTAACTAAAGTTTTACATTAGCGACATCTATTCGCAGTTTCATGAACTATACTTGGTATTGTAGATATCATGATTTTGGTTGATTTTTTTTATTTTTTTACTAACATTTATTTACAATAAGAATTACAGTATACAAAATAAACATAATTATAGACTAAAAATATTTACATTACAAAATATCGTTTAAAAAATCCTCCGCGTCATTGCCGACTGGGAAGGTTCCCAGAATGCTGGCTGTGTTGCCACGTTGGATGGCGATACTTATTCTTTGGGCCAGAAAATAGCCAGCCTTCTGGTCCTGAGATGCATCGATTAGGCGTTTAGCAATGTCTCTATAAAGGCGGCGAGCACTCGGACCCCATGACCCCATGTCTCAACCCCAAACGACTCAAATATGTAATCACCTGCTAGGTTAGCATATTTACGCCGTTTAAAGCCTTCAGCCGATGCAGCAGCAGCGCCGGCACATCCGGATGTGCTTGGAAGGTGTGAAGGTGCTAAGGTGTCAACGCATGTAGCGTCCCACACCAAAGGCCTTCCCATCTTCCACGGTAGCAACGACATACCGTCCGGTCTCTTTCCATCGCTTCGTGCTAAACCATTTGGTTCACGTACGGCCGGAAGACCTGCGGTGGAAAGAGCCCTACGAATTATGTCGTTTAGAATAGCGTGCCGAGGTATACGACCTGCGCTTCTGCTACAAGAAAGGCCATGGTGTCCCAGATTATCGACGGCTACTCCACAGGTGCAATGATGCGGGGATATACAAGGTGTACCCAGCCGAAGGCAAGTGGCAATGCGGAAGGTAGTGTCGTCCAATATTATACCGATGTTGGGCGATGGGATGATTTAAAAAGCATTCCCCTTTGTTAGGGAAAGAGCGAAATATAAATAGGTTGTACCTATTTTTATAAAGTTTAAGCAAATCTAATTGCTTTCAAATACAAGATCTATCGAAATTTACAGCAGTTATAAATTCATAGCAAACGTTTTGCTGAGTTTGAGACTAGATGGTGTATTAAAGGTTACACACACCTTTTTGTTATTTATATATAGGTTTGAATGTACTTCTTTAAACTTTCGCGTTTTGTACACATTATAAACTTAAGACTAACGGGTCTTTTACGCGATTTTTTATTTATTTATAGTTAGTGACGACGAAGTGAGGGTAGTTGAACAAACCCGCACTTCACGAAGACGACGATGAGCTGAAACCAGTCCACCCGTGACCACGGCTCTTGTAACAGGGCCGAAACGTCGGGTAATAAAGAGGTATGTATGTATCTCAATAATCGCGTAAAAGACCCGTTAGTCTTAGGTTTGAATGTAATCGAAAAATGGTATACCTAATAGTATAATAATAAAGAATACATTTCTTTTTCTTGCCCTTGCCGGTGGAGTACCGCCGCGGTTCTCTTTTCCTCGACAAACCCTCCTGATACGACCGAACTTGTATTTTTTCTTTGACTTGTCCTACGAGTATTTACGTTTTTCTTAACCTAACCCTTCCTAGCTTTCCTTCAACTTTCTCTTCTGTAAAGTTTTTTTGAACACAGCGTGACGTATCAGGTGGCCGTTCATGCTGTCTCTCCTATCGCTCTATCGCAGCTATCTCGATTCATTCATAATCATAACATTCAAAAACACGTCTTTATTTCCATTGGACTAGTCAGAGCATCTCCTTACACCCACATTTCGCACCAGTATTCATACCAGGGCCTAGTCCGCTCGTCAAAAAGTGCACTCTGACTTGGGCTATTTTTTTTTAAATCCGCTCTAATATCCGTTGCCAGACGTCTCTGTGACTGTGATGTTGATAAAATTAACAAAAATTATTCATCGATAGAAATTTTCAAAAATCTGTTTATATCGATAATGGTGGTACAACACTAGTCTTGATTAATTATACAGGGGGCTAGACGTTGGGCTGTAATGAAACCGGTGTCGATAGCTCCGGTAAAATAACCACCTTTGAACCTGCGAATCGATTACTGTACGAATTCGAACAGAAATTAGTGCGACCTATACCTAATATTTGACCTAGTTCTCTAGATACAATATTATCTACCGTTGTAACGGGTAGACTAGATAGGGGTAAGGTGGAGGCACTGATTTTATAAGCAGGTATAAATCTTTATTTAAGAATATTGAAAGACAAATAATAATAATGTTTATATTGTTTTTTAATTTGTACTCCACTAGCGGACACGCGCGGTTTTGCCCGCTTGACAAATTTTATCAACCGACTTCCAAAAAAGGAAGAGGTTCTCAATTCGACTGTATGTTTTTTTTTAGTTTGTTACCTTATATCTACGGGCTGGGGGAACCGATTTTGTGCCCTGTTTTCGCAAAAACATGCTCTTCAAATATAAATAATCATGTCGCAAACGGATGCTTAGGGGAAAAAAAAATCTTAGCAACCTCTTAATGTTTTTAAAGAACTTTCCAATGATACCCCACACGATCGGGTAGACGCGGGAAAAATATAATTCCTACGTGAACAGAAAGTACCACAAAAAAAATTTTTACAAAATTTTATTTTATCACTTTGTCGACGTATTAAATATACATCCATGTAAAGTTTCATCTTTCTAGCACGAACCGTTTGGGAGAAAACCCGAGGATGGACTGACGGACAGGATGGAACTATAAGGGTTCCGTAGTAAAAGTCTCTTACTACGGAACCCCAAAAAAATATGATTAGGATTATGAAGTGCCAGCTAACAACAACAGCTTGCCTCCTATTGTGTCCTACCATGATTTTAAACGTAACTTTCCCCAACTAACTCCACAATATTAGATTTGTTTGCGGTTTTTTTATACAAGGTTTTAAGCTAGTTATTAAGGTCCCATCAAAAATTCCTGTACAAATAGGTACGCTGTGTATCGAAATTCTATGCAGCCTTATTTAAAAAAAAAGAAATGCTAGGAACCTCAAATATTGGCTCGAAGCTATTTTGCAGTGTGGTGGACCGCAGCATTTCATTTCCTGTGCCGACCCTGTCCTTACATAAGAGAATTTATTTTTTTCAAAGACGCCTTACAATATTGTCTGTGATATGGACTTTCAGGCTATTGGCTTTTAATATCCGGTCTTGGGTGTGATGTTTGCACAAATCGTAGATTAATCTTGTCAATCTATATATTTAATACGGGCTATCCATAGAGAGGCCAACCATCATTGGAGCATAAGCAGTTCTCGAGAGCTAAGGGGGACATTCCCCATTTCTAAATATAGATAGATATTAATCTTAAAATATTAAGAAAGAAATTATAAATAGATCACAAACACTGATGTCATCGGCGGGATTCGAACCCACGGCCTTTCCCTAACAGGGGGACTGCTCTGACCAACTGAGCTACGATGACCACTACCGACAACATCGAATTTTTTTTTTTGACCGCCTATGACATCAGTTTTTGTGATCTATTCATAATTTCTTTCTTAATATTTTAAGAATAGTTTAAGCAAACTCATTGCTTTAAAATACAAAAAGATATTAATCTTTACTAATATTATAAAGAAGAAAGATATAATTGTTTAAACAATGGTAAGTAAAATTTTTTTAAGAAAAAACTTTTTAGCATTAATTAATAGCATTAATTTTTCGCAGAATCAAAAGGACAACAAAACGTCGACAATTGTTTCGCCTCTAAACGAGGCATTATCAAGACTGTCTCAGAGAGAACAGCCAAGTTTGTTTTGTCATGGATTTTCGCCAAGTAACGCCTGTTTCTATCCAATATATAATTGTTTGTTTGCATAAATAGACTCCGTAGGTCACCGCTGGATCGATTTTGAAAATTAAATCACTTATATTTAGCTATTTTATTCCTGAGTACTACAGGCTACTTCTTATCTCGATAATGTGGTCCCGTGGGAATTGGGGAAGAGTAAACTAAATCTGATAGTTACTAAGGTATATTTTTATGGGGGTAGGCAGAGACTATGGAATTCCACTTCCTACGATCCTGACATACTTCTTTCGCTTCTTCCACTTTCATAACTATCTTCATGCACGCTCTCCGGTTCTGAGTACTCTTGACCTGGCCTTTGATCAAAACGGGAACACCCAAATACTCCGAAAAACTTTATTCCGAATTTCGATGTTCCGATTTTCAAAAGTCCGAATTTCCTAAGAATTGTAATGTCTATTATTAAAAATCACGAAACTTATTTTACCGAAAGTCATTAATACGATTTGTTAGTTTTCCGATTTTCATACGTTCGAAGAGTCAAATACTCGAAGGGTTCTCGGTCCGAAACACGACATTCCGATTTTCAATACTTCAAAAAAACTAAAAGTCAACATGTTTGTCATACCCCGCAGTCGCACAAGTTACGCGGAAAATGCCTTCATGAGACGTGCTTGCAGGTTGTACAACGATAGATTGTTAAGCGTGGATTTATTTGGTGTATCTCTTAGACATCTGAAAAGATTAACTTTACAGTGTCTATCTGAATAGGAAATCTATATAGATCTGACTCTAATTACGTATTTTTTTTTTCTAATTTTGTCAGATTGTCAGATTATGGCTTTATTTTAGGTGTAATTTTAGGTATAATGTTGTAATTTAATTAACTTTAAATTGGCAAATTTGTTCTTTGTTTTTTGTTTTTTATGTACTTAGTTACTTATTTTTTCTAAAATACAGGAAACTGTAAATCTGGTTCCAGATTTAGTTTCCTGTATTTTACAGAACCTTCATATATGAAGGTTCTGTAAAATTGATTATGTATACGACTGTTTGTTTCTAAATAAATAAATTAAAAAAAAAATGTTTGCTCTACAGAATTTAGTGACAGAAAGAAATCGCTGCAGAACCAACTTCACGCAGTCTGTTCTGGGTATCTGGAATGGGTAGAAGTGGGTTAGGTTAGGTTAGAACTGTGACCACAACAGAGCGCGAACCGAGCGAGCGAAGCGAGCGTGCCGCGGCAGCGGCCGGCGAAGCGCCGGAATTGATCTGTATTACCTATGTAAAAAATTTGGGAAACATACTTTGGCATGTGACCCGGGAAACAAAATATTTTTATTCGAAACAAAATATTTTTGTTCAAAAGTAAACAATCATAGTTTTAAATGAGAACCAATACTGTAAAAAATGTACTTAGTTAAGTCGGACTTTTTGTTATTCGATCTATTGAAGCTCGGTATTTTGAGAGCAGTAATTATAAACGTTAGGAATATTGAAATTTAGGAATTATAAAAATAGGAATAATGATCAATCAGAGTTGTTATATTCGGAATTTTAAACCAGTCGGAATTATGAAAATCGGTATTTTGAAAGTTACCGATTCGTATTTATGTAGTGTACCCGATCAAAACATCTCCGATTTGGACGAAGTATGAAGGTCTGGTACCTACCTGTCCATTCACGCCCGACTTATGTATCTGTTTCGTCAATCTTCTTTTATCCATCCTTTCTACTTGCCCGAACCATCTAAGCATCCCTTTTTCTATCTTACTCACTACATCTTCTGATACACCGCAACGTTCTCGTATCACGCATATTTTTCTAAGCAATAAAAACTTTTCCTCCTAGAAAGGCGACACTCAAACTTACTCATATATCCATGGCAATAATCTCGGCACTTTCAAGCACACGAATTAAACACAGTTGCAAACGGGAAACATTTTAACGAGCTATTATATGGAGTTTAAGCTTCAAAGTGTCTGTCATTCGTTTGTTTGTAGCTGTAATTAAGCTAAAGTTAAGTGCATAGCTTAAAATTGCTGCAACAGTTTAAACGTTTAAATATTTGTGCGATACGTGAGAAAGAGCATAAAAGTTTTTGGCTTAATGCTTATGATATAGTCGTGCTTTTCGCAGATAGCGTTTTAATAGAATATAAATGATAATTTTTGAATTTCAAACCAATGAGTTTGCTTAAACTATTTTTAAGATATTAAGAAAGAAATTATAAATAGATCACAAAAACTGATGTCATTGGCAGGACACGAGGGAAAGGCCGTGGGTTCGAGTCCTGCCGATGACATCAGTTTTTGTGATCTATTTATAATTTCTTTCTTAATATTTTAATTGATACATAATTGATGTGTGAATAAAACTAATAGTCTAGGTCGTAGATAATTTAACATAATATTAACTGCTTCGGTGGCGTCCGTCGGTAGTGCATCGGCTTTCGACTCCGGAGTCTCGGGTTCGATTCCCGGGTCGAATCAAATATTTGTGTGATCCACAAATGTTTCTTTAAAAGTTTGGGTGTTTTCTATATATATTATGTATGTATTTAGAAATATATAAGTATGTTTATCAGTTGTCTAGATCCCATAGCACAAGCTTATACCTTAGTTTGGGCTAGATGACGTAGTGTGAGAATGTCCAAAAATATTTATTTATTTATATTTATTTATAAAACATAACATAAATATTCTTTATTGTACACCACAGTTTAAAACTAATCACTAAAAATATACTTATAACTACTAAATGTAGGGGCGGCCTTACCGCTAATAGCAATCTCTTCCAGGCAACCTTAGGATGGAAGGGATCGTAAAACAAGATAAAAAAACCTTAATACTATACGGGTAGTGTACCTACATTATTATGAAGAAGAGCAATAATTTGCGAATGTGAGGCAAATGAACCGGTGACCGATGCACCTGTAATATATGGTCAGAGTTTCAAAATATCTGACAACGATGACAGATGAACAAACAGTCAAATTTCTACAAGATGTTTCTTGCTTATCGCCCCTTTAGAACCCTACTAGGCAGAGCCTAGAGCTAATTTCAGCACAGTACAGTGTAAAAATGATGATTTGGGCTCTGAAGTTCTTGGCATTTGAGCAAAACAATCCAAATTATAAATATTTATCTTCTACTCGCGAACAACATAACCCAGTCGCAGTCGGGTAGACTGCCAAGAAAGGGTTAGGTATGTTTTTCGCGTGTAACTAGTGTGTAATATTCCTTATCAACTCATTTCTTTTAAACCGCTGCACGTATTTATCTAGCAAGCTATCGACGTGATGGATATGTCAGAAGCGCATTGACTAAACCACACAGTGTCTTATTGTCTGCCTCAATGCTTGAAGACCTTGGTATTCCCTTGAAACGGATTCCTAGGAACAATAGTTATCTAATCATTACCTCACTATACTCTGAACCCAAATGAAGTTTGTCCAACCCGAAGTCAGAGAAAGGTTTAGTGGAAATACATGCGTTTAATTATCTCGTTTGACAGTCAGCGCTGACCAATCAACCGTCTCGTAACTCTCTTAGTTACGTGAAGATTAACATTGGGTTGGTTCTCAGGGTCAGCGGAGGAAATAAAAGAAAAAATAATAAAATTGTTCCCTTATCTTCAATCTACATGTACAATCAATGCTTGGACTGCTGAGATTATATTTAGTGGTACGTATCATCTGCCCTGCCTATTGGAATATCTTTTTGAATTACAGAGTGGTTATGGATTGTCTATAATGCCCGGTAACGACAATAGGCTTTCACCCGTGGCAGTCCACCCGTGACCACGGCTCTTGTAACAGGGCAGAAACGTCGGGTAATAAAGAGGTATGTATATATCTCAATAATCGTGTAAAAGACCCGTTAGGCTTAAGTTTATAATGTGACAATAGGCTTGTTTCTTATTAGTGCATGCCACTGACAATACAGGGTCTGTATTTCCAATGTATAGATATAGATGTTAGCTATTAGCAGAAATAGGCTCCTATTGGCTATGACTTGTGAATATCACACGTGGGGTTTAGTGCAGTATTTTGGACATTCACACACAACGTCATCTACCCCAAACTAAGCTATATAGCTTGTGCTACGAGATCTGGACAACACTGATAAACATACTCATATATTTCTAAATACATACATAATATATATAGAAATCACCGTAGTCTAATAGTAGGCAACTAACTAGGGATCCTTGAAAATTTTTAAAAGTGTCATCTTTATTTCATTGTGAATTTTCCGCTGCCTCCCATGACTGCAGCCTCAATATATTCCTTATGTCAGCAACCAATGTTGGAGGTTGGAGCTATGTTCTACATGAGGGATTAGGTTTCTACATAATTAAACAATTATTAGGACAGTGATTGTTTCTTTTGTTTGGATTTGATTCGTTCCTTTGCTGTAGTAAATAAACCTAAGGTTTATCCTACAGTTTGGTTAAGGCGGAGGAAATTCCGTGGTGGTTTAGGGGCCGTTGAAAATTTGAGCTCTTACAGGTTGTATTGTCTGTGATTTACAGTAAAAAATCTGTCTAGTCTATTTATTTTCCATTTACTATTACAATTTTACATAATTCTTTCCGTTAAAAAAATACACGTCAAAAATTGACACAACAACCGACTACAAATTACCGAAATAGGACCAAATAATTGTCGGAATGGGACCAAATTGAACTGAAAGAACTTTTCAAAATCGGTCCAAAGTACAGTAGAATCGAGAACCTCCTCCTTTTTTGAAATTCGGTTAAAAATGGTTAGCCGTTAAATAGTGTTTTCTCTCGTCAAAGCTCGACCCTAAACCGCCTGATTTGGTGTCGTTCAGCTGGTCCCGAAGTGATTCAAATTCAAAATATTTATTCATGAAGTAAAGAACGAAAAAAACGTTTAATTTGTACACAGAGTGACACAATACAATAGACAATAGGTAGGTACACAATTCCGCACAAAACAAAAAAGAGTCAAACACAAAACGAAAGAAATAATATAAAATAGTGGGAATTGGGTTCCATACGCCAGCGCCGGTAAAGCCATCAAGTGTCATCCCGATGCACAAATTAGGCCCTCTCTCAAACAGCTCTGGGTTTCATTTAGGTTAGATAGTAGCAGTTAAATCATGCCAGATCATCGCATTGCAATAGGTAGAGCCTGAGAGTAAGAATCTGGCAAAATAATAGTAGAAATCATTATCATATATTTGAAAGAAATGAGTTTGCTTCTACTATTCTTAAATGCCTATATAGATAGAAATTATAAATCACATAACGCCGATCTAGAAATTATAATTTGATGATGACGGTATTTGTCATCGTAGCTCAGCGGCGGTCAGAGCACTCCCTTTGTAGGATAGGGAAATGGCATCGGCAGGACTTGAACCCACGTCAATTCCTGATGATAACATTTCAGTTTATGTGATTCATAATTTCTATCTAAATATTTAGTAGAAATTATGTGTACCAATGTGTGTAATATATGTGAGCGTATTTAATATAAATTTACTGTACCTATGCAGATCTGCACACATCATACTTTTGCGCTCTGGAAGGAGAATTTGCGCTTTTAACCACTTTCACCATGGATGAAAGGATTCATAAGAAAGCTAGTCTTCAAAAAGCAACATCCAAAAATTTTAAAACTAGAACTCAAGTCAATTCACACGTACTATTTCAATTTCTCTAAGACTTTACTTTTTACGATGTCAACGCTACAATTCCATTCGTACGAAGTTGCGACAAAATTTAATAAATCCACGACGGTTTAAGCTCCAGTTAAGCTG
This sequence comes from Nudaria mundana, assembly GCA_963556515.1. Classification (NCBI taxonomy): domain Eukaryota; kingdom Metazoa; phylum Arthropoda; class Insecta; order Lepidoptera; family Erebidae; genus Nudaria; species Nudaria mundana. The sequence goes on from OY748299.1 coordinate 2,907,669, forward strand.
AAACCTTATAAACAGGAAAAGGAAACAGGCGTTTAGCCGACGAGAAATACGATTTCGTTCGGTAAATGGCAGAAACCAGCAATGATTGTATTTTTCAATTCCGCAATGTTCACTTTCAATAAATACCGCTAGTAAATAAGATGCAGGTATATAACCTCATTATTAGCACAAAAGCATGTTATATCAATTAATTTACTTTGGCTTGAGCTCTGCTTTGCTAGGAGTCCAGTCTTTCGTGTCTAAATGGTGAGTAACCTGAATAAGCATGCTTATAAATAAAGATTACCTATGCTACGTAAGTTAATTATTGTTTGTACGTCTGCTTGAACCTTAGACCAACGCGTTACCTCTGTGACTAAAGTCGTTGCTCGATGACTTGTTTGAAGCTCATGAGAAATAAGTTGTTCCTGATGGAAATAGGTCTCACCTCGAAGCCCTATAGGTAGGTACAGCTAGGGTCGAATTTAGTCTCTCCAAATTCAACCAATAATGAAGCGGAATAGCAAAGGGTCTCGTGGTCTAGTGGTAACCGAGAAGGTTAACACATTGCAAAGGTTAAGCAACATCTAGCCAGGCCAGTCTTACGATGGGTGACCTTTTCTTAAGACTTTGAGACCCCTTCGTGCCTCGGAGAACACGTTAAGCTGACAAGTTGACATACGAACACCTATAGCAGTCATTACGGGTATTTTGAGTCCTTAAACTAAATCCGACCGGTCTAACTACAGAACTTCGATATCGCCCATAGGTTGTGAAGGTCAGATGGCAGTCGCTTCACGGAAAATATCGAAGTTCAGCCGAATCGCAGTTACAGCTACAAAGCCGACCCCAACTGAGTTGGGAAAAGGCTCGGTTGATGATGATGAAGAAGCGGAAAATTTCAAACACGTTAATTTGATTATGTCTGATGCTAATTTGAGTGTTTACCTATATACCTAAATGTACGTTCCCCCCACTTACTTATATCGTTTCGCCAAGATTATTTATAATGTTTGAAATTACTCACGCAAAGAAAAATGTGTTACCTACATATTTCTGCGTCTAAAAAGTAACCTATAAACATACTTGGAGATCTATATATTTAATACGAAAATTTGTCTGCCTGTCTGTCTGTCCGTCCGTCGCGTTTTTCAATTTACATACATTTGCATGAATTTTTTTAAAAATATATTTTATATATATATATATTTTTTTATTTTTTTTATATTTAGTTCGACAAATTGACGCCACCCGCCTGATGGTAAGCTGAGGCGACGTCTGGCAATTGAGGGCGACTCTCACAGTACACAGGAATACTATAGAGAGTGGCCCTCCAGAGAGAGAGTGGACTTGACGACCCAGTAATGTGCCTCTTCACGCTTCGCTTAAAGAGCCCAGGGTTATATGTTGGAGGAAACACGTGCGCAGGCAGGGCGTTCCAAGCCACCATCGTTCGGCAGAGAAACGATCGTTTAAAACGCTCGGTTCTCGCTAAGACGGTTTCCACGGTATGAGGGTGACATCTCTGGCCGGCACGCGTTGTTCGGGATCGGAAGGGAGAGGGTGGGATCAGGTTGAAGAGCTCTTCAGAACACTCACCGTGGTAAATACGGTAGAACGCGGCCAAGGAAGCAATTGTTCGGCGCTGGGCTAGCGGCTCAAGGCTTCCCGTTACCTCCGGACAGTCTATAATGCGAACAGCGCGTCGCTGCATAGCGTCGAGTGCGTCCAGCAAATACTTCGCGGAGCCGTCCCAGAGGTGAGAGCAGTATTCAACGCAGGGTCTAATCTGCGTTTTGTACAGCAGACACCTCTGGTGCGGTGTAAAGAATCGCTTTACCTTGTTCAGTATTCCTAGTTTCCGCGAAGCTAGCCCAATACATCTCTCAATGTATTTTGTGTTATTGAGCTCTCGACGAACGTCTATGCCAAGGATGTCTAGATTGTCCTTCATTGGTAATATTGCATTCTGAAGAGTGGGTAGGGGATATATATATATATATATATATATATATATATATATATATATATATATATATAATTAATGTATTTCATATATATATACAGGGAGAAATAAACTAGTGAGTGTTTTACAGTTTTAGAATCCTTATTAAACGCGCTAACTTTTAAAGTTACTTGCCTAACTCACCTAGTACATTTTTTTTTCAGTGTGGCCAGTTAAAACTGAGCTAAGTATTTATTTTGAATTTTTGGTTGGGCAAACGGTGATATTTTACTTCGGAGCTAGAGAAATTGAGTTTAAATTTCAGTTTAGACTTTAAAGAAAAAGTATTCAGGGTTACATTAGAGAAAAAACAAAACAAAAAAGTACATATCTGTAGCATCAGGAATGAAAAAACATTCACAAGGCGTAGATTTTCTCTACATTTTTTGAACGTTTATAATTTTTAAAATACAAGACCTAGATTTTTTTTATATTTTTCTGACAACTGTTATCACCTAACCCGATTCCGGCTTGACGTCGACTTCTGGGACACCTGTATATATATTTTTTTATATTTGAGGCGATACAAAGTTCGCCGTGATAACTAGTATTATAAAATACTCGTCAAAAATTGATTTGCAACCGACTTCAAACTACCGAAATGGGACCAAATAGTTCTCGGAATGGGACCAAATTGAAATGGGACCACTTGAGAAGTGGTAGTTTCTATAAAAAAAAAATTCAAAATCTGTTCACCCAGTCTGAAGATAACAAACATAAAAAAAATTAAAATTTAGATCATTCAGTCGAATTGAGAACTTCCTTTTTTGGAAGTCGGTTGAAAAGTACGAAAACGTACTTCGGTCGGGTGAAAATACAAGGTAATGTTGCTACGTGAATATCTATTTTTTTACACGTGGGTAAATTCATGATAACATTGCTAATTTAAGTACCTAATAACACTGACTACGTCTCATGTTTAAGACTACTTTTCCATATATTTATCATATTACTTACCTAAGTTTTACTGTTTAACGGAAATTAGAAAGAAAATGGTTTGGATACGAGTATGTAAATGTATTGCATAGATAACGTTGTAGAATATTTTGTAATTCTGACTACAATTTTTTTTTGTTGTATTATACACACTTACTGATTTTCACACGAGACCAATGTCGTGTGACAATGACATTCTCCACACTTAGTCTTCAGAAAATGTGTAATTTACCTGTCAGTCATAGAAAAAGGGTGGTCGTGAGTTTAATTGCCAGGTGCTTTCTCTCGGTTCTACCTATTGCTTTGCGAATCTAGCAGTACATGTAAATATAGAAGCAATAATAACTAATACTTACTGACGTTTGTAAGAGCCAATTAATGACCTATAGGTCATTTCGAGATATAGTAAGTGTATTTTATGTATAAAATAAATAAAATACATTTTATACACAAGATTTGTACTATTATAGTCTAGTACAGATATAACCCAACGACACGGGATTCTCATCCCGACCAAACTCCAGAAGAGGCCACACAGGTGGTCAAAGTCCGCCGGGCGCCTCTGGAAATACCTTCTGGTGTGTACCAGGGACGCCCGGCAATGGACGAAAAAGAACAGATATAAGAAATGTAAGTCGTCGTAAAATAATTCAATCAAAAAAATAGAAAGAGATCTATTGTTTTAAACAAGCATACAAAATGGTCCAACTCTATGATTTACACCAGAAACAATTCTCTGTTTCATACGAATGTTTCCCTGAAAAGAATTTCAAATAGATTTGTATTTTAAAAGGAATTGGTTGATTCCATTTCTTTGAGAACACACGAGGAGGTAATGAGAATCGATGTGTTCCTTTGAGCGTTCTGTACAATGAAACAACTGGCAAATTGTGTTCTGCACCCACTGTTTGCCACTGGTGACTTTTTTTGACTCAAGTTTGATTTATGTAACCAAACTTATACATTATAACCACGTCTATATTCCAACAGTCCGAGACGCCCAAGACTTTAATTGGCTGTGCCACAGCGGCTGGCACGTAAGATTTTGTTGCCTTTCATCGACATTTCATCGCAAGGCAACGTTTAATCGGTTTCAATTTTTTTTCAAAAATACAGTATAGCTGCTACTTTTTATTAAATTCATTAGGCCATTTTGGACATAACCCATTTAAATGTGCCTGGTGACGGCAATAGGCTTGCCCTCTATTACGTGGGACTAAAAATACTCGCAAATTGTGTGTGTAAACCCTACCTATATGTGTGTGTGTGTTGTCTATATCCCAAACTAGCCAAATATGTTTTAAAGTTTCATAGGGTCACTTGAATACCTAAGCAGAAAATAAAACTCTATAAATAATAAATTAAAAGAAGGAGAAAACCTCCCAAGAGTAGGTATTTTGAGTCTTTAGTAAAATGCCGTCATAAGAGTTGACTAATGTCTGAATTCTTATGAAATAACGCATTCTAAGGACTAAATTAGCATCAGTGTAAGAAATAAACTAATACCGATGGAATTTCCGGACATTATAGAATATCGTAGTTTTGATGTACCTCCCCTACACGTAAAGTGGGAATGATATTTTTTTCTAGTAAGTAGTTTGAGTAGACGCGAGAAAAAAATATCATTCCCACATCGTGTGGGGTATAGATAGGTCTTTTAAACACATTGAGAAGTTGCTAAGACGATTTTTTGATTTAAGAATCCTTTTGCGAGATAATTTGCTTCGAAGAGAATGATTTTGTGAAAACAGGGCGTCCCTCTATTTCTAAACGGCTTCCGTGAAAAAACCTGAAAAAAATTCACGATGGTAATCCATGTAATTAACTTTGAAGGAAAACGATAATGGATGGTATTACTCTGTAAGTTCAGGAGTTATAGAGGCTTTTATAGGTAACTACGGAACCCTATCTTATGCGTGGCTAGGCACGCAGTTGGTCGGTTTTTTGTTTATGGTATGTATTTGAACTGGCTGTCTAGTTATTTATTTGTGAAAACCGTAACCCCAACTGCCTGGTGGCGCAGGGCATGTGTATCCGACTGCCGTCCCTGAGGTCCCAGTTTCGATTCCCCGGGTCCAATCAAATATTTGTGTGATCGACAAATAAATGTTTGTTTCGTAGTTTGGGTACTTTTTATGTATATTTAGTATACCTATATCTAGAAATATTTAAGTATGTTTATCGGTATGTTTCGAGAAGGAAAACTCGACACAAATCCCTATACCAACCCAGCATGGTAGTATGCTGAATTCCAGATATGGGCGTCAAATGGGTTGAGATGATGATGATGGTTGCCCTCCTTTAGAATGAGTAAGGCAATAATTATCAATTATTTGTTCATTTTATCAACGAAGCCTCGAAATTACTAAACTCATTCTACTTAAAATTATCTATCAGAATACGTTTACATTGAAAATAAGTCAACTGTCGATTAAAGTAGTTTTATCATTGAATTATTATAAACAAGCTCATGCCCTCGGCTCTTCTCGTGTTGAGCAGTTATCTCTTAGGTTATCAATTCCCAAAAAAACACATTACCGGTATAAAAGTACCCTAAGGGCTCTTTTAGACGCGCGTATTTTTACGGACCGTTGTTTTCACCGGATTCACGGTGGTGTATGGCTTATAATGAATGTGTTTATACGCATCGGACACAGGTCTGCAAACAAATTGCGCCGAATGCACCGCAACCTTCCCTCGCCAGCACCGCCCAATCAGTTGTCCGGTGAAAAAAACGCCACTAATATCCCAAGAGCCCACGATGGCCAGATGTAAGTTATTTTATAAAAGTTAAAAATTTCTCAGAGCCTTTTCCCAACAAAGTTAAGGACGATCAGTGGGCCTATGGAGTTAGGATTTTGGTTTCAAATGATTAGGTAAGTCTCATTGAAGTAATACGAGTACTATTCACGACCCGGATGCACGGTCTCGAAGGAGTTATTATTGCATTTTCTTGTATTATATATATGACATATATATAATCAAAGTGCATTTTAATAATATCGTGTATATCTACCTCATGTCAAATTTTATAAACTAGAAATTAAATGATATTACGAACTTACATAAGATTTAACCTTTTTTAATATAAGACTACTGTTTGAAAATTCTATCTTATGTAGTGTTACATTAAATAATTCATTGTATTATATGGACTAGCGTTATATATTTGAGTTCTGGTTCGAGTAATTGTTAGAAAAAAATAGTCATGGGCAAAATTGAGTTTATTATACTGGTAAGTATTAAACATACTTGGGTAATAATCTGTGAAAATATATTTACAAAAAGTTTTCCGAAGAATACGGAACCTCCTTCTTTTTAAAGTCGTTAAAATTATTTTAACGAATTACAAATAAAAAAAAAACGATATGTTTTAGAAAAAAAAATCGTAGCATAGTTTCCCAATTTGTATGGGAACACCATTACCAGGATTAAAATTAGGTATTCTATGTGACAATTCAGAAAATTAATTACTGCATTTGAAAACAATGTGTTTGCTTCTACTAATCTTAAATCATCATCGTCATCAACCTGCCCTTATCCCAATTATTTGGGGTCGGCGCAACGCTGTCAGACGTCATCTCTTCAGTCACTCCTCTCCTTGTCATGTCCTCTTTCACACATTCCATCCATCTTTTCTTTGGCCTACCTCTACTTCTTAAATATTTAGATATAAATTAAAATTAAATTCTACTAATCTTAAATATATAGATATAAATTATGAATCACAAAAACTGAAATGTGCAATGCTAACCTTAATGACGCGATCTACAAATTTTGATTGGATGATGTGGGTATTAGTCATCGTAGCTCAGTGGTCAGAGCGTTCACCCTATTGAACGTAAATTTCGTCCTTTTAGTGCTATTACCACGGTATAAGTTTTACCCATACCTACACTGTTATTAAGAGAACTTTCAAATATCCTTATTCTTGATGCATAAAATAGCTCTCTCTCTCTTTAAAAATACGCTGCGTCAGACATTGTATAGACAGATGCAAATACGAGTATAATCAAAGATTCAGATGCATAATTCGGGAAATCTAATGTCATTGGTTGGTTACGAACCAGCGGCCTTTCCCTTACAAGGGTAACGATATACCACTTAATTATTACTTCATATTGTTATTATTTTTAGATTGCATTTTTACGGTTAACGCTAACATAGCACAGCGCAGTGGTTTCTTCTTATTAGGACAAGGCCGCTGGGTTGAGTCCAGCCGTCCAGCAGCAGATGACAATAATTTTTTGCAAATATGTTGGTTCTATGTCCGATACCTGTAACCCCATTAATTTTTTTTTCGTAGTTAATACATAGTACTGTTGTATATGAGAAATAGTAGAAACAAACTCATTGCTTTCAAATACAAAAATAATGATGTTGTTTCAGATAACATTCTGCTTCATCGCTCAAGCTTACGGTGAAGAGAATTCAACTACAATAGATGCTAATGGTACATTTATCTACACGGCTAATGATACAAATTTCGATGATAGCGTTAATTCAGAAGACCAAGACCCTAGGGAGGTACTTAGAAGTTTTGGTGTGGACATTGAGCCACAAGACGACGATTTCGCTGATTTCATGGATGATTTAGACTGTGAAGACAGTGGCGATGCTTGTCAACAAGAACCAGGCAAAAATGATAAAAAAGAAGAATCTGAAGACAATAGTAACTAAAATGAAAATTACAAGAAAATTTGTATCAATTATTTAAATAGATAAATTCATGTTACGGTGATTTTCAAACTAAGCAGGTCTTGTGATATAACATTACATAATTATATAGCCTATAGCCTATAGGGGGTAGCCTATTGCCTTAACCGGGTATTACAATAGAATATCAATAACCGTTCTGTAAGCCGAAACTAAATCCAACAGTCACGTTCGATGTTATACACCGACTTCCCGCTTGACAAATTATATACACAAAAACCTTCCTCGAGAACCTCCCTATTCATTGGTGAAATGCGCATCAAAATCCGTTGCGTAGTTTTAAAGATCTAAGCATAGGTAGGTACATAGGGACGGACTGACTTTGTTTTATACTATGTTGTGATTAGAATATCGGCAGTCCGGGAAATAGGGATCTATTATTATGGACCTGCGACTCTTGCTCTGTCAAAATTGATACATTTGCGCCGTTTTTTCAACATTTTCTTTTGATGTTCCTTTAACATCAATACTCAAATCCGTTCCATATCTTTGGAGATTACCGTATACAAGCAGACTTATTACATTTTTTACAGTTAAAATGTATCCAAAATATTTTGTAGTACAATAAAGAATATTTATGCTTTGGTAAAAATCGCCTTATCATTTTTTCAATCGTAAAAATTACTATCGTAAATATTTGTACGTCAGAATATAATTAAGTCATAGTAATTTTCCTGTAATCAGCAAAATATGCCACGTATGGGTTCGAAGTTGCCATATTGTATGGTAACACTGCCAAAGGGCGCTTTTTCTGTCAAGTACTTTCTCACAAACGAGCGGATCTCGTCCGCAGTGCATGTTGATGTCAATGTCAAATTTCATACAATTATGAAATGAGTTACATGTCGCGCGGGCCGCCCGCACACCAGTTGCTATAATAAGTGGTCGTGGGTAAGGATCCAACCCAGTATAAGTAAACTTAGTTTGATTTGACATTACAAACAGTTTCATAGTTTGGCATACATATTAACAATTTTCTACAAGATTAAAATTTGATTTCTCTATTGTAAAGTGTTCAAAATTGAACAAAGATTTTCAAAATTTTATTTATTCTTTATTTTCTTTGGGTCCTAAATACGCCCGAGTAAAGTTGCCAGTATTATTTTTATTCCTTTCCGTTCCATTTTCAACTTTTTCGTTACTATTTTCATCATCGTGCGATGATGATAACGATGACGACCATGACGATGATGAAGATAAAGATGATGTACCATCATCTGATGATGATGACGACGATGAAGACCACGACGATGATAATTCATCATCATCTGATGATGAATACGACCACGAGGAAGATGATGATGATATTAATTCATCATCTTCATCACCATTGTCGACATCGGGGTTATAATCTTCATCATCATAATTTTCATCGTTTTCGTTCGTGTCGCTTTTGCCATCAACATTATTCTTGTCATCCCGGACACCATTATCTTGCGATTGGTTGATATTCACATTATCTCCAGGCTCCGAAGAATGTTCTGATGATACTAGCACAATCACACATAATGTAACCTGAAGTAGAAAAATGTTGCTTAATCATTAAAATATTTTACCATTTTAGTTTTACGCATTTCAGAAGTTACAAATTAGGCAAGGTCAAGCAGAATTGAGACCGAAGCCATATCCCACTGTGCCTTTTGACTATTTTAGTTTATTTGGTAAATGACCTCATAGGTTCTTGGCCATTGAAAACGATTAGAGATATTTTTCAGGCGGTATGATTGTTTGAAGGTTTAAGCGTGTCACAGCGTCTATACCACTTTATTATCAACTTGAGACCTAAACTCAAGTAGATGCACTTATATTATTTAACTTTATAAATTTGTCGTCAGCTCTTAGGTTATCAGTTCCTGTTAGAACTTCAACAGCACGTCAATCTTGTTTTCCGCTTCCCTTAAAATTTTCCCAAGCCTATCGACCTATTACTATGAAGTCAATTGTCACTATACTATGGTAAATTTATTAAAAAATTAAACTCACCAGCAGTAAAAACTTTATGGCACTCATGATTTAACAATTAATTCAATTACCGTGGACTAGAACACTCTTATCTTACTTTATATACATCGCAATGAACTATTTATGTACGAGTGAATTGATAACGATGGCATTTTTATTGTTAGTTGCAAATACAAAACAAAACTTATTAAAACTTATTATAGTATTAATGATTTCTTAAATGACAAGGCTGCCTGGTTGTAACACGAATTGCTCCTTTCTAAATAACTCTGTTTTAGATGAATTATTTTGAAAATAGCCGAACTGAGTTTCTTGTTGGCTCTTCTCAGTCTCAATGCATTTTGGAACCCTCGGTAGAGTCACACCAACTTTTGACGAATCTAAATAATTTTCTAAAAATTTCAAAGATAATAAACGTTATTTTATATTTTATTTTATTTTACATCATAGTATACAGCCACTTTCCTCAATATTTTTAGCTGGCCTGGTGGTAAGTCGTGACGACGTCTAGCGATTGTGGGCCACTCTCAGAGCACACAATACTATAGAGAGTGGTCCTCAACTTGACGACCTACTGATGTGCTTCTTCACGCTCCGTATAGTAAAGAAAGCGAGTGCTAAGGGCCACCAACCAAACTCATCCTCACTTATACCCAGGCTCTATTTAAAGTGACCAGACACTGGAATAGGGTCGCTCCCTATTAAGTGGGACCAACAGTGTCTAAGTAAAATTTTGGCGTTTTGAACACCTCCATTGACCTGTTTAGATGCGATGTTGTACAGTAAAGAAAAGGTTGTGTCTATACAACCTTATCACTGGAATTAAAAAAAGAGTTACCAACTAAACTTTAATCGTGTTTGAAAAAATTCTGCGGTTTTATAATATTCATTATCATCAGAACTATTTCAGGTTTTACTTCTTGCAGCAAATATTCCTTTTAGACTCAAGGAGATAGAGGGAGGATGACTTATAGGTCGTTAAACGGATCGAAAGGTATGTGAATGGTTGCTCTCTTCAATTATTGTTCTACGTTTGCCTGCGTCTATTATGTAAGTACTATGCATAATGACTCTACTGTGCAAAAACTAAGGATTTCAATACGTGATGCATTAAAAAATAAAAATATAGTAATGTAGGGTAGTACTAGTATTGGTAAAGGTTAAATAAATAGAAATTGTCAAGTTAACACTCTTATGTAAATTAAAGTAAGTGAAGTTGAAGCCAGCACTGTACGTCCATCACGAAAGTTAAAAACCGGCCAAGTGCGAGTCGAACTCGGGCACCAAGGTTCCGTACCACAAAGAAAAAATCATGTTTGTTGTATGGGAGCCCCTTTAAATATTTATTATATTCCTTTTTTAGTATTTGTTTTATAGAGGCAACAGAAATACATCATCTGTGAAAATTTCAAGTTTCTAACTATCACGGTTCATGAGATACACAGCAAGACAGACGGACGGACGGACAGCGAAGTCTCAGTAATAGGGTTCCCGTTTTACCCTTTGGGTACGGAACCCTAAAAATGGAACAGGAAATGGTGATTGCTAAACAAGTCCTAGTGCCTGCTGGTTGAATAAAGATTTCCAAAATGTTAATATTTTTTATTTTCCAAAACCACTTTTATCAACGAATTTTTCTATTTGTGTGTGCTAAATAGGTAGGTCCAAATAAAGTCGGCATCACCTTCATCCTCGCCACTAAAACTGTATTCTACTTCAGATTCATCAACATCATCTTTGTTAAAAATAATGATATCTTCACCACTTTCAACATCCGTTTCATACTCGTAGTTATCATCACCGATATTATCTTCATCGTTTTTGTCGTCATTATTTGCGTTGTTCACATCAACATTGTACTTATCATCCAGGTCTCTATAATCTTCTATTTGGCTAACTTGTGTATTATCTGTATTCTCAGAATACCTTTGTGGTGATGCTAGCGCAACGACACATAATGTGAGCTGAAGTGGAAAAATACGAATTAAGAATTATTGATCATAGCTGATGTACGCCGTTCCACCCGCGTTCATCTTCAATTATCTCTTATTTTTAACCTGGTCGGTGATGATTTAGGCCGGCCGGGCATTCTTTTGAGCTCTGTACGGGAGAGGATTTGGGGGGGGAGGGGGGGCAGCCCTTCTCTCATCGTCATGGAAGCAACGCTCCCGAAAACCATGGCCATGGATTGGACGTTGGCCAGCAGCGAGACAATTCTCTCGGGATGACATTAAAGGGCTAAAAGCTAAGCTCCTATTAATACTTTTAGCAGAAACTCACCATTCTGCATATTATTGTCAAGTTTCATTACAATACGTTCTCAATACTTTCTTATAACAATAGGTTCCTACCTATTGTTATAATGATCAAGCAGATATAAAAGGACATATTCTTGGTAGTTGAAGTGATTACAAACATTTTCCAGCGGGTATGACCAAACATGACTTTACTTTACGCTTATCTCAGCGATCAGACCACAAATTGTTTTTATTCTCAACACGAGACCTACATTGTTGTTTGTGTAGTAGTTTTTCCTTCCATTATTCTATATTTGACTTTTTGATTGGGGTTCACTCCCAATCAAAAAGTCAAATATGGGGTAAAAACTGTTAGAACATATTAATTATGACCGAATAGTCATGGCCTACTATTTCCTGTTAAAACCTTGACCAGGCCTATTCAGGCTTATTCTTCAGTTTGTCCAAGTATCTATTTTTCGTTATCTGTTGCCGCTCTTTGCTTAAATTTTCCTAATCCTATCCACCAATTATTATGGTAATTTTATTAAATAAAAATTGAACTCACCAAAAGTAAAAACTTTATAGCACTCATGATTTCTGGTTTGACATTTAATTCAATTTGGTGAACTAGAATACTCTATCTTACTTTATATACTTACATCGTAACTTTTTAATACGAGTCACTTGATAACGGTTTAATTTTTTTTTAATTGCAAATACTAAAGGCAAATAATAAAGCCAAATTCTAAAAGTTTTTGGCTGTATAGAAAAATTGTAAATCAAGAAATGGTCGTCTATATCTTCTTCTTGTCTCTGGATTTAAAAAATAATGTTATTAATTTAAATATAGTGTTTGAATTTGAAATTCTTCAAAACTATGTCACTCGCCTGCAATTGCAAAAAATACGTGACAACTTGAAGTTGTAAGTCAGTAAGGGTTGTCTCTTGTTTGTGACACGGCATTGACCATAGAGTTGATATTGAGGCATTAACGTCATAATTATTGGTCAAATTATGCTGGTATATATTTTACTTTACTGGACAACCCTAACGTTCGAATGATGTTCTCTGTAAACAAAAGAATGTGCTTTAATTAAGGTCGGAGTGCAAGTTCTGTATGTAATTACTATTCCTTATTCTGTGCTATGGTTACCATCGAATCTTGTTAGTGGTTAAAAAGCTTATGATTTTAAGTAGTAATTCTTCCGACAGACACATCACGGCAGGCAGCATTATAATGGTCTTTACACTTATTTGACAATTTACTAACCTTAATAAAATGATATTGGCTGAATAGATGATGAAAAAAAATTAAAAAAATCCTATGCGAAACCATAGGCTATAGCTTGTTTTAATTATCGAATGCAATAAAAAGAAATCAACAATATATTTTAGTACGACATACTAAAATATAATGTTGTAGTATTGATAAAGGTTAAAGCGCTAAACAGGCGGATGTCATTTCAACTGCAATCGGTCTGCAGCAGTTTAAATGCAGTTATTATGACTGCGATAAAACTACAAGCTAACCGACCATGCAGCCTGATTGCAGTTGATGTGCAGTTCCTACGATTGCTCGGTGACTTTAATTTGAACTGCACGTCGACCATCAGCTTGCAGTCAGCCGGCAGTGGTTGCAATTTAACGTCAGTCGTGTTGTCAATAAATGATTTTCTCTCTTTTCTACATAAAAAATAACTAAAATTAATCATCCCTTACTCAAATACATCTGATTTGATATAATTCATTTCACATTTAAGAATAAATTACGTTTTTCGATTCGTCTGTGGCGCGAGCGCGGTCTACCAAAATGTTTATTTTAGAAAATTGGAAAAGCAGCTTAGTGTGTGCTTGTTATAGGAAATTATTTGTGTTGATAAGTCGTGGCTTCTGATGTGACTACTACTATTGGTGAACATGAAAATAATATAATTACAAATATGAATTAATTAAAATAACTCTAGATTTACTCACTTTTTAACAGACTTCAAAATAAAGAAGTTTCTCAATTCGACGGTATATTTTTTTTTATGTATGTTCGCCTTCGTCGTTTATGAACCGATTTTAATTTTTTCTTTTGTTGGATAGAAGATACTTCTTCTATTTCTTCTTATAAGGAAACCAGGATCTAGAAGAAAGAAAAGACGTTTATTTTACAAACGCAGAGGCGACGTAAACAAGATTCAAATTACAACAAAGTAAAATAAAAACCATGTAAAAGAAGGTCGTCGGTACATGCTAGTGCATGCCGCATCTGCGTGGAAATTGGTCTCCTCTCAGCATATGCTGACGTGGGCGGTGCCACATTGACCAGCGCTGATTTTCAGAGGAGGCCAGTGTGTACACTGAAAATGGCGTGCCCATCCCATCATAACTCGCAAGTGAAAGAAATCGATCTGATGATCGAATGACAGAGAAATTGAGGGGAACCTTAAAAGCTAGACTATGACTAGTGCGTTTGTAATTTTTTTCAATAGGTATTTTAAGGACTACCATTTAATGAAGTTTTGGGGTCGTACTGACGAGGGAGCCGAAAGCCAGTTGAGGGAACTCTTCAACGATTTACACCAGATACGTTGTATTTGGGTTTGATTAATTTGTATTGAAAAGAACTTTAAATATCCCAACTTTTTGGGTGAAGTCGGTTTTTTCTAATTATAAAAATTTTCGTTTTTCACATTTCTGTGAGTGGCGCCGTTGTGGCAGTTAAAAAGTATATTTTTAATTGGAAATAAGAAACGAGGAATATATAGACCCCGAGCATTAGTTAGTGCGATATACAGCAATATTCCAAAATACGGCACAAGGATCGAGTCAGTTTAAAACTCGAATAAAACTCGAATAAATTTTATGGTGGTCAGTAGTAGGGGTTTTGGAATTGATTCAACATAGTAATACCCCCGACAGACTCTCCATCACGCCCGTTAGCATCTTCGCATAATTTCCTCGGATGCTTCACAAATAAATAAAATCAAATCAATTTTTCTATCGACGACTCGTTGCCATCATTAAAAATGTCGCCTTCTTATGGGTTTGCAATTGGAAAATAATTTATAATAGAATATTTTTTTCAGATATTATTCTCATTTCGGTTGTTTATATTGATGCTTAAATTGTAATGGCGTTCCACCAAGATCTTCAGGTCCTATAAACTTATCTGAATGTTGTGCACCTGCTGATCAGTGGACGAGGCTCCGGCCATATTAACATGGTTCTGATACCAGATGTATACCTCCCTAATACCTATAGGTACCTCTGTCTATCTCTTTGGGAAAAAAGGCGTGATTATAATGTAAGAATGTTCTTAATACCGTTCAATAAATCACAACGTTCAAACCGTGAGGATCACTTAGGCAATTTATGACGCTATCCATTATTCAACGCTGACTTGATAAAAAAAAAGAAAAGTATCTGACAATAGAATTCTCATCTGTCAAACTGGTTGGTTACAAAAGGATTATCGGTGAGTGAGGGGGAAAAGTTCTTGGGACGTTATTACGTGTGATGACAATTTGAAACGTCATTTTTATTAAAATTTTTCCTGAACGAACTATAGTTAGTTCGTGTGGATCATTATCAGATCATTCAGTTATCCGATTGCTTTTTGTAACAAGAAAAAGTTTGAGATGTCAAAAAAATGCTCACATACATATACACACGGTTATACACATGGTTTTTAGAAATATATACGTGTGTTTATCGGTTGTCTAGATGTTTAAGCATCAAAACTATATATTTAATACGACAATTTGTCTGTCTGTCTGTCTGTCCGTCCGTCGCGTTTTTAAATTTACATACATTTGCATGAAATATTAAAATATTTTTTTATTTTTTTTTATTTTTATTTTAGGTGATACAAAGTTCGTCGGGATAACTAGTTGTACTTATTAGCTTAATTAGTGCCAGATGACGGTGTGTGAGAATGTCCAAAAACCTTAATATATTAGTTAGTTTCTGTGTTTGCGGTGGGGTACCAATCTGCGCCTCCTGTTCTGACATTACAGGCTTGTGCAAAGCTTTAACCAGAATGAACTTATAATACAAGATTCCTATGCTATCATATTTGTATTACGTAATACGGCTGATTTTTCGTTGGCACTCAGCTTACTGCAAAACTGTCAACTGGCACCGAAACAAAATCCTTTAGCGAGAATGTTTCGAATTTTTGGTTTCCTTTTATAAAAATAAATCATTCTTGTTGTTTAATCCTCAACAACGTTCTTAGCTTTACAACGAGTTGATAGAAGTTTGAAAAATAAATACTAAAGACGTCTTCGCACTGGGGCTGTAAAAATAAAATAAAAAATATAATGATAAATACGATTTAAACAATATCACAAATGGAACATATTATTATTACCTATAGGTAAACGAAAAGTACTGTTAATTTTTTTATTCAAAGTTACTTACAAATTACTTCTTTGATGACGAACTTCGATTACTATACTACTAAATAAATGTATGAACAATACGTTTTATAATGTTAAGAGATAAAACTGAAAGAGCACAACTATTTTCTAAGTTCAGAAGAGATCGAATTTCAAACGTATTGGCAGGAGGACCCCCAGCAAACGGATGTTCCCGCCGTTTCCGTTCCAAAATTAAACCGCCATTACAACGCTAACGAACTTTTGACTTTTATTGCATTCTCCTAAGTACACTGATGAGGTGACGTGTCATTTGAACAACTAATTTCCGTGAAGAATGATTGTCTATGACTCATTTAAATTAAAGGGAGGAAGGAAGTTGTGTTATCAGAGAAAATTATGTTTCTTTTATATAGCTATCTACCTTTTGGACTCAGCTTTTTGTAAGGATACTTTTCTCCGGATTTTTTTTGCTCCCTTCATGATAGAGGGCGAGCCTATTGGCGCTAACTCGGATCTTGTCAGAGCCTAGGCCTTCGATAAACTTTAGGACCCAATGATTCTCTCACTTGCGCGTGGTGCGCCTACTGACAGACGCACGAGGCTTTTACGAGAAATGGAAGACGTTTTTGGGTAAATAAAAAAAACGAAATACATTCGTGGCCTCAATATCGAAGCTATTTCAATTTGCAGAGGAATATTCAAAGTTCAATCTCTGGTTTATCGCATTGCTGGTATTCAGTGATGTAGTTTGCGAGACCGCCACCGGGGTGCTTCTAGCGGAAACCCGACGCGCTCGCTTCCGCCGCTCCGCTTCCTGTGACGTCACTCCGTCTGTCTGTATTGCTTATGTCCGTTTATCACACCGAAGCGTAACACTCTATTGAGAAATAACAGAAGCGTAACATTCTTCCGAAACGAAGCATAGTTAACAACTTAATTCCCGTAAGTAGAAGTTTTGACAAACACTCTTTTTTTTTAATTCCACAGCTTAAGGCCACGGCCACTCCTACGTTCATTAACAAGCGCCTCTGGTTAGCACTAGGAAATATTTCCAGTGGTGCCCGACTTGACAGACACCCTGAGGTTCGGCAGAATGACGGCATTCGTGGAATAGTAGGTATTGATGGAATTGACCTAAGATCGGAAAGAGTGGCGCTTGATGCTACAGACCTATGTTAAAGCTATCCGATTACAATGACTTGGGTAACAAGACTGCAAAATTAAAGACTTCACGTTCTCGGTGACGACACTATTATGTTCGTCTTTACGTGGGAACAAAAATGACTTACTAACTATTGTGATCTCCGCTATCGAGGAGAAAGACTTGATTTTTGTATAGGTCCTAATTTACAGGTCGCCGTCGTCGGTGTGATAGGATGCCCATCCCATTCCCGCCGTTAAGCAAACAATTTATTTTCCAGTCGTTTAAAAATGCAAATACAAGCTAAATCGAACTTTACGTCCTCATGAATAAGAATTCCAAGTTGTGTCCACAGATAATTTCAGTTGTACTGTAAAGTTGTTTTACAGGCGTAAATTTTGATTTGTGCACAACATAAATCCTCATTGCGAAGTGGCTTTGAATTTCATCGAAAATATTATTTACTTCGCGCTAAAGTGAATATAGGAGGCAACGGGACAAGTGATGCTCTCTATAAATCGATTAAAACACTGGCAAATTGTGGGTGTGTAATGCACCTCTGCCTACCCCTTCGGGATATAGGCTTGATGTGTGTGTGTATGTGTGTGTTCTATTCAATTAGTGGCGTTTTGTTCCAGATTTTTGTTCAGAGACTTTTTAGCGGGCTATAATAAGATTCGAATTTGGAACATGAATCTTTCATATTAATCCAACCGAAAAAAAATAAGACGCGCGATTTTTTTTTCCTTGCTAGAACAATGAAAACGATGAAAAGTTATGTTTAAGCCTCGAGGGTAAAATTATTTTTTCTCGGGCGACGTACTTTGAATCCCAAGCTACGCTTAGGATTCCGCTTTGGAAAACCCTCGCTACGCTCGGGATTCTACTCTAGAATTCCTCGTATTGCTCTGAATTCAAAATAGCGCCTTCGACAACAATATTATAATTTTACTCCCTTTTCATAGAGTCTACTATAAAATGTATTTCTTGATTAAAGAATTCCAAAGATATTTGAATATATTAGATTCAATCAATTCTTGTATTTATTTTCAATCATCAATTGAAATACTCCAAATAAGTAGTTATTGATTTGACGGTATATAAACGTGATGTCGTTCTATTTCATACAATATTCCACGAGCGTTACCGTTTTGACATTTAATAAAAGAAGGTGATTTGACTTGACGGTCATAGCACAGAATAGGGAATAGTACTTACATACAGAACTTGCAATCCGACGTTAATTAAAGCACATTCTTTTGTTTACATAGAACATCATTCGAACGTTAGGGTTGACCAGTAAAGTACCAGCATAATTTGACCAATAATTATGACGTTAATGCCTCAATGGTTATGCCTCAATGCCTCAACTCTATGGTCAATGCCGTATCACAAACAAGAGACAACCCTTACCGAGTTACAACTTCAAGTTGTCGCTGACGTCACGTATTTTTTGCGATTGTTAGGCGAGTGCTTCTATATTCATAATGGCCCTCGGCGATTGTCGTTTTTCCGAATTATTAGATTTAACTTGATTTTAAAACTATGTACTTTATTGTTGTTTTGTTTTGGTTTCGGTGTGTAACTCTGTATAAATTATTGTGTGAAATTATTTCCCTGTTTAAATGGCACGTACTAAATATATTTTTTTTAATAAAAAAAGTGGTAGTAACAACTTTGTATACTTCCAAACCGATGGAAATCCGACAAAAACCGAAGGATATGATGACGATACGAAGAGAAGCACTGTATATCAATGTCTCCAGGGTCTAAGTCATCTTTTCCTGCACGCGGTAGCTTCTGACTGACGAACAAGGCTCTGACATAATGTAATTTATACTTTCGATTGTCGGCACTTGCTGGAACATTAGTAACACATTATCAAATGACTCACTTGTATCATCTGGCCGGTTTCGCTATATGGCATCTTCAAAGGTATTTTACACTAATTCACTTCACATATTTTAAGTACACTTCATATAATTTATTTTAATTAATCGTGAGGCTAACACTGACCTGCATACTTGATTATATTATACTAGTACGGTGTCTTGCGCGGTGCTTCGCGCCGCACCACGCCACATGTTTTGGCTTATAACTTTGACCCCTTAGGGCTAGGTCCAATTTTTGGCTTGCCTCCAGATCGAGGGCTATGTATAGAGAGGTCAACCATCATTGGAGCATAAGCAGTTCTCGAGAGCTAAGGGGGACATTCCCCATTTCTTATAAATGATATCTGACATAATGCTTAAAGTGCCCACCAAGGGCAATAGGGTCGTTTTCTAATGTAGGACCATCAGTGACAAGTGGAAGATTAAGTATCTAAATGGTACTTAGCTACTTTTTAGGGTTCCGTACCCAAAGGGTAAAACGGTAACCCTATAACTGAGACTTCGCTGTCCGTCCGTCCAGCCGTCGGTTTTGGACTGTATCTCATGAACCGTGATAGTTAGAAAGTTGAAATTTTCACAGATTCCGTATATCTGTTGCACAGACATAATATTTATAAGAATACGAACTTTATCTGCCACCGCTGCGTTACCCAGATGGAACACTGGCTCACAAAGCCCAAGAGAAAGCGGATATGCTCGCAGACCTCTTTGCGGCTAATTCCCGGGTCGACGACCGTGGCCTGCAGCCCCCCGCCATCGCCAACTGTGGCCACACAATGCCTGATATTGTTATCAGGCAATGTGATGTACGGGCAGTGCTGCGGTCACTCGACACGCGGAAAGCCAGTGGCCCTGACGGCATTCCGGCGGTGGTGCTACGAAAATGTGCAGCTGAGTTGTCTCCAGTATTAACGCGTCTGTACCGCCTGTCATACTCTTCAGGGCTCGTGCCGGAGGTCTGGAAGGAGGCGAACGTACAACCGATCCCCAAGAAAGGGGATCGGTCCGATCTAGGCAACTATCGACCCATAGCTGTCACCTCAGTCATTTGCAAGGTGCTTGAGCTCCTTATAAATAAGCAGCTCATGCAATTCCTAGAGGATCACTCGCTAATCAATGATCGACAATACGGCTTCAGACCAAAGCGATCAACGGGTGATCTTCTGGCATTCGTAACGCATGTCTGGGGTGGGGCTATGGAAAGGCACGGCGAGTCCTTGGCTATTAGCCTGGACATCGCCAAAGCGTTCGATAGGGTCTGGCATGCTTCGCTCCTTTCCAAGCTTCCGGCATATGCTCTACCTCCTCAACTGTGCAGCTGGATTGCCAGCTTTTTAAACGAGCGCCGAGTGCGGGTCCTCTGCGATGGCCAGGCTTCTCGCTTCTTGCAAGTGAATGCCGGGGTACCGCAGGGGTCCGTACTATCACCAACTCTCTTTCTTCTGCATATCAATGATATGCTATCCCTCGGGAACATTCATTGCTATGCAGATGACAGCACACTGCACGGGAGTTACTCGGTTCGTCCGACGGCGGGGCGATCTGAGATTGAGGAGGAGAGACGACGACTCGTGGCTGATCTCGACCGTAACCTCGACAGTATCTCTCAATGGGGTACCGAGAACCTGGTCGAGTTCAATGCCCGCAAAACACAGGCATGTGCATTTACTGCGAAGAAATCCCCTTTCCTTCCCCTACCCTCTCTTCAGAATGCATTATTACCAATGAAGGACAACCTTGATATCCTTGGCATAGACGTTCGTCGAGAGCTCAATAATAAAAACTACATCGAAAGATGTATAGGGCTAGCTTCGCGGAAACTAGGAATACTGAATAAGGTAAAGAGATTCTTTACACCGGACCAGAGGTGTCTGCTGTACAAGACGCAGATTAGACCCTGCGTCGAATACTGCTCTCACCTCTGGGACGGCTCCGCGAAGTATCTGCTGGACGCTCTCGACGCTATGCAGCGACGGGCTATCCGTATTATAGGTTGTCCGGAGGTAACGGGATGCCTTGAGCCGCTAGCTCAGCGCCGAACAATAGCTTCCTTGGCCGCATTCTACCGTATTTACCACGGCGATTGTTCTGAAGAGCTCTTCAATCTGATCCCACCCTCTTCCTTCCGATCCCGAACGACTCGTCGAGATGCCACCCCCACACAGTGGATAGCATGTTCGCGAGAACCGAACGTTTTAAACGTTCGTTTCTCTGCCGAACGATAGTGGCCTGGAACGCCCTGCCTGTGCACGTGTTTCCTCCCACATATAATCCTGGGTTCTTTAAGCGGAGCGTGAAGAGGCACATCAGTAGGTCGTCAAGTTGAGGGCCACTCTCAATAGTAATGTGTGCTTTGAGAGTGGCCCACAATCGCTAGACGTCGTCACGACTTACCACCAGGCGGGCGACGTCAATTTGGCGAACCAAATATTAAAAAAAAAAAAAAAAAAAAAAAAAAAAAACGATATCTGTAACAATAAATACTAAAAATCGAAATTTAATAAATATGTAGCCTCCCATACTAGTAACGTGATATTTTTGCAGTTTTGGTACGGAACCTTTTGTGCGCGAGTCCGACTCGCGATTGGCCGTTTTTTTTGTCTTTTTGAAGTAACTGTCACAAGCTGCGACGCCTATCGGAGTTTTCGTAGCATTACACACGTTAGCTGTTTATTTTCTTTGATTGATGGTGCCTTTAAATTATATTTATTATCTCTGAGTATTGTATTGTATTGTGCTAAGATTGGTTTTGTTTATTGCTGTTACGTGAAGGTATAATAATCAATATGAATAGCAAAAATTGTTTTTTTGCTATTCAAATTGAGAACCTCCTTTTTTGGAAGTCGGTTGGAAATGATAATAAACGTATTAGAGCTATTATCAGAGAAGGTCCTTGGGGCAATCTGAAAGTTTGTTAATAATAAATATTGAATAATTATTAAACAAATCAGTTCAATGATAGTAAAGGTTATCAATTGTTATAAATAACATTAGTATAGTCCGAGACGCCCAGGACTTTAATTGGCTGTGCCATAGCGGCTGGCACGTAAGATTTTGTTGCCTTTCATCAACATTTAATCACAAGGCAACGGGTATCAATTTTTTTTCAAAATGACAACATTGCTACTACTTGTTATTAAATTCATTCGGCCATTTTGGACATAACACATTATAAATGTGCCCGGTGACGGCAATAGGCTTGCCTCATATTACGTGGGACTTAAAATACCGGCCAATTGTGGGTGTGTAATGCACCTCTGCCTATCCCTTCGGGGATATGTGCGTGATATGTGTGTGTGATAAATAACAGTAAATTACTTACGTGTGTTGACTTTAGATCCCAGGATCTGTGAACAAATAAAATTAAATGGTTTAGTTACTTCACTAAATAAAAGTAACTAACTAGGTTCTTAAATATTAAATGGTTTTATATTTCAAGTCAAATCCATTCTAAAACTTTCATACTTCGTTACCTAATGTAAAATGCTTTATCTAGTCTCATGTCGAAAAATTAAAGATAATTTCAGATGTTAAATAATGCTTATGATTTTTACAGCGGTATTATAAAAAAAATTAAAAAGTTATTTCATGATACAGATTTTGTATGAGATTAATCAAATCTGTATCGTAAAGTAACTTTTTAAACACAGTTGATAGAATCGTAGTCCATTATGATAAAATTCTACTTGCAATACCGCCTTCTCAAATTTTGCCGTCATATTGTTGATAATTTTTTCAAATTTGTGTTTGTCAAAAGTCCTAAAAGTACAAGATCCCAATGGGTAAAA
Organism: Nudaria mundana; assembly: GCA_963556515.1. Classification (NCBI taxonomy): domain Eukaryota; kingdom Metazoa; phylum Arthropoda; class Insecta; order Lepidoptera; family Erebidae; genus Nudaria; species Nudaria mundana. The sequence continues at coordinate 2,930,698 of OY748299.1, forward strand.
AAGGGTATTAGAACACTCGTAGGAGACTATAAAGAAACTCGCCAAGACTCGTTTCTTTAAAACCTACTCGTGTTTTAATACCCCTCTTAATCATCATTCACCGAGCCTTTTCCAAACTAAAGTTGGGGTCGGCTTTCCAGTCTAACTGCGATTCGGCTGAACATCGATATTTTCCGTGAAGCGACTGCCATCTGACCTCCACAACCCATGGGCGATATCGAAGTTCTGTAGTTAGACCGCGAGGATTTTTGATTTAGGGATCCAACTACCCCTAACGACTGCCATAGATGTTTGTATGACAACCGGGACCGACGGCTTAACGTGCTCTCGGAGGCACGGAGGGGTCTCAGTGTCTTAAGAAATGGTCACCCATCCTAAGACCGGCCTGACTCGATGTTGCTTAACCTTTGCAATGTGTTAACATTGTCGGTTACCACTAGACCACGAGCCCCTAATACCCCTCTTAATGCTGTTTCATAAACTACTATTATAAAATAGTGTAACAAGTCAATCGGACTTCTAATTTCGGAGATCTCGTCATAAGTCACTTTCAGTTTTTCGCCTATGTATATTATGGACTAGTGGTTGCCCGGGACTTCGTCCGCGTGGTAATTTGAATTTTTTCCCGTTCCCGTCGCGCCGCGTCATATTTTGAACAATTCACACAATATCTCTATAAATTGTAGCCTATGTGTTATTCTGATGTATAAGCTATATTATTGTAAAGTTTCATTAAAATCCATTCAGTAGTTTTTACGTGAAAGAGTAACAAACATCCATCCATCCATACATACATACATACATACATACATACATACATACTCACAAACTTTCGCGTTTATAATATTAGTTGGATGTAATAGTTTAATCCTTCAGAGACAAAGATATCGTAAGAGTATCATCATATATACTCGCTCGTATGTACTATATGGTTAGAATATGAAACTTAAATATTTAAGCAATCCCTTTGAGATTCTAAACTACTGACTCTTAACAGAAATTCCTCTACAAATGTTCCGGAAATTCTTGCTCCTTCTGGCCTAAGATTTGGTCTGATAATTTAACTAATGTAACATAGAATTTCGTATATAAGTGTACGTTTACACTTTAGAATAATGAGTACACTTTGTAAGGAAATGTGATTACAGTTCTTAGGTTACTACGAGTATAAAGCCTAAGTTCATTTGGTTTAGATTGTGACATACGTCCGATTTAGTCAACGAGCACCAACATGATTGTAATAATTATAATCAGAAAAGTTTGTGAGGATGTTTGTTATTATTTTATATAAATTTTAATAAGAATATCTGTTAACAATAATCTGTTTTACGGTTCTAAAAAAATAGTTGTAGGTTATAATTTACACATAAAAATGTGCTCCACCTGCGTGTGTAGTTTTCGCAATAGAAGTAACCTATAATGTTTATACATGTCACACTTGTCAACTTGACACTATTCCAATTATGGTTTAGCTCGAAGAAGAATCAAAAAATCAATTTCGTTTATTCAGTTTAGGCACATAAAGAGCACATATGAATGACAAAATTTTAGAATTTCATGTCAAGCAATATTATAAAAATACTAAATAAATTACGTACAAAAATATACCATTTTAAAATGATTCTTTCGTTTCACAGGACTATTAAAGGCAATTGATACCTAAGATTGTAAGGTACCTTTGTAATTAATAAAAAAATCATCATGTATTAACATTATAGGTTAATTTGTGTTCTGGTAATGTGTTCTTATGAAAGTTAGAATTGCAGAAAACTCATACATTTTCTGTGTAAATATTACTACAACCATTTTTTAGAAAGGTAAAACAGAAGGATTACATTGTATTAAATGTATTTTTCATAATTTTGTGATTAATCGTCATCTCAGAGCAATCATCACAATCAGACTGATAATCATTTAATCTGTGCTGTAGTTGTCTTAAGCTTGTTATCTAATTTGACAATGTGTCGCGAGAATTGTTTGCTAACATTTTGAAGTTGACTTCTGTAATTTCGATCTGTTGACACTCTGTTAAGATTTTATTAACATAAACGCGAATACACAAAAACCGTCTTCCAATTACCGTACTGGGTCCAAATAGTTGTCGGAATGGTACCACATGGGAAATAGCAGCTTTCAATTTAAAAAAAATTAAATAAAAATCGGTTCAGCCAGTCGAAAGACAAAAACAAAATACGGTTTAATTAAGAACCTTCTCCTTTTTTTGAAGTCGGTTGAAGAGAAACTATCGCATATATTATTTAAATCTTGTTTATATTTTTTTTTTCAAGTCAATGAGTCAGAACATGTCGGAACTTATCCAGATTGTAAACAAACGTTCGACTTTAAATTCGCTACGTAAGATCTTTATTTGTGAACGGTTTTTACCTGATTGTAATCTAAATGTTTGATTTCACGTGTTATTTGGCGAAATGTGACGTGAAAAGGCGGGAGATGATTCTATTTTCACCAGAATACGAAGAACTAACACTTGGAATGGTATTCAGTGGTAGTTCATGTGTGGTTTATGATGTATGGAGTAGTTATCTTAAATAAGTTACTTCTTAGAATTTGACTTATGAAATCTTGTTTGATCGCTGGGTTTATTTATATTAACGGTCGAAACTCTTTAACAAATAATTCTAAAACATAACTTTAGTCCGTTTTATACCTTTCGATTGTTGGCACTTAGTGGAATCTATAGCATAGAATAGGTAAGTATTCCTGTAGGAGATAATTAAGTGTAAAGTAACACACAGGTTAGGTAATGAGTGAAACACATGTAAAAATTAATTTGTTCATAACGACTTTAACTAGCATCTTCTCTGCCTACCTCTCTACCTATAGATTGTACCTGTGTAAAATTTCAAGTCAATGTTTTTGCTTCCCGTGGGTATTAATATTACGTTGATTATTGATGAGTCCGAAACGCCCAGGACTTTAATTGGCTGTGCCATAGCGGCTGGCAAGTAAGATATTGTTGCCTTTCATCATCATTTCATCGCAAGGCAACGGGTTTCAAATTTAGTTTTTAAAATTATAATATAACTGCTTATTTTATTAAATTAATTCGGTCATTTTGGACATAACCCACTTGCTAGAGTGCCCGGTGACGGCAATAGGCATACCCCGTAATATACGTAATAGCGTGGGACTAAAAATACTGGCAAATTGTGGGTGTGTAATGCGCCTCTGCCTATGCCTATGTGTGTGTGTGATTATTGATAAAAAAATTATTAGATCATCTAAAGTTAGATCTAGACATAATATTGTTCTAGGAAACCAGCTGGTGTAGAATTATGTCGCTTTCGTACCAACCTAATGAAATATTCTTCTACCAAGGCTATGTTGGTTGACAATAATGTACAAATTTAATAAAACTGTGGGCGCCTGGGTTTTTTTCCCAAGAATTTAACAGTTGGAAACCGTGGTAGTTCAAGTATACTAAACCCAAGTATCTATCTAAAACACTAATTCGTACCATGTGCGATTGAGCTAATAATCTATTCGAGCCGTTTGGGGTTGAGACACTGGGGTCATGGGGTTTGAGTGCTGCCTTTATAGAGACATTGCTAAACGCATAATCTATGCTTCTCAGGATCAGAAACCTGGCTATTTTCTGGCCCAAAGAATAAGTCCAACGTGGCGACGCAGCCAGCATTCTGAACTTTCCCAGTCGGCAATGACGCGGAGGTTTTTTTAAACGATATTTTGTAATGTAAATATTTTTACATAATACATAATTATATGTGTATATAAAATAAAATTCAACCTGTGTATATAATCTAAAATACTCTTGCAATGTAATGTAAATTTTCACTGCGAAGCTTAAAAGGTCTAGGCGAAGACATAAATATGAAGATCGTTTTGACCGTCCAAACGAGGGAGTTAAACCTCCGATGGCAGACTTTTTTGTCTGTCATTTGTCTGAAGGTTTCGTACCATGTGCGATTGAGCTAAATTTGATATATTCGATTGATACTTCTTTCTGATCTTTGCTGATAGATAGTGCAAAGTCTGAATTAGACGTTAGGAGTCTAAGTCATCTGTCCTAATCTGTCTGTCAATGAATAGACACGATTATGGCAAACATAAAATTTCCTGGTTAAAAGAAATGGCAATTAAAATATATAGGATTGAAAAAACTAACCAAAATCTGACGTACGAAGGGATTTTTTTTATTTTTTTTATAAATTTTACGAAAACAATACCTTACTATATAAATAACATGATGATGAGTTTTCTCTTGGAACCACTAATTTGTTCCACTGGTGGTACAACTCGTAGACTGATGGTAACACCACTGCTAGGAAGATTTATTTCTCGTAGACCCGTAGACCGCACTGGTGATGGTGGTGCCACGAGGGAGACCTATTTCTCGTAGACCCACTCGTAGTACATACCACAGGGACACATTTTTCGTAGAACCACTGGTGGTACCACGAGGAAGACCTATTTTGCGTAGACCGACTGGTTGCTAATCCACTGATTTTTAACTTAATACTTGCCTGTCTTCGCTATCTTCGAGCACATAAATTAATTCTCTTAAATTAGCTCGAGTACTTTAAATGTCCAGTCATTTTAAAGTTATCTATTTCTTCTGAAACCTTACTCGTACCATACTTAAACAAGTTAAAAATATGGCAAAATTTGCCATATATTTTAGAGTTTTCGAAAAAGTTCAACATCATTTAAGAGGTCTTTGACCATGCTGAGTTGATTGCAGCTAGTCTCGAGTCTCTATTACCGTTCTCGATTTGACCTCATTTTGACCTTGACCTTGAGATCAGAGGTCAAAGGTCAAGTTCATTTAAGAGGTCTTTGACCATGCTGAGTTGATTGCAGCTGGTCTTGAGTCTTTAACTATTACAGTTCTCGTTTTGACCTCGTTTTGACCTTGACCTTGAGAATAGAGGTCAAAGGTCAAGTTCATTTTAGAGGTCTATGACCATGCTGAGTCGATTGGCGTTTACACTGAGTCTCTAGCTCTTACCGTTCTCGAGTTGAAAGTAGTTCACGGACGGACGGACGGACGGACATTACTGTTGTATAAGAGATTTTCGTTTCGAAAACTCTAAAAGCTTAAAACCTTTCTGCCTATCTCAGTTAAGGTTGAGAGCTTACCACAAATCATTTGAACTTATATCTAAAATCGCTGTAGGATTTCTAAGGCATTATCAAGATCCATATGAGAGCATTATCAGATGTATTTAACGATCATGCCCATTAACTTTGATATCGTATAAAAGTACTGGTGAACTATGGAGCGTCGGACTATTTATTACACAATAGTTAATGTCTGTAGCTTTGTCAGTGTATCTGGTAAGTTTCGTGAAATAAATGTTATTATATGTCTCCTTCAAAGCTATAAAGAATAAACTATAGATAAACACACACTACGCCTATAGGTAGGCAGAGAGAGGTTCATTACTCACCCAAACTTTGCTAGTAATTTTTCGAGATTTAAACACACTTTATTGTATACAACATGCAGAACATGCACTTAAGAAGGGTATAAATGGTGGCCATATCGCTAAAAGCGATCTCTTCCAGACAACCTATGGATGGATACCGAGTTTTAGAAATTAAAAGAGGTAGTGTACAACTATAACTCTATGGAGAAAGAGAATAAAGCTTAGTAAACAATGAAATAAAGATAAGACTAAATAGGTCTATATAATAGGATTTTATTGATCCCATCTGCGTAGCAGTCCCCACGTCATAAGGAGCAACTGGGCCTATATAAAATCCATAACCAGCAATTCAAACTATAATTACAACAACCAGAACTCATGTTACACACCCCTAAATAGCATCTCTGCTGTAATTTTCCGCGAACTAGTTCAGAGTAACTAGTTCTTCTGTGCGGGAAAAATCAAGCATTACCTTGAAATTGGCGAAATAATCGATGAATATCAATGGAGCCACGTTTTTAAAAAACGAAGAAGATCTTTTAAAAGGAAACTCACAAAGTTGCTGGTGGAACAATGTTATTACTCAATAACTGAGTTTCTAAACGATAAGCTGTTATTATGTAGTTCTGTAGTGTTAATATATGTTTGTTTGATACTTATGTTCTAAATGTTTGACTCTTGCATCCTGACTGGCCATTATGCAGCTAATTTCTTATTAAAATTAATTAAATGTTAGACTTGTTAGATTTCATATAGCAATATTAACAGTGAATTCACGACATAAATTTAAACTCAGAACTGATATTTGTGTGGCAGAATGTATATGGAAGCAAAAAGTTGTATTTACCATCTCATTCTAATTACCTACGTTCATTGCAAATAAATAAATATTCTAGTCTATTCTATTCTACCCGAACATAATAAATCGAGATAGGTACGTACCCTATTTACTATAGTAAAAACGTAAACAATTCAGTTCCTTCTACATTAACCACGAAATGTGCCCGTACCCTAGTTGTGAACACCTTTGCTATACAAATACCGTTAAAGTTTGACTTATCTTACCGAAAATCAACAACTTAAATGTACTGAAAGTGTTAACTAAATTTAGAAAGGTTTATTATGTGTTTATCTTACTTCTAAATATAGAACTAAAATGGGAAAGGAAAGAATTATAATAATGTAGGTATATTCTGGAGATGTTTTGACAAAAGTAGGTACCCGTAGAGTTCGATTTTTACTGAGCGCGTGGCTTTTTAGGTTACCTCTGGCGCTCCACAAAAATCGGGTACCCAGACACTCACATACCGAACAACGTTTCTTGTCCTGCACGTGGAGCTAGTTAGGAGAAAATAGTTCTTTTATGCGGGACTATCGACTAATCAAGCATTACCTTGTGATTGGCGAAATCATCGATGGAGCCACGATTTAAAAAAAAGAAGAAGAAGAATGTAGGAATCCGTAACCGGAGAGAGTGCAAGAAAATTGTTATGAATGTGGAAGAAGCGACAGAAGTATGCCAGGATCGTAGCAAGTGGAACTCCATAGTCTCTGCCTACCCCCATGGGAAAGAGGCGTGACTGTATGGATATTTCCGTATTGAAGTGTAGTAATACCATAGGTATTTGGAGCCCTAAAACAAAATCAAACTGGTCTATCTACAGAGGTTCGATATTGCCCATGGGTTGTGGAGGTCAGATGGCAGACGGGAATCGGGATTGAGAAAACTATATACCGCGGGCGGAGCCGTGGTGATCAACCAGTATTTAATAAAGTCATATTTACTTTGATTAATTGACATAACCAGAAAATAAATAAACACAGGCTTATCCCAAAAACAGGGGGTCGTGTTATCAGAGTTTCTTATTGAGTGGATACTAACTGGAAGACAGAAGGGGTTCACGCACGATTAACTATAAATTATCCTCAAGAGAAACCATATTGAAATTCGTGGAGCCTAAAATTATGAGATTCTCAAGAATAAGCCCCCCGTTTATAAGCTGAGGCAATGAGCTGCTGAGATAAACTCGAATTATGCAAATGCTAATAAAAAAAAAAAAATGGTTGACCTTTTTAAATATTGTGACAATTATTTTTTTTATTATAAAATGACTGATGCCCATAGGCTTCGTTCGCGTAGAATAACTTTTAAGATCATAACTTTTTTGCTATATGTTAATTTGACACGGGATAAATTATGAAACGAGATAGTTTAAAAGTTAACTTTAGTCCTGTTATCCGATTTTAATAGAAAAGCCTATGTGTTGCCCTAGGCTGAGTTTAATCTATCTGTGAAAACCGCCAGAGAATCCGTTCAGTATTTTCCGAGCTTGGAGTGTAGAAACAAACAAACAAGAATGAATAAAATATTATGTTTTATTCAAGTTTTTTTATCGCTCATATTTACGGTACTAAGGGTCCAACATCTCCAGGGCCCAAGTAATCCTCCCCTACACGCAGTGCACCTGATAACAAATAGGCGAGGCTCTGATAGATAGGTTCTCCCCGAAAAGGCGCTGCACACGGCTAAGATACTATAATATTTTATCTTAAGATACAATATCGCTCAACAGCTATACATGCTCGTAATAAATCAGTAACTGGTGATCAAGAAAGTTATAACACGCAGGCGGAGCTGCGAGCAACAGCTAGTTATAAATAAATATGTTGGGACAATTCACACAACGCCATCTAGTCTCAAACTAAGCAGAGCTTGTGATATGAGTACTAGATAAACTGATATAAATACTTAACATTTATTGGGTGCAAAGGGGCTCTACCAACATCTTTAGAGCCCCAGCGACCTCACCTGCTGGTGGCGCACCTGCTGATCAACGGACGAGGCTCGTTAAATTATGGTACCTATGGAGTAGCTTCGGCCCCTACAGGGTACCAGGTGGTACAACAGTGTTGGTCCGAGGGGGTACCACCGTGCAACAAAAAAAAAGTAAACGTTATGTACCTTTTCGAGGTGGAGTTCACTAACGTCCGTGGACTCCATGCGAACCTCGATGCCGTCCACCATCACCTTGAGACGGCACGGCCCGCTGTGATGTTCCTCACGGAGACACAAATACGCCGCCCTGACGACACGTCTTACCTGTGTTACCCCGGCTATGTCATCGAGGAACAATTTCGAGACAAAGCCGGGGTGTGCGTGTTCGTTAGGGCGGATGTTTGCTACCGCCGGTTGCGCTGCCTAGAGAACCCCTCCAATTCTGTCCTTTGGCTGCACGTAGACCATGGCTCTATGAGCCAGATCTATGTGTGCGTCTACCGTTCCCACACAGGGGATTCTGAGACAACAAAGCTCTTCCAGTAGGTACTGGAAGAGCTTTGTTGTCTCAGAATCCCCTGTGAGCTGAGGTCAGCGAGACGGCTGATGAAGCGCAGGTGCGGTTCCCAAACGCTGACCTAGTATTTCTGGGGGACTTCAATGGCCATCACATTGAATGGCTGGGGTCCCTCAAGACTGATCATGCGGGTAGGGCCGCCCATGCGTTCGCTCTCTCCCACGGTCTGACCCAGATGGTATGCGGGATCACCCGGATACCAGACAGGTCAGATCACGCGCCCACTCTGCTGGATTTACTGCTGACGAGTCGCCCAGCCCAGTACAGTGTTTCGGTAGGAGCCCCATTGGGTAGTTCCGACCACTGTGTTGTTCAAGCTGGCATGAAGGTATCACCTCCTGCACGTGCTGTACAAATCTCACGACGACTATGGCACTACTCGTCAGCGGATTGGGACGGTCTACGCGATTACTATGCGTCAGTCCCCTGGAGCCAGCGCTGCTTTGTAGGAAAGGCTCCCTCGGATAGCGCTTCTGCGATTGCTGGCGAGATCAGTTTAGGGATGGAATATTACATCCCTTTCACTGATGTCGCCAGTATCCGCAGAGCCCGTCCCTGGTTCGGGCGAGATTGTTCCAAAGCTGTTCGACAAAAACAGTCGGCATATCGCGCCTGGATCAGGGCCCGGGCTGTGCGCGACCCAAACGTGGGCCACCTCAAAGCAGCGTACAACCGGGCCACAAAATCCAGCAAGAGGGCCTTTAAGAGAGCGGATGCCCAGCGCATCGCGCGGCTTGGTCAGGAGCTCGCTTCCCATCCCACGGGCAGCCCTGGATACTGGCAACTGGCCAAGGCCGTGCAATCTAACTTCTGTCAGCCCTCGCTGCCACCGCTGCGTTACCCAGATGGAACACTGGCTCACAAAGCCCAAGAGACAGCGGATATGCTCGCAAACCTCTTTGCGGCTAATTCCCGGGTCGACGACCGTGGCCTGCAGCCCCCCGCCATCGCCAACTGAGGCTACACTATGCCTGACATTGTACTCAGGCAATGCGATGTACGGCAGGGCGACCAAATAAAAACTATGAATTAAAGACGAACTATAATGATTATGAAAAAAGTATGTTCAGCAAATGTAGGTTTTATCAATGCCTTTTTAGATATTAAAAAATATTAAAGAAAATACAGCAAACTTAAAAGATCTAAGTTAAAATGTGATTAAAACAAGGTTTTTTGTAATAAAAAAACTATCGAGCGTTTTTTCAGTAATCGTGTTTTCATCTTGAGCATTAAATCTTCATGAACTGAAGTTACTTGTATAAAAAAATCAGTTTCCTAGACCTTATAGATCTTGAGATTTAGGTCAGTAAAGGTAGTCAAGTTAGGGTCAGGTGGCGTCTTAAATTTAAATGTTTAGACACACAGTTTAGATTGTTTCATTAAAGCACCTAGGTTGCCTAGGTATAGATAAAATATGTACTAATGAGCATCAAACATTTTGCTTTAAAAAATCTTTTTCAAAAAGGTTAATTATATCGCGAAGATGTGAGTCATAAAGAGAAAAAGGTACAGTTGTTTACGCTCTATTGACCTTTCAAACCTCTTTGGTTTTATTTTCCTCTCCATGCCCAATGTATACTTCCGGGCGTCCCGGGTACACTCTTGAAAGGATTACGAAATGACATGGAATAATCCTCAGGGTGCAGCCTTAATTTCGAACCCCACTCAGATAAAGCTAGATGAAAACTCATTAATAATAAATTATAATCTTAAACTAATTCAAAAACTTCGTTACAAAGCCAACAACTATGAAAATTTTACAATAAACCACGAAGGAAATTAAATTTACCTAAGCCGTATTAAATACAATGGCTTGAAATTATTTAATCAGAAGAAATAACATCATTCAGCCTCTGAAAAATTATATAAATAGAAGTAAATTAATTGCTTTTTGAATATACTTTATCTGCAAATGAAAGTACCATACTTAATAACTTAATAGTATGTACTATACTACCTACGTAATAACTTAATAGTATGTACTATAGTACCTATGTACTATAGGTAGATACGAGTACATACATACTCTCATCACGTCTATATCGCCTAAGGGACTTTTTTTTTAAATCCGCGGCCGCTGGTAAACACTCCAGGAATTTCCAGTGGCCCCCGGCGGATCCTCTAAGCGGTAGGCAGAGTTGTATTACACACCCACAGTTTGCCAGTAATTTTTTTTTTTTTTTTATTTATTTCAGGCAACAAATACAAAAGTTACAGGTGGTATAAACTTATTCTACGGCCCATAGATAAATACCTTAAAACTAAGAATATAGAATAGATATTATAAAGTTGTGTTAGTGATAGAAACTTAAGACTAGTGTTAGTAGCCACTTCACTATCGCACTTAGGTCCTTTTGCGTTCCGGTGGTAAGGATCCGCGGAAGCGACGGAATACCATGCCCTGTGGCCAGAAGTTCTCCTGCATGACAAGGCTCAGGGGACTGTTGGGCACTCGCACCACGAACGACAGGAAACTGACGTTGCGGCTCGACTCCAACAGCTGTAGTCTCGGCGCGAAGTTGCCCTTCTTGCGCACGTACTCCACGATGTTCTCGACCTTAGTGGTGTAGTGTAGGCGGGATATATACACTAGTGTACTCGGTACTGCGGCACGCAGCGCTGTGCTGGACTGCGTTGCATCTGTGCCGCAACGGTTCCCTTTGGTTCGCGATCGGCGCTTCCTACTTTGCACCGTCACAAACTCATCATTAGCCACATCCGATACCTTCTCAGGTAGCGGCTTCGGTGGAGCGGTCTTGATTACGCTAACAAAACCTCGTAGTTTCGCGGGAGCTGCAGGCACGGGCAGCGGAGCAGGGCGCAGGGTTCGAGCGGCTTGACAGGTATGGGCCGCGGGGGCGGGTGCAAGTGTGCGTGGACTCGATGACGGCCACACGGACGGTGACAAAACTACTGACACGAAACTCACATTGAGGTCAGCTTCGCAGCGCGTGTTAATGTTGGCGTTAGGTGGTAACCTAGATACCACTGTAAATTCGCAACGATATCCTCGTCGTGGATAGCCGACAGCTCGTCAATCACATCCAGCTTCTGTTGCAGGAACGCCAGTAATTCGTTTGCGACAAGTTGCGAACTCATCGCAATACATGCAACGGCTGACGCCGCGCTACACTATACGAGTATAAGTCAGCAAACACGTCCGCATCATAACGCTTCCTAGGCAAGACTGTGATGTTGGTCCAACGTGCGTAATAATAGAAGGTAAGACTATTGACGTTACCGAGCACTATAAAAAATTATAACTATTCAAGTAGCCAGGACAGCTGTTACATAAAAAAATTTAATCTCATCTGGTTCGAAATTCGGTTGCTTAGTGCTTAACACTGTGACATTATACTCCAGACATTTTATTTTGGTTTTTGGAACTTTAAGCAGAGAATAGGGAATAGTACCTACCAAATGCCAAAGTTTTAATTAACTCAATCTAATACCTAAGTATAATGCTGTATATTTTCACAAGAAACAGTGTCCTCGAAAATAATACTGCTAAGTTACAACCGACATTATTTATACTCGGCCCAGTGTTATAATCTTAGTATTAAATTTAGTTGTTACACCTGTGCCCTTGTTTATTTCGTACCAGTTATAATTTGTTATCTTGTAAATTATAACATCCCGACTTGCCCTCTTGAACAGAAGAACGTTAAGACCTTGTTCAGAACGGTGGGAATCGCACGGTACACGTCACTCAGACACATATCACGTCTTGATCCCGAAAGGGTAGACAGAGGCGCTTATTACGCCCACTTTTCGTCAGTTTCTTCGTTAAATCCCACGTGGGAAATGGCGAGCCTATTGCTGTTTCCAAAGACGGAGTATAATTGGGCCCAGGAGATGTATTTTGAAAATCGAACTTACCGCACACCCGCGCAGATCTCACGAAATTCTGAAACCGCGCGGTTCTCGCCATCTGAACAAGGACTAAAATATCAAATAAAGGAGTGGATATATTTTGAGCGAAGTGTGCGACCGAACGCTTGGAGCTTTACGATGTGCAGTTATTCTCTTCCTTTCATTATAATGAAATTGAGACGTTCTTGTAATAAAGTTCTTGAAAAAGGCTCATCGATATCTTTAGGGTAAAATTCATTTTCACCTATACGCGATGTAACTGCTGACAGGATTCTAGCAAATGTACTGAAAGTGGCCACGGAAACGTTAACAGGCTCATCCCCTATTACGTGGGACCAATACCAACTAGGTAAGTGTGTGAACACCTCTAACTTCCCGAAAGATATTGCTGCTATTGTTGCTTATCGATAAACTGTCAGATCTGTCTGACGAGGCTTTGGCAAAATATATATAGTATCCTGAAACGACAGTACAATTGCCCCTTATTTTTTTTAAATATTTTTGGACATGCTCACACAATGTGCTATGAGATTTAGACAACTGATAAACATACTTATATGTATATTTCTATTCTTATAAATACATACATAATATACATAGAAAATACCCAAACTCCGAAACAAAAATTCGTGGACCACAAAAATATTTGATTCGACCCGGGAATCGAACACGAGACTAGTCGAAAGCCGATGCACTACACTGACCACACCACTGAAGCAGTTGTTGAGTTATTACGAGGGAAACAAAAAGACTGATAAAATATGAGTGTGATAAACGGCTCTGTCTATCGCTTTGGCCTTGAATACCTGATTTTATGAATAAAAGATATTACAGTTGTGCTTTTAAAACCCTCTCTAATTAAACATCACTGTAATAACAAGTACCCTACGTTCCCTACCTACGTCTTCGTTGAATGGTAACATTGTTTGTTTTGTATGAGGATAAGTCAGTAAACTTTTCGGGAAAATAAAACCAGAGAAGTCATAAATACGACTATGTTACATTTCATTACGGGAGTCTTTCGTTCTTGCTCCATTACACCATGTTTTGTTCACGTTTCAGCGCGCCACCTGTTCTATAGGCAAGCTTGACATTGTGCAGATATTTAACAGTACTACTACAGTTTAAACCCATGTTCTGCCCGACTGCTTACGTTTTTTGTCTTTCTTAAATCGGTATTCATAAGATGTGTGTAAGAGATCGCTTTAAGCGATAGAACCGCCTTTTAGAGGATCCACATAGGAGACATCAGTTAAACACAGTACTTTTACAGATGTCTGCTATTATGTTTGTCCTCTACAGCTATCCTCCCTAATAAAAAAAACCGGCCAAGTGCAAGTCGGACGACTCGTGCACAAAGGGTTTAAAAAAAAATCATGTTTGTTGTATGGGAGGAGCCCCTGAAAATATTTTTATATTCTGTTTTTTAGTATTTGTTGTTATAAAGGAAACCAAAATACATCATCTGTCAAAATTTAAACTTTATTACTATCACGGTTCATGATACGTAGGTCACACTATAAGTTTTGCGTAACTTAAAAAAAAAAGTGAAAACCAAAATATTATGTTTATTGCTTTTCAAAATACTCTCTTTTACATTTTTAAAATTTCTTCATGCGAACGAACCATTTTTTAAAACAGGAGAACCACAGATCTGAAGGCATGTTTTCTACGTGCTGATTGAACGCTATCACTGCCTCTTCGGAGTTGGTAAAAGTGAAACCTCTCATCAAATTTTTGATTTTGGGGAAAATACAGAAATCACAGGGTGCTAGGTCGGGGCTATGCGCAGGATGGGTGACGAGTTGTACTTTTTTGGAAGCTAAAAATGACTGTTTTGTTGGCCGTGAGTGAAGAAGCGTTGTTATGTCGTCTTTCGCGAACTTTTTCTAACACCCTGGGTAAACAAATGGTAGAATACCACTCGGCATTAACACTCTTTTCATCTTCAAGTGGAATTGTATAGATGGAACCCGTAGCTGAGAAAAAAAACGCGATCATTTTTTTACCAACGTTTCTCGCCTGCCTCATTTTTGTTGGCTTGTTCTCATTTTCAAACTCCCATTCACAAAATTGCTGTTTTTTTTCGGGTTCAAAACAATAAATCCACGTTTCGTCACCTGTGACAATGTCATAAACAGCATTAGAAGGTCCATGGTCGTACTTCAGTAGCATCTGTGAGCACCATTCCACGCGAGTCCGCTTCTGCTTCGGTGTCAGTTCATGAGGGATCCCACGACAACAAAGTTTCCGAACTTTCAATTCTTCGTGTAAAACTTTCTGGATTTGACTCATACCAGTCCCCAATAGTCCTCGAATCATAGGTAATCCGCGGGTTTTCTTCAATTAGCTGCTTAACAGTAGCCACATTATTTTCGTTGACGGCAGTTGAAGGCTGCCGTTCTCGAAATTCGTCATGTAAAGAAACTCGACCTCTCTCAAATTCAGCAAACCATCGCCTCACGGTGCTCAAACAAGGTGCTTCTCTCCCAAAAGCATTTTGAAGACGAGCGGCACAGTCTTGCGGAGAGAGAGAACTTTTAAAATCATAAAAAATCATCACTCTAAAATCTTTTCGACTTAATTCCATTTTCGTTGCACACGTAGAACTTTGATGTGTGATAAAAAACAATTGACAAATGATTTCCCGCCAATTGTTAGAGTTGCAACGTTTAAAAAAATATAACATTCAAAATTCAAATAGTTCCGATTAGCTAGAAGAGCAAAACTTTTAGTGTGCCCCATGTATTACAGCTTTGAGACAGACTGACGGACGGACATCAAGGTCTCAGTAATAGGGTTACTGTTTTACCCTTTGGGAGCGGAACCCTAAAAAGCCCTCGACAAAATAACTGTTTGAAATTAAGGAACACTTGTGCCAAATTTTGGGGATATCGGTTAAAAATGTGGCCGCCCACCGATCAGACAGACAGATGAATGCAAATTTTCCAGTATGCTGTCGAACTGTGGACGTTTCGCTAGCTTTGCTCGCTCGGTTAATTATGTTGTTAACTCCCCTATGCAAGTATTTCTAGAATGAAAGTTCTAAGAATCTAACTTCACGGAGTTGCTCTGTTGTATACTTAGATACACAATTCAAAATAGCGTAAGTACAAATCAAACTTATATGGCATAGGTTCAAACAAAACTGAACTTCTCAAGTTAAATTTTGTTGGAATACGCAACTGTAGTCTGTAATCTCATCTCC
The DNA here is from genome assembly GCA_963556515.1 of Nudaria mundana. Lineage (NCBI taxonomy): Eukaryota > Metazoa > Arthropoda > Insecta > Lepidoptera > Erebidae > Nudaria > Nudaria mundana. The sequence continues at coordinate 2,946,543 of OY748299.1, forward strand.
CAAAATTACTTGTACTTGTGGCCTTCAAGACGTGACTTCTACAGAGTTAATACGATCGGCATTTCCTTCACATTCAAAACCTCAGAACATGCAGAACAAGTCTTATATCAAAACATATGGAAGTGATATTAATTATTTCTTGTGAAAATACCTACATACATTTTGGTTACATAAATTCGTAGTTTGCGTACTGTAGTTAGAAGTCGTTGTATCATTAACTATAATTTTAAGTTTACAGATTATCAAAAATTGATCTTCGTTGGTGAAAATTTAGTGGTTCAATAATTGATTTTTAGGGTTCCGAAGGAAAAGTCTCGGAACCCTTATAGTTTCGTCATGTCCGTCCTTCCTCGGCTTTTCTCCCAAACGGTTAGTGCTAGAAACATGAAACTTTGTATAGATATAATATATTTACTAGGCCAACAAAGTGCTAAAATAAAATTCTGAATTTTTTTTTGGGGTACCTCCGTTACACGTAAAGTGGGGATCATCTTAGCAACCTCTCAATGTTTTTAAAAGACCTATCTAATGATCAACACAATGGAGTAGACGCGAGAAAAAATGTCACCCCACTTTAGGCTTTACTGCACTTTTTTTTATTTTAATAAATATTTTAGACGTTCTCACACACCGTCATTTAGCCCAAACTAAGCCATAAGCTTGTGCAATGGGATCTAGACAACTGCTAAACATAGGCACTTATATATTTCTAAATACATATATATAAGAATATTTTTATTCTTATACAGGGTGTTACGTAAGGGTTATATCAACCCGAAGATACCCACATCAGCTGGTCAACCAGAACCCGTTTCGATATGTGTCGACCGCCAAACAAGAATAAAAAAATATTATTACCAAATAAAATACTCTTGTTCGAACAACACTAGCAAAAATCAGCTGATTTGGTCATTGATATCAAGTATAGGTAGTACAAATAAAGCGCGCCTGCAAAAAAATTTCTCTCTCTCTCCAAGTTAGAACATTTTGTCTCTGTTTCGCTTCAAGGTCGCGTGTCGGTCGGTGAGCGAAGCCGCCTCCCACCCCACCCACCATTCTGTCGAGTGTGGGGTGTCTTCAGGTTGATATAACCCTTATGTAACACCTTGTATTGTACCCTTATTATATGTATTTATAAATATTTTATTTTTATATATTTATTAAGAATAGTATTTCAGGACTTTTTCAGCGTAGTAAATATACATATCCATGCAAAGGTTCATGTTTCTAGCACTAACGAGATTCCGGGCGGCGTCGGAAGCGGATGCACTACCGACCACGCTACCGAATCACTCAATAATAATGAGGAATCAAAAATACCAGTACCAAACAAATCCGAATCCCTAACTAGACACTGATCTTGCACAACTAATCTCTACGAAGATAACAATATATTCCCAGCTACACGCAGCTGGGAATATACTCCCCAACTCCTTCGTATCTCATGGCTACCCAAAAATGTAATCAATGTTTAAAATCCAGAACGTATATGTACTGAAGTTAAAACCAATCCATACTCAAAGTTCGACTTCTAAATGTATTTCAAAGTTCACCGCTTAAACTTGTTAGTGAGCGGTTCACCACGACTTATTTTGGCCCGTTAATCTTTTAGGCTAAAATTGTGTTAGGCTGACCACACACAGCAAAAGTTTTAGAGGAAATAATTTGTTTGAACGTGTGCCTATTTTGAAAATAAAAAGAAAAAGAAGCGCGAAAGAAACAAATGACAGAAATGTAGGTATTGTTTTGTTTTGTGCAAGTACGATGTTTTCCACTTCAGCCGACAATTTTCGGTGATGATCGTAACTACAAATGATACAAGATACATTGCTGCATATTCATAATAAAAAAAGTACTCAATACACCATCGAGAATAAACAAAAAGTAAATACTAGTGAACAGTTAAAACCTGCACATTATATATATACACGCCATTTTCAGTTTATACACTGTGGCCTCCTCTGAAAATTGCTGGTCAATGTGGCACTGCCCACGTCAGCATATACCGACGACCTTCCTACACATGGTTTTAATTTACTTCTCTTGTAATGTGTTTCTTGTTTACGTTGCTTCTGTGTTTGTGAAATAAACATCTTTTCTTTTTTCTTTCTTTCACTAGCTAGCACTATCTGATATCTACGAGTAAGACAGGACCTAATCATGAAAATAATAATATGTTACACAGGGTGTAACATTCCAATGGGTCAGTGTGGGAAAGGCTGTTGTTAAAGTCTGTTTTTTAATTTATAACAAAAATAATAATTTCAGAATGTGGTTATTATTTTTATGACATGTCTGACACTATAAGACATATCTTATAGTTTGCCATACTGACCCATTTTAATATTACACTCTGTATATTCTAGAATTCGAATGTATATTGCAGTGGAAAACTGAAGCATACGCTTCCCCAATAAGTGTAAGGTAAGCCTTAGAATGTAAGAAATACGTATATTTATGCTTGTTGGTTACTTAAATTTCGAAACGTGTTTCCATTTTCCAAAGTTGTTAGGAGTAAGTAAAAAACTTTGATTTTTACGTCTAAAACGTGTTGTTGAGAATTTATATGCTAAAGTTTCGCCGTTGAAGTACTTGAATATTCACATTGTAGAGTATTTGTAATGCTGAAATACTGTAAATAAACATAAATATGAGTACATAGGTACCTTGGAGAACCTTCACAATACTCAATATTTTTATGTGTTCTACAATATTAATTAGATTATCCTGTTGGAGACAGCAAACCCAAAAGGAGAGAGCAAGAAGAGCGCTTTTTAGGCTTCCGTTGTTCAAGTTTCGGAACCCTTATAGTTTTTTCATGTCTGGCCGTCTGTCCTCGGCTTTTCTCCTGAATAGTGAGTGTCCCTCCCCTTCATGTAACTAGAATTTGTTTTTTTTTCTCTCGCCTCTACTCCGTATTGTGGGGTATCATTAGATGGGTCTTTTAAAAACATTGAAATGTTGCGAACACCATTTTTTGATTTAAGTATTCGTTTGCGAGATATTCAACTTTATAGCTATTTTTTTGGTAAAACAGAGCGTTCCCTCCCCCCTCTAAAATATAAACCGCTGGTTTAAAAAATCTGAAAATATTTATGATGGACTACCATGTAATGAACTTTTAAGAAAAAATTAAACGGATTAGACAACTTTGTTTGTCAGGAGTTATAGTAAAATGTGACTAGACTGGTAGAAATTGCAAATAAGTTACGATCATACTTATAATTCTAAGGAGGCTTTATATTAAGATACCTACTTATAGTTATAAAATATAGTTAGATATTATTACTACTCGTATATTTACGTTTTATGATATTATATTATGTATTAAGTGATGCACGTAATTAAATTTGTTATTGGCTAAGTGTCCAAAGTGTAAAATAGCTGTTAAGTTTTCTAATAAATAACGAGAATGTTTTTACATTTGGTATTTTTATTAATTAAGAATTTTATTGTATTTTCAAAAAATACAACACTGTACAGAGAGTATATAAATGCAGCATGGAATATTTACTATCTGCTGGTATTATTTTATTATGTAGGTACCTACTTATTTATGTAATTAACTATTTTTATATTACGCAATTCTACTTATTTGTTACGCGACTTGTTACATTCCTACATAACAACACTCTCAAATAAAACGAGTAAGAAGTAAGTCATTACGAGCACTCTTCACGTGTCCCACTTCATTAGAATCCTTTGAATTCACGCAACTGTATACCAGATAGAATTTAATGACGTCGTAAACATTAAAAAGCTGAGCATTAAGGAGGGTACGCACGAACACGAATATAGCAAACACACCTTATACGTATGGACGACATATTCGATCACGACCGCGTTAGTTCGAATCGAGTTTATGCACAACAACTGTGGATTGTAAAGAAGCTAACCTCTTTATTGTGTATCATGCAGTTCGTATGTGCGTACACGGAGACAGACATGAAATGTCATCATAACTGCATACTTCTGCAATAAAAAAAGTACAGAACTTTTTATTTTTTACATTAGTCATGCCTTTTTCCATTTGTGGTTGGCGGAACCCATAGATTGTCACTTCCAACGATCGGCCTGTTTATACTCCATTTAGTTGTTTGTATTTCCTATTAATAATCTCCGGTTACGATTTTTTATGATAAATTGATTAGTTATGGAAGATTTTGACTCATAATATTGCTTCGTGAGGTACGGATACTTTATTGCTCCCCGCGACATGGTCACGCATTAAATGTTGTCATAAAAAAACAAATAGCTTAAAAACCGGCCAAGTGCGTGTCGAGCCACGCATAAGATTCCGTAGTTACCCATAAAAGCCTCTATAACTCCTGAACTAACAGAGTTACAACCTCCGTTATAGTTTTCCTTCAAAGTTTATTGATTGATGATTTTTTTCAGGTTCTTCACATCAGCCATGTCAGCAACACACTCTTCAAAGGAAAAAATCATGATGATAGTCCATGTTATGAACTTTGGGAAACTATAACGGATGGTATGACTCTGTTAGTTCAGGAGTTATACACGCTTTTCAAAATAAAATAAATAAATAAATAGTCATTTAATTCAGATCACAATATACCCAGGTTATTACAAAATTTACGCTACTACAAAATTATGTGAAGTTATAAGAACTAATTTTAAAATAATCATAGCAATTTGAATAAAAATAATACTTTACGTAATTAATAATACTAATATTCAATTAATAAAATTAACTAACACCCTCTCCTCGGCACATGCCTCTCATAACAATGACGCAGATAGGGACAATCCAACCGTTCAGCTATCATTACTAGAGTGGCGTTTGCCGGGCTCCACTGGAAATACCTTCTGCGTGTGTACCAGAGAAGCCCGGTTACGGACGTAACAGCGAAATTAAAAAAAAATAAAGGCGTTTATGGGTAACTACGGAACTCTATGTTTATCGTGACTCGACACGCACTAGGCCGGTTTTTATTTGTAGGTAACTAAATAAATTAAAACTGAAATTGTTCAGTAAGTACCTATTTGATACATGATGAACTTATAAAATAGGTATGTCTAATAAACAAGAGGAAATAAAGTGTTCATGGATCTGAAATAAGTGTGTAAAAATACAAGGAAAACACCGGGAGCTCGTTAGCACTTGGTGAGGTCGGAGCAAAATAGATTACACATGCTAGCGGACAGATAAACGGTTTGCAGGCTACACTGCTCTTTTTAAGTCTATTCCCTGCTACTGTATTTTAGTTTCTCTTACTCGAGAATTTAAAATAAGTTTCTCGTGTATCAGTTAAGGTTCTAAGTGGTCCTATCAAGAACTGCAAAACTCAAGACGTCTGGACGTATGAGGTCCTTAAAAGGCTATAGGTTCGAGACGTGGTAAGCGATTAGAGAGAACACATTGTAAAGGTTAAGCAATAAAATAATATAATATAATCGACTCCATACCATGATACTGTGCTGGTAAGATACTACATGGGTGCGCCATTTTCAGTGTTGACGGTTGTTGTGCGGGCCTCCTCTGAAAACCAGCGCTGGCAAATCTGGGTCTGCCCACGTCAGCATAAGCTAAGAGGAGACCAAATTCCACGCAGATGTGGCGCATACTAGCATACAACCGACGGTTTTTTTTTTTTTACTTTTACTTTCTATGTTTATACTCGTATGTTTAGTTATGTAAGATGCTTATAATCGCCATATTTGTGTTTGCTAATTAAACATATTTTCTTTCCTTCTTTCTTTCTTTCTTTACAATCCGTATTTATAAGCAGGTAGTGTTTTTGTTCATTTTTTAAAATACAGCAACAGAAACACTCGTCTACCTAGGATCTTGAAGATAATAATGCTTCAAGGTACCTACTACGGTTTTACTTTTTATACATAAATTATCTAAAACTTTAGTGCCACGGTTTAAGACGTTTGTATTTGTCCGAGACGCCCAGGACTTTAATTGGCTGTGCCATAGCGGCTGGCACGTAAGATTTTGTTGCCTTTCATCAACACTTTATCACGTGTATCAATTTTTTTTCAGAACTACAATATTGCTGCTACTTTTTATTAAATTCATTCGGCCATTTTGGACGCAACCCATTATATGTGTGCCCGGTGACGGGAATAGGCTTGCCCCCTATTACGTGGGACTAATAATACTGGCAAATTGTGGGCGTGTAATGCACCTCTGCCTATCTCTTCGGGATATAGGCGTGATATGTGTCTTGCGTGATATGTGTCTTTTGTTCCACTCTATGACTTCTGAAAGCAAAGAGGCTCCATCGATAAAGATTGAACTATCTTTAAAGGACATCTGTTGAAGACTATTGTAATAGGCATATTCCAGCATTAGCAACCAAATATCTTAGTTTAGTTACGAGTTACATAACCTACTTTCACTTGATTGATTTAATCGTTAATGGACTATGCCATTAGCCATTTACTATTCAACCACTTGATTACAGATAACAGAGAACCCTAGCGCCATATTTGTTAACCAAATTGTTACGTCCAAAGTTCTATTGGTGCTAATAGTTGTTTTATAAATGCTGCAAGGCGGCTAGTAAGGAAATTATTAACTAAAAATAAGTTACAAGTGGACTAACGTGCTCGTATCCTTAATATTATAATGATGAAAATTTGATTGTTTGTCTAAATTTAATAGACTTCAAAACTATTAAAGTGATTTTGGAAATTCTTTCACTAATTTGTAGCAACATTATTCTTGAGGCTACTCTCGGTAATTATTTCTTTGGGAATTGGGAATGAGACCATTCAGCAATTCGATTTTTGTTTCACTAATATGATGCTGCAATATTTAATGTGGCTACTTTTTTCTACAAATAAATTATGTTCCCGCGTAAAGTGAGAAGGTGAAGTACAATGATCAGCAATACACAACATGAGTGTTCTTAGGACGCTCTGTGCACTGTTAAAAAAATTTACATAATTCTTGGGTAACTTTCGTTGCCCTAACCTTTCTGTATTTTTACATAACTATTTACATGACTATTACATAAATTTACATGACTATTACATAAATTTACATGACTATTACATAAATTTTATGTAAAACTTCATGAAAATTGGCGGTTTTAAGGAAAAAATGTAAAATTCACGAAAATTACGTAAAATTTCATATTTTTCCGTAAGTTTCCCAGATTTTAAGGGAATTTTACAGATTTATGTAATTTTTTGCATGTAAAATTACAGAATTTTTAACAGTGTATAGAGTTGTTTAATTATTTTATTAAATTATTAAAACATACTAAATTATTTCAAGTTAAAATCAAAGAATAATGAATAACTATAACCACAGTGTTATAAAATAAATTAGAGAACAGTATAGTCTATTATGTGGTGTATATTTTTAGCTTTGTTGTGGCTCGCCCACGCTTGGCCTATTCTACTTTGCGAATCGTGTCAATTGCTCCGCAAAAAAATGTCTGGTTGGCAACCAGACATTTTTTGCTTTAACTTGTGTTTTATTTCATACAATGTAAATTTCAATTGCCGTGTAACATGTTTAGAGTTATTTAGGTATTTCTGGGTAGGTTATTTATTTGTTTAAAATTATTTGTCAATGGTTTGACCTAACTAAGTCTTGTCTTCTTTGTCCTGTCCTTTGTCCCATTATTTGGGGTCGGGTCTCCTCACTTTTTAGCACCAGAATGAGATTATCCTGGAGCCTAGAATGGGACAAAGGATAGCCAAGTTGACTGAAAAGACAATCCGAGATAGATATCCTTGAAAAAAAAATAAAAGGGTAGATATCCTGGATTTTCTTTTTAGTCAAGTGGGCTTCCTTGAGGTCTGTTTGGATTTTAATCCACCAGGTTAGTGTCGGACTGCCTCTACCTTTCCTCTGTTCAGGCAGGCTTAGTGCAATCTAAACCTGACTTCTTATTTTAACGTGTCCATACCTAACTAAGTAATCTTATAAATAAGAAAGGAACTTACAATACACTAAAAGCGATTCAAATGAAATTTGTCACCTACAGATTATATTCTAGAACCTGTGAAAGGACAAATAAGGCTACATTGTTAAACTTTGTAAGGTTAATTGTATAGATTAGAACCCAGAAAATTACTGTAGTAGCACAAATATCTTGTAACAACTCTCCAATTAAGCTCGAAGCCTTAATAAATTTTAATTAACCAGCTCGTTATAAGACATAAAGTACAACCTAATGGCCACGTGTGTTAATATGAAAGATGTTACTTGCATGAAACATGACGCTTCTGTTAAGTAAATGAATCTTCACACCATAGAATATCTCGTTATTGTTCATGTTGGAGAGTAGTTTGTTTGTTTAGATAAATAAATAAATAAATTGTTTATTGACACGAGTAGTACTTTACAAAAATGTTTCTTAATTAATAGTACATAATTTTATTATAATAAGTTCAGATATAGAAACCCATAGGTACTAGGCCAGGGCCTGTATCATGGGAGACAGTGCTCTTTTTCAATATACATATAAGGATAAATGTGTTAATTTCAGACACTATTATTAAAGCATGGGGACATTTAAGGTTAGTAAAATTATTGAATTAACGTTACATATGGTAAGAGTGTAAAACTATTCATGTATGGATGATAATTATTTCTAATCGATACCTACTGTGTGTGTATGTGTGTGTGTGTGTGTGAAGTGTGTGTTCGTGTGTGTGTGTGTGGGTTAGTGCGTGTGTGTTAGTGTTGCTGTGTTTCTGTGAGGAAGATTACTCAATGAATTTTAATAGTGATTCAGTGCCTTCGTATTCAAGCTGGAGTAGCCAACTAATTGCTTTATTTTTAACCTGGTCCTAGTTAAGACCCACAATATCTTCCTTTATATTTAGATTTAATACACATGTAGGCTTTACACAAATTCATATACTTTTTCTAAACACTTTAATAGCCACTGGAAATACATTCTGGTGCGTATCAGACGTCCGGCAACGGCCGTGGGAGCTGGATATCTATGTGCCTCTGTTTTTATTTCTATAGTTTTCTTTCCTGTTTTTTTTTAGTCGGTACATTTTTTGTTAGGTTTTGATTTGTGCGGGATTGTGTACCATGTGCTGTTTATTTATTTATGTTTGTAATGTGCCTCTCTGTATGCAAATAAATATTTTTTCTTCATAAACATAAACATAGCATCACGCCTTTTTCCACGAAGGAGTAGGCAGAGGTGTGCAAACACACCCACATCTCGCCAGCTATGTTAGGTCCTATGTAATAGGGGGCGAGCCTATTGCCATTTACCGGGCACAAGTTCCAGACTCAGGGATAATTATCTGGGTAAAATTCTAAAGAGAATTATACATTATCCACCAGACCCGGGAATCGAACCCGAGACCTCGAGCGTGGCAGTCCGTACATAGTACCATTGTGCCATCGAGGTAGTCATTTTTTCTTCCTTTTTTTTTAACTTTAATTGGGGCAAAATTTAAGATTAAAGTCTGATGCCAGAAAAAAGAAGTTATTGCCATTTATTTTGTGTTATTATGTTACAAAACTTATCATTACATTTATAAATATATCTTCCTATCTATATAAATAAAAAACTGGCTAAGTGCGTGTCGGGACACGCATAAGATAGGGTTCCGTAGTTACTAATAAACTCCTGACCTAACAGGCCAAATATTTAATTAAAAAAATCACTATGGTAACATCTCAATTTTTTTTAACGGACTTTCTGATGATACATGTTTCTATCACTAACTTTTTGGGAGGAAAGCCAAGGTCGGACGGACGGACGGATGGACGGACGGACGGACGGACGGACAGACATGATAAAACTATATGGGTTCTGAGACTTTTACTGTGGAACCCTAAAAAATGAATCTCCGTTTGTTTGTCTCGCTAAAACTCGAGAACGGCTGGACAGATATGGCTAATTTTGATCTTGAAATATTTGTGGAAGTTCAGGGAAGGTTTAAAATGTAAAATTAGGGCGGTTCGAAATTCGCTGGGACCACTATGTAAGTACGTACTTATGTTCCTTTACGAGTCGAACTTGCTACATAATTGCACAAAAACAACATACTCAGGTGTATTTTTCAGCAGTTTAACTTGTTTACGAGCATCGAAAGTGCAATCTGATATTTCTAAATGAACACCTTAATAAAACAATGACGGTGTAACAGTATCCAGCGTGTGTTATCGAGTTTAAGTAGGTAGGTACTCGTAAAGTCGTAAATGATCTTCACGCTCATGTTTTACGAGATGCCTCTCTTAACGAGTAACTCCCAGTAGCGTGGAGATGTAAATCAATGGATGAATAAACAGTGACACATGGTTTGAATGAATACGTCTATTTCTGCGTCAGTTCCTGTCATTTTGGTTTACAGCAAATTAAGACAACATCACGGCTTGTACAGCTTGGCATGTACAGAGAAGTTTATTACGCTCTATTTTTAATCTTAAAAAAGTATAAATGATGAAATAATTATGTACTAAAAATAATTACAATCTACAAAATATCGTTTTAATAAACTATCCGGTAACAGCAATAGCCATTGCCCCTATTAGGTGGGACCAAAAAACTAGCTAAGCTTAAATGTGCGTATAGCATATATATGCATTTAGGATCTTTACCCACCTCCTCGGGGATATTAAGGCATGATCAAGGTGGTACAGCAATATTTGTAACATACCTACTCGTATTAAAACGAAATACTATTTGTTTTTTATTTTATCTTAGCCCGGCTCGTGGTCTAGTGGTAACCGACAATGTTAACAAATTGCAAAGTTTAAGCAACATCGACTCAGGGCGGTGTTACGATGGGTGACTAATTCTTAAGAGATTGAGAGCCCTCCGTGCCTCGGAGAACACATTAAGCGGTCGGTCCCGGTTGTCATACAAACATCTACGGCTGTCGTTATGGGTAGTTGGAGACCTGGACCTGGACGTTGGTTTAGAGAGTGCAACGATGAGTACGAACAGGGCCTCAAGCGCATGTCAGTCTTAGAACAGGAGCTGCACGAAGCACATCACCTCATTTCCCACCTTGAGTCCGAGAAACGCGACACTATGGTATCCCATGCCCATAACTTATTTGAGGAGTTAGTTGGTAGTGTGCCCAGCCTTGTTGCTACTGAACCTAACGCAGAACCCACAATTACAATAGACTTAACAAAAGATGATACCTTAATAGCTCATACTTCCAATCACAAGATGGGCATAGTTGAGTGCAGTAGAAACAAACTTAAGAAATATGTGAAAATTAATAAATACATTAGAAAAACCCAAAAACTTATTAAAAGACAAAAAAGTATGTACAAAAAAGTCAAGTATATTAATGACTGGAGGGTGCGACTTGAGCAACCCAAGGGGGGTGCCATCTTCATCGCGGCGGTGAGACCGATCATGGACGATTGGCTGCAGAGGCAGCATGGTGACCTCACGTACCGTGCGACGCAGATGGTTGCCGGGCATGGATGCTTCGGTAGCTATCTGTTTCGCATGCATCGTGAGGTCACACCCCGGTGTCAACACTGCGAGGTTTCCGACGACGACACCGCACTCCACACGTTGGTGGAGTGCTCAGCGTGGGCGAGTCAGCGCCGGGACCTCGTAGTGGGTCTGGGCGTGGATACCCTCTCGCTGGGGACCATGCTCCAAGCCATGGTGTCCAGCGGGAGTAGGTGGAACGCGGCCGTGTCCTTCTGCGAGCAAGTCATGCTCGCGAAGGAGGCGGCCGGGAGGGAGAGGGAGCGTACCCTCCCCGCCGAGTTCCGTAGTCGGCGGCCAGGCCGCCCCAGACTACGCGACTACGCCCAAGACTATCGTCCTCCATGATCGGGGCCTGAGGACGGCGGGTTCGCCACCCACCGTCCTTACAGAAGCAGGCTAGAAGGGTTGCGTGCTGCGGGGCCTTTGCCCCATAGCACGCAACCAGATTCACTCACTGACGCGGGATAAAACCCGACCCCAATGACGCGGGATTCTCGTCCCGACCAAACACCCGCAGAGACCACAGGGGTGGTCAAAGTCCGCCGGGCGCCACTGGACATACCCTCTGCTAGTAACCAGGGACGCCCGGCAACGGACGTTAGAGCGGCCGCGGCCTTGGGCCGCGGAATTAAAAAAAAAAAAAAAAAAAAAAAATATTAATGAGAGAAAACAATCTTAATCAAACAATACATACATTGACATTTCATAATCCGAATAAATTCCATCTGATTGACATAAACATGTATTTAGAAAATAAATTGTTATTGACGGACGTTACATTCTATTTGAATAGATATTTTAGGAGACAGATAGCATCTTCGCTATCATATTTTATTAAATATTCAGCCAAAAACTTGGCTAAACAATCTGCTTCTATTGAGCAGAAAAATGAAAATGTTTGTCTTGTGACCTTGGAATCTGTTCCAAATAAGGGTGACAATAATTTAAACTTAGTTGTAGGACAATAGAGGAAATCCCTAGCAAATTAAATTTAAGGACAAAGGAAAAGTGTTCATGAATATTATTCATCAAAATATTAAAGGCTTTTCTGGCAAAGAGTTAGAGCTAGAATTATTTTTGAATGAAAAGTATATTCATGTACTTTGTTTAACTGAACACTGGTTAAAAAAACATGAACTCTTAGTTAATATTGATATTATAAAATCATCAGTGCGTTTACTAGAGATTCCGCTAAAAGAGGTGGGTCACTCATTTTAATTAATGACAAATTAAAATCGAAAGACAAAAAAGATGTAGTAGCACTCACAAGCGAGCGAAATATTGAACTATCATGTGCAGAGCTAGAACAATATATTATAATTAGCGTCTATAGACCTCCATCTGGAGATTACTACTTGTTTCAGTCCATTATAGAAGAAGACTTAAAAAAGTATGTAAATGTAAGAAGACTGTAGTTGTATGTGGCGATTTTAATATTAATATTTTAGAAAACTCCCAGAACGCGCTAAGGTTTCTCAACCTTTTTAAATCTTTTAACTTACAAATCTTTTTTGTGAACCAACTCGCACCACAGCCACATAAGCTACCTGCTTAGACAATATTTTTTCTATGAGCGATGTAGATGAGAAATCAATAATACATTTTATTAATTCTGATCATGCAGGTCAGTTAGCTTGATTTAAGTACCAACATGTTCCATCATCAAAAAATATTGTATGTAGACCAATCACAAAATATCGATTAGAAAAATTTAAAGTAAACATTAATAATAAAGTACCTCTTTTGGAGTTGAATAATGATAAAAACCCGAATGATCTTTACGGAGATTTGTTCGGAGTAATCAAATACGAATGCACTAACATATTCACAAAAAAACAATAAATGTAAATCAATTCAAAATTAAATTTAGTGATTGGGATCACTAACGGGAGCCTGGAATCTATAAAAGTAGAAAGAAATTATATGAATTATACGAGACAAAGGCATCTACTAATGAGCCACAAGTAATTGAACGGATTAAAAAGTACTCCAAACTGTTCAAAAAAGTTTGTTCAATAGCCAAATCTAATTATATACGGGCTAAAATAGAAAAATCCGATAATAAAACTAAGGCAACATGAATATTATTAACAAAGAAACCTGTAAAGCAAAGTCACGTGATCGATCCTTCGAGTTAAAAATAGATGATAAACATATTAAAACTGATTTTGCAGTGGCCAATGCATTTGAATCTTTTTTCACAAATGTTCCAATTATAACAAATAAGTTAAATTCTTCAAAAAACGTAGCCAATTCTCTTCTCAAATCTAGTGTTGATAAATGTAGAGTTAACTTTGATTTTCAGTATATTGACTGTGTCACTATACTTAAAACTTTTAAACAACTGAGTATAAAAAATACTGAGGATCTTTGGGGCATTTCAACCAATATAATAAAATTAATAATTCCTGCTATTGCGCCTCCACCTTGCATTCATATTCAATAAATGTATAGATGAAAATCAGTTTCCTAATCTTATGAAGTATAGTAAAATCATTCCTTTATTCAAAGCAGGAGACAAAAGTGATTCTTCAAATTTTCGACCTATCTCCATACTCCCAACATTGAGTTAAATTTTTGAAAAAATAATATTTAATCAATTGCTTTCACATTTTACAGAAAATAAGTTACTTCATAGCAAACAGTTTGGTTTCACTAAAGGCAGAAATACAACGGATGCAGGAGTTGCACTTGTGAAACATATATTTGATGCATGGGAGGAAAGGCAGGATGCCATTGGTATCTTTTGTGATCTATCAAAAGCTTTTGATTGTGTTGATCATGAGACTTTGTTACTAAAATTAGGGTATTATGGTGTCTCGCACAGCTCACTTGGCTTACTGGAGTCTTACCTCACTGATAGAGTACAAAAAGTTAACGTTAATGGCACCGACTCTTCTGGCGCCTCATTAGTCATGGGAGTAATATATAATATACGTAAATGATATACCTTACTTCACTAAAAATCTTTGTGAAATAGTATTATTTGCTGATGACACATCATTAATTTTTAAAAGTGATAGACGAAAAGTAGTACTTGACGATGTAAATAATACCCTTTCGGAAATACTGCATTGGTTCACAAGTAACAACTTGCTGCTCAATGCGAAGAAAACAAAATGTGTAAAATTTACTATGCCCAATGTTAGACAGGTGGATACTCATATTACTATGAATAATGAATTAGTTCAAATAGTCAATACCACAGTTTTTCTTGGAATAACTTTATATAGTAAACTGCAATGGGGTTCTCATATCACAGCCTTGGCAGGAAGACTTAGTTCGGCTGCCTATGCGGTTAGAAAGATAAGGTCACTGACTGATGAAAAAACGGCACGATTAGTTTATTTTAGCTACTTTCATAGCATTATGTCATATGGTCTGCTGCTATGGGGCTCAGCTGCCGATATTGAGACAATATTCATATTACAGAAACGAGCTATACAAGCAATCTATAGACTCGGACCCCGTGACTCGCTGAAAGAACTATTTAAAGAAATTAATATTTTAACCGTTGCTTCTCAATATGTTTACAACATCGTATATGTACGGAAGAACATAGAACACTTCAAAAAAAGATCCGACAACCATAACTATAATACAAGAAATAAAAATAAACTGGCAATGACAAAAATTAGACTTCTTAAAATTTGGTAATTCGTTTGTAGGCAAATGTATAAAAATATTTAATAAAATTCCGCATTTTCACTACTATTTTAAACTTATTAAGAGGCACATTTGGTGCCTCTTAATAAGTTTAAAATAGTAGTGAAAAAACGTTTGATGGAGAAAGGCTATTATAATGTAGACGAATATCTTAATGATAAAAATGCATGGTCACCCTAATCTGCTGTTGTTAGTCACTCGTACCATACAAATTGTAACATAATATAAACAAAACATTATTAAAAAAGAAAATGGATAATCTACCTGAGTTTCTTGCTGGTCTCTTCTCAGGAGAACCAACTTACCGAACCAGCGAAAGAATCATTTTCAAATGGTTATTTAAGTAATTAATTTATTACCTATTTTTATAATAGTGCTTGACATAAGATTGTAAAATTTTGACATTCATATGGCTCTTTATGTGCCTAAATTGAATAAATGAAATTGATTCTTTGATTCTTTGACCTAAATCAAAAATCTGACCGGTCTCGAGCCGAATGGCGGTTAGACTGCGTTAGGAAAAGGCTCGATGGATGATGATTCAAGATGAGGTATGATGAACATGTCATACCATAGAACATATCATAGGCATCATAGGTTCATAGCTGAGACAAAATAGAGATTCGAATTTCCCGACAAACTTTAACGTAGGTAAATACTCGTATAACGATTTTTTTACGATTGACCTGACGACTTTCTACCGATAGACTCCGTAACTACTGAACTGATTTGGAAAATTCTTTCACCTATATCAAGCTACATTCTTTGCAAGTACCATCTGATAGGTTAATAATATCACGCTACGATCAAAGGGAGCGTAGTACCAATTAAAAATGTTGCAAAAACTATGGTACCACGCGAATTAAGTAGCGGTCTAGTCACAGAAGAGGAAGGGAGGTCTTTCTGATCTGTGCTCTAGTTACATATCAAAGAATACGCTTTGTGTTGAGAGAGAAAATTGAAATTTGAATGAAAATAATAAGGTAGATGACTCTTAAGTCAAAATCACCTTCTTTTTATTAAATAAAAAATAAATTAAATTTATTAAATGTCAAAACGATACGTTTCGTAAGAAATTGTATGAAATAGAAGTCTATGACATCACTTTTATTTGCTGTTAAATCAGTAACCAAGTTATTCAATTGATGATATAAAAAGATAAATCTCTTTTGGAATTCTTGATTTAATAGATACATTTATTATTTTAAGACAGCTTCGGTGGCGTGGTCGGTAGTGCATCCGCTTTCGACACCTTTCATATTATTATATTATATTTATTTTAGTTTTAAGGCATCTACCATATTATATGAAAATCGAATCATTTTGTAGAATTGCCAAATTGAAATTTCAACGATATTTAATAGCAATCAAGTAAAGAAAAATTAGATTAACCCTAATATTGAATCCTATCAGCATCCACCCTAAAGTGCCTTTTAATCCACTGAGCAATAATCAATTTATTGGAAAATTATCGGCCGTAGCCTCTCAGTCAATAATGTAGAATAAAAAATACATTTTATTTTATACAAGTTTAAAGGTTCATCACGCCTATATCCCTGAAGAGGTAGGCAGATGTGCGTGTAGTAATGTTTGCTAGTAATTTTGTTGGTCGCACGTATGAGAAAACTGACTGATACTGATATGTGGCTACATTAACACGCAGTAACGTAGGCTATTTTTTATCCCTGTAATGTGTTGCAAAACGAACTAGAAAATACGTGTAAACTCTCTTATTCAAATGAGATTTACATTATAGACAAATGGACATCTTTACTGATGGCTCAGTTTTTACATTTACTGATTTTTACCTTTGATTTATAACAATTTTTAGCTAAATGGGAGCAGTTTTTATATGTTTACCCAGTCCAGAGATATGAGGTAACAAACAAAAATAAAACATTCAAATTGAGAACCTCCTCTTCCGGCTTCCAAAAAAGGTTTGGAAGCCGGTTGAAACTTTTTTTAAATCGGTTCATTGACGGAACCTATTGAAATCAAACAAACTATGAAACCTTTGCTCTATATAATGCTAATTATAGTAGATCTAATCTATATATAGAAATGGGGAATGTCCCCCATAGCTCTCGAGAACTGTTACTGCTTATGCTCCAATGATGGTTGACCCCTTTATGGATAGACCTCGATCTGGAGGCAAGCCAAAAAATCGAAAATTCGACCTAGCCCTAAGGGGTCAAAAGTTATAGGTCAAAACTTATGGCGTGGTGCGGCGCGAAGCACCGCGCAAGACACCGTACTTGTAGAATAGAATGGAAGTAGGTTGTTAGCATGACCTTATAAACGAGTATATACTAACAAAATATCCAGTGTAAAATGTGAGAACCGTACTCTCAAAAATATTGTACGTACAACGGTTATAAAATGTGCACTTCACACTACACTGAAACTTAAACAAACTTGTACACTAACAGAGAATTTTATCACCGCACAAGCTTTGTTAAGCTCTGTTCGGCACTTATAGTACTTAAGTTCGTAAATAAAGCTTTAGTTGATTTACGAAATGGATTTTAAGTCTTTTATAGTGTTTGCAATGTTTATTTGGGACATATATGATACAAGTTTACGGTTAGTTCCTACCAATTGTTCCTAAGGTGCTTAGGTGGATATTGCCGGGCGCCTCAGGTACACCTATGCGGCTTCTGTCTGTGTGATTGCGTCGGGTGTTACTCTGCATCTTTGGGGTCGGGGTTTATCCCGCGTCGGTCGAGTGCTAAGGTATATAGATAGAAAACTTTTTATTGTACACCAAAACTATAGAACGAACAAATAATGGATTCCAGCAATTTTCATGTAGATACAATGTACGGCCTTTTCGCCTACAGTGATCTCGTTCAGGCAACCTTTGGATGGATGGGTAGGATAGATAGGTTCACTTGTCAACATCCCCGTGGCACCACATCCACCTCTGCACGCGGTGCACCTGCTGAGAAACGGACGGGGTTCTGGCAAACTATCCTAATAAATGACGAGCATTATGCCGCTAATAGGACACTTGGATTGCCAGAGCCTACACTGTGGATCAGTAGGTGCACCACTTGCAGAATAGTGGCTTGGGTCATAAATGTCCCCTAACGTCTAAAATGTCCCGAAGCAGTATTAAACAAATAAAGGACCTAATAGTAAAAGACTTTTCTTTTACTCTCTTTTCTTTAAAAAATATCTCTCGTTTTAAGAACTGTCCAACTTTCTTCCATTGAACGTTGGTGGTCGCTGTAAACTCTATACAATAAATCACTGTAGTTAAAAGACTGGCAGTAAACGCTTCATAATTGAGCATAAACCACTCGATAGTTTACAAACTACGCTCACATTAAACTTCCTTACACGACCAATGAGTAAACAAAAGGTATTGGAACAGGAACACGTGTGCTTGATTTAGTATTTGTGGATTTATGATTCAACACGGGATCGCTACTTAACTAATCTTTACTTCATATAAAAACCCGTTAAGTGCGAGTCGGATTCACGCATGAGAGATTCCGTATCGTAATCCGATTCCGTATTATGTTAGTCTGTTTTTAATAGGTATTTGTTATAATAGCAATTGAAAAATTTTACAGTCTAGCTATCAAGGTTCATGAGACAACCAACGAGAGTCTAAGTAAAACAAAAGGATCTCATCTATATCAAATCATTTTGTTATATATGTATATAAAACAATGGAAAATATGATGTTAAATTTTTAGATAATTGTAATGATTTCGCTAAATAGAAGACATTATAAACGTCGACATATGTTTCACCTACTCACGAGGCATTATCAAGACTGCCTCAAAGAGAACAGTGTGTATGTATATACCTATGTTTTTTTTTTTGGCAAATACACAAAGTTCCCTCAAACTACAATAGACACACCCCCTATAACGTGAACTAACGAAAACGGAACGAAAACACCGAAAATTTCATGTTTATCCCCTGGGTTTTATGTTCAGTGTTTCTTTTTAAATCCCTTCATGATAATTACCTTAGTAATATAATGGCTTGCAACTATTAGTAAGAGTGGTTCATCTGTAAGAATATTATAAAAAAACGGCCAAGTGTGTATCGGGCCACACATAGAATACGGTTCCGTAGTCACACATAATACCCTCTATAACTCCTGAACTAACAGAGTTATCGTATCTGTTATAGGTTTCCTTGTAAGTTCATTACATGGACTACCATCACAAATATTTTAAGCTTTTTCAAGCCAGCCGTTTAGATTTTAGAGGGTCTCTAAAATCTAAACGGTTAAACGCTCTGTTTTACCAAAAAATGAGCTATAAAGTTGAATATCTGGCAAACGAATACTTAAATCAAAAAATGGTCTTAGAAAGCTGTTGAAAATGTTTTTAAAACCTTTGGACAGACGGACGGACAGATATGACAGAACTATAAGGGTTCGGAAACTTGAACTACGGAACCATAAAAAGGTAAGATTTAATTGTCTGTTTGTTTGCATTCAATAGGATCCGTAACTACTGAACCGACTTTGGAAATTCTTACACTAATATGTAGCTACATTATCCCTGAGTGACATAGGCCTTTTTATCCCGGTAATCCCGTGGGAACGAGTAAACTAAATCACAAGGGTGGACCCGCGGTCATCAGTTAGTATTTTATATTGTATCCAAAATAACAAGTACGAAAATACATAAACTAACCAAATGAAGTAAACCTTCTTACTAAAAGGGTTCTGAACGACCTTCATTTCTTTTCCACTAAATCTGTCAGCCGTAAGTACCAATCACCCTTTCGCGCATAAAATTTTATTTGTCGACCTCAATATAAGTAACCCGAGAGTTCGAAATTCAAAAGTTGCTAACCCTAATCCGTTAGCCCTTAGTAGTGACGTCACATATAAACATACCGACAAGGTATTATTGGTTTTCACTTGAGAGAGCTTTAATGTACCTCCTGGGACCCATTTCAGTGCCGCATTAATACTATTTGTGCTGCATGATTTTAAATGCCCCACGATTTATGAATACCAATGTATTCCAATGTGGGTAGTTGGGTTTTTATCCCCAAGGGGGTAGGCAGAGGCATTAAATACGCCCACTTTACACCAGTAACCTTGCTGGTCATACGTTATAGGTGGCAAAATTATTTCAATAAATCGGGCACTTTTAAGCTAATTAAGTCAACTTCAACTGCAAATATCTATTGCACCAGTCGATCAACGAGCTCTGGAAGACGTAAAAGTTTAAAAAGCGGCAAGAAGCTTCAAAATTACAATATAGTTGTTACTTTTTATTAAATTCATTCAGCCATTTTTGACCATTTTTGGACATAACCCATTATATGTGTGCTTGGTGACGGCAATAGGCTTGCCCCCTATTACGTGCTAAGGTGTAATATATGTGTGTGTGTGTAACCACAGAGCTTCAATATCGTCCATGGGTTGTGGAGGTCAGATGGCAGTCGCTCCATAGAAATATTAAAGTTCAGTCGCATCGCTATTTATATAGTTAGAATGAAAATGCCAACCCTAACTGGTATGGGAAAAGACTCAGTGATAATATTTCTGTTACGTGTGTAGATCTGATGTAGAATTTCGACAAAAGACAAAGCTAATGTTGGGTATGCAACGTCACAGAGTAAATTGAAATGTCCGTCTGTACGTAGCTTAAGGTGACTAAAGTATAGGTCTTGGATTTCGACAACGTGAGCTAATAAACTAAACTAAACCCCTCGCTATCACACTGCTGTGAATTCACTGCTATATTATACATGGGGCACACTAAAAGTTTTGCACTTCAAGCCAATCGGAACTATTTGAATTTCGAATGTTATATTTTTTTAAACGTAGCAACCTTCTTAGTAATAAAATAAAACAATTGGCGGGAAATCATTTGTCAATTGTTTTTTTTTACACATCAAAGTTCTACGTATGCAACGAAAATGGAATTAAGTCGAAAAGATTTTAGAGCGATGATTTTTCATGATTTTAAAAGTTCTCTCTCTCCGCAAGACTGTGCCGCTCGTCTTTAAAATGCTTTTGGGAGAGAAGCCCCTTGTTTGAGCACCGTGAGGCGATGGTTTGCTGAATTTGAGAGAGGTCGAGTTTCTTTACATGACGAATTTCGTGAAGGGCGGCCTTCTACTGCCGTCAACGAAAATAATGTGGCTACTGTTAAGCGGTTAATTGAAGAAAACCCGCGGATTACCTATGAGACAATTCGAGGACTATTGGGGATTGGTATGAGTCAAATCCAGAAATTTTACACGAAGAATTGAAAGTTCGGAAACTTTGTTGTCGTTGGATCCCTCATGAACTGAAAGCGGAGCAGAAGCGGGCTCGCGTGGAATGGTGCTCACAGATGCTACTGAAGTACGACCACGGACATTCTAATGCTGTTTATGACATTGTCACAGGAAACGAAATGTGGATTTATTGTTTTGAACCCGAAAAAAAAACAGCAATCTTGTGAATGGGTGTTTGAACATGAGAACAAGCCAAAAAAATAGGTGCGTATTATTTTGATGACAAAGAGAAATGGAAATGGTGTTGCTTGCTCCTCATCTTAACTATTTAGGCGCGACTCTATAACTTCGCTTGTTTATGGTACTTGCTATGTATAAATGTTAACTCGTTATGCACTTAATATTGTAATTTCATACTTACTATTAGAAAAGAGTGGCCGTGAGTTTTATTGCCGGGTTCTTTCTCTCAGACTCTACCTATCGTTTTGCGAATCTGGCAGTAAATATAAGTTTAGAAGCAATTTAGACTTTAAATTTAATTGTAACCTTTATAAACGATTGACTTTCAAAAGTGTTCCCTTGTCTATAACCCATTTGGATAAATATATTTTTCATTTTTATTTCATTTTATGTATTGACTAAAGTATTTAAAGAGTATTCTTTTAGAATCTAAACAATTTTCCGAATATATTGGATTTAAAGATTGATTATAGAGAGATAGACGATAAATACAGGATTTCTTTTCTATATCTGTACCTAGGTAGCGCAAAATCCCATCGTGCTCAACACACAAAGTTCGAAAAAGGTGGGATTTCAACCCACAATCTCTGAATCCAGTAGTTAGCTTTAGGCAGTCACTAACCACTGGACCGCATAGGTTGTCATTTATCAGGGACCACGACAGTTGTCCCGCCAAGCGAGAAGCCAATTGGTATTTGAGTAACGAAACAGCTAAGCGACACATTTGCTTAAGTTTTAGAGTTTGTTGAGAACTTAAGACTAGGACTCACACAGAGCGCTATACACTAAAGATGAGGGAAAGAATTAGGTTAGGACGTGTAGAATTAGGAGCTCGGCTCCATTAGATCTTATAATTAAACTTACTTTTACAGTACCATCAATACCTTACTCGTTGCAATATTTTGGTGAGATTTATTTTATTCAGCTTATAAAACCAAGTCGTTATTGTAAGTTGTAAATAACTAAATTGGAAAATATTGTTCATACTCATAAAGGGTTTTCAAGCAATTATCAACATCTGTATACTTAACTACTTGTCGTAAATATAAAAGATTATTGTATAAAAACTGGTGTAACATGAAAATGTTACTCACACTCAGTATTTTCGAAAACAAACATAAGTTGTACCATTCATATGTAAATGATGTCCGTCGATTCCAGTAAATAAAAGCTTAAAGCTTAATTAAACTCTTCGTTTCCAAATGGACACATTTTAAAATGTGTACCAAATGTTCTCGATGACGTCGATAAGCTTCCAATCAGCATTAATCCGTGAAAATGCATTTAAATGTGCACATGTGCATGAAATTTCGGGTAGTTTAAAGCACGTTATCAATATTGAAAGGTCAGGTAATGATTCGTCTCTAGGCGACAGTTTTGGGTCATTTTAAGTATTTATTACCTAGTCTAGTTGTATTTTAATGTTGTAGTGGGTAGGTAAGTACTTTTTTTATTAGGTATTGTCACAGAGTAAAGAATTTGGAAATTGGGCCCGTACGTATTTCGGCCCACCAATAAAACAACCCCTTGATTGCCGATACGGCCCGTTTGTCGTTCGCTCTGTTCGCGATTCGGCCCTTTTTCGGTTTGGCTCTTTTGCGGTTTAGATCTTTCGAGATTAGGCCCTTTCATGTGGTTATTGTAAACTAACCAAATATGTCAAGTATTTTGTTTAGTGTCTCATTCTTTTCCAATTTAAAAGAGATAGCTGTAAGCAACAAGGCTAAAACATTGAAGTTTATGTTATTATTTCAAATTAACTTTTATTTAAGACTAGCTGACCCGGCGAACTTCGTATCGCATAAAAGGTTATAAATGTAGTGATAGCTTTAACTTAGCTAAAATTTATATATAGATAATTTTAATTTAGGTACATAATCAAAAAATACACAAACTTTATTAAGATTGATGTTTTTTTATTTTACTGAAGGACTTTATGATATACAATATTTTTTGTTTTGTTTTTGGGCGCAAGAACAAATAAGGCGGATGGTTTGCCAACACGTGAACATGCCACATACAATTGACCGTGTGAAAAGCATGCATTTTCTAAATTTAGTCCACAAATAGCTAAGGGTTGTCCTTTTTTTTTTTTTTTTTTTTTTAATTCCGCGGCCCAAGCCCGCGGCCACTCTAACGTCCGTTGCCGGGCGTCCCTGGTTACTAGCAGAGGGTATGTCCAGTGGCGCCCGGCGGACTTTGACCACCCCTGTGGTCTCTGCGGGTGTTTGGTCGGGACGAGAATCCCGCGTCATTGGGGTCGGGTTTTATCCCGCGTCAGTGAGTGAATCTGGTTGCGTGCTATGGGGCAAAGGCCCCGCAGCACGCAACCCTTCTAGCCTGCTTCTGTAAGGACGGTGGGTGGCGATCCCGCCGTCCTCAGGCCCCGATCATGGAGGACGATAGTCTTGGGCGTAGTCGCGTAGTCTGGGGCGGCCTGGCCGCCGACTACGGAACTCGGCGGGGAGGGTACGCTCCCTCTCCCTCCCGGCCGCCTCCTTCGCGAGCATGACTTGCTCGCAGAAGGACACGGCCGCGTTCCACCTACTCCCGCTGGATACCATGGCTTGAAGCATGGTCCCCAGCGAGAGGGTATCCACGCCCAGACCCACTACGAGGTCCCGGCGCTGACTCGCCCACGCTGAGCACTCCACCAACGTGTGGAGTGCGGTGTCGTCGTCGGAAACCTCGCAGTGTTGACACCGGGGTGTGACCTCACGATGCATGCGAAACAGATAGCTACCGAAGCATCCATGCCCGGCAACCATCTGCGTCGCACGGTACGTGAGGTCACCATGCTGCCTCTGCAGCCAATCGTCCATGATCGGTCTCACCGCCGCGATGAAGATGGCACCCCCCTTGGGTTGCTCAAGTCGCACCCTCCATGACTCCATGAGATCCTGGCGGAGTTGGGACCGCAGGTCCTCGATTTCTCGAGACGCAGGCCTGTGGTCCCGCTCCAGCGCCTCCTTGCGCCATTGGAACAATGACGCAAGGGCTCTCGCTTCCAGGTCCCATGGAGGGGTCCCGGCTAGGAGACATGCAGCCTCTCCGGAGATCGTGCGGTACCCCCGTACGGTTCTGACGGCCAAGGTTCTAAGTGGTCTGTTTAACAGAGTCACGTTCCCCTTGACCGCCAACCTATCCGCCCATACGGGAGCCCCGTATAGGGCCATACTCCGCACGATCCCCAGGTACAGTCTCCTGCAGGAGGCGTTGGGTCCCTTTAGGTTGGGCATCAGTCGCGAAAGCGCGACCGATGCCTGCGTCACCTTGGGGACCAAACTTCGGAAATGTGGTCCGAAGTTCCATCGGCTATCAAGTACGATCCCTAGGTACTTCATCGAGGGCTTGATGCCGATGCTAACGCCTCCCACATTTATGCTGGAACCTTCTGGTGGACCGTTCCGAGGTCTGTGAAAACACAGAACCTCGGACTTGTGCAAGGCCACCTCCAGTCCCAGCTGCCGTGTCCGACCCACGACTCGAGCAACACCCGTCGTGACCTTGAGTGCTGCCTCCTGGTACGTTGCACCCCGCGCCGTGACGAGGGTATCGTCGGCGTAGCACGTTACGCCGACACCCCTAGGCAACGCACCCCGCAGCACCCAGTCGTAGCCGATGTTCCACAGAAGCGGCCCCAGGACCGACCCCTGCGGAACACCGCACGACACATCTCGCCGAGCTGGCCCGAGCCAGCTGGGGAAAGCTATGGCCCTCTCCGAGAGATAGGCCCCGACAATAAGGGTTGTCCTTGTGATTTATTTATAGTCATTGCGAATGCAAGGCGAATTGGAAATTGAATACGTTTAAATTCAAAGGGCATGTCGGATGGGATCATGGGAATCCTCGAAATAAAGACTTCTTCACCTTTGGATTTTCCTTTGAGAATCATTGCTTCAATCACATTGGTCATCAGTTTTGTTATCACCAAACGCGTTCCATTGCATAGTTTTGGTTGGTTTAGATTACGAAGCATGATGACTACCGAGCCAACCTTTAGTTGTAAATTATGCGGTGGTAAGCCAGGCACTTCCAAAGAGTTTAAAAATTCAGTCGTATAGTTGGTAGCTTCGTCTTCGTTAGTGACACAGTCAACAGATTTGAATGAATGCAGACTACCAACTACATGGGGCACACTAAAAGTTTTGCACTTCTAGCTAATTGGAACTATTTGAATTTCGAATGTTATATTTTTTAAACGTTGCAACCTTCTTAGTAATAAAAAAAAAACAATTGGCGGGAAATCATTTGTCAATTGTTTTTTATCACACATTAAAGTACTACGTATGCAACGAAAATGGAATTAAGTCTAAAAGATTTTAGAGCGATGATTTTTTATAATTTTAAAAGTTCTCTCTCTCCGCAAGACTGTGCCGCTCGTCTTCAAAATGCTTTTGGGAGAGAAGCACCTTGTTTGAGCACCGTGAGGCGATGGTTTGCTGAATTTGAGAGAGGTCGAGTTTCTTTACATGACGAATTTCGTGAAGGGCGGCCTTCAACTCCCTTCAACGAAAACTTACTACTGCTAAGCGGTTAATTGAAGAAAACCCGAGGATTACCTATGAGACAATTCGAGGACTATTGGGGATTGGTGTGAGTCAAATCCAGAAAATTTTAAACGAAGAATTGAAAGTTCGGAAACTTTGTTGTCGTTGGATCCCTCATGAACTGACAGCGGAGCAAAAGCGGGCTCGCGTGGAATGGTGCTCACAGATGCTACTGAAGTACGACCACGGACATTCTAATGCTGTTTATGACATTGTCACAGGAGACGAAACGTGGGTTTATTGTTTCGAACCCGAAAAAAAAACAGCAATCTTGAGAATGGGTGTTTGAAAATGAGAACGATTCAACAAAAGTGAGGCAGGCGAGAAACGGTGGTAAAAAAATGATCGCATTTTTTTTCTCAGCTACGGGTCCCATCTGTACAATTCCACTTGAAGATCAAAAGTGTTAATGCCGAGTGGTATTCTACCATTTGTTTACCCAGGGTGTTAGAAAAAGTTCGCGAAAGACGACACAAAAGCCGCGTTCTCCTACATCATGACAACGCTTCTTCACACACGGCCAACAAAACAAAGTCATTTTTAGCTTCTGAAAAAGTACAACTCGTCACCCATCCTGCGCATAGCCCCGACCTAGCACCTTGTGATTTCTGTATTTTCCCCAAAATCAATGATTTGATGAGAGGTTTCACTTTTACCAACTCCGAAGAGGCGTTAGATAGCGTTCAATCAGCACGTAGAAAACATGTCTTCAGATCTGTGGCCCTCCAGTTTTGAAAAATGGTTCGATCGCATGAAAAAATGTAAAGGAGAGTATTTTGAAAAGCAATAAACATAATATTTTGGTTTTAACATGTTGTTTTTTTAAGTTACGCAAAATTATAGTGTAACCTACGTATTACATTCTGGATTGTAAAGTTTAAGTCATCTACATCTTTATTCTTAGCCGCTAAAATAGCTCGCTCACTCAGCCATTCCTTATTTTTGTGGTTATCAATAATGTTTGGAAATACATTCTCGATAAGCTCGTCCTTCGATGAGACGTAATTGCAAAAAAAAATAGGTGGAAATGAAATCAATCCGCTCCATTTGTCAACAACAGGAACACGGCCATTACCGATAGTCAGCAATTGCTTGCAGAAATCTTCAGCAGAGGGATCGTTCAGCAATACAACTCTCATGTTTGCTACTAACAGAAATTTCTTCTGTTGTGCCATAAATAGGACGATTTGAGGCAAGCGTTAATTTCATTGGCAGCAGTTGATCTTGGAATGACTGGCAGCGTTTGGCGAAAATCGACAGACACTAAAATCATTGCGCCTCCAAAATATCTTGAGTCTTTGCGCAGATCTTTTAATGTCCTGTCTAATGCTTCTAATGCGCGTTTGTGCGCCATTGTGCATTCGTCCCTGATTATAATTTTAGCTGCTATTAGAACTTTGGCCATTGCAGAGTTTTTCGCAATGTTACATGTTGGTTGTTCAATAGTTTGAAGGTTTAATAAGGGTAATTTTAACGCTGGATGAGCCGTACGGCAACCTTCTAACAATGTGGCCGCTATGCCAGAAGAAGCAACTGCTACCGCAATGTCGGATCTCGCACGAATAGTGCCAGCCACCATTTTCATCATCAACTGCCTTGATTAATGTTCCATAGACTTCCCTCTGTTGGGGATTCAACAGAGGTGCATTTGTTTGAACCAACTGGCTTAGTCCATGTCGATCATAGTCACGCTCACGCTCAAACTCTCGATTAAATGCGTCATTCATTCCACGATCTGGCGCTGGCATTCCTAACCTGACTAACAAACTGCCGCACATGACATAACACATATCTTCGATCAAAAGCAAAGCCTGGTTATGAACTTCCTCACTCGCTTCAAGATCGCGATTTCTTGAACCGATACGAATCTGATGTAAAATGTCTTCTGACATGTTGTCCTTGTATTTGTTTCATAGGTCACTTGGATTCTATGGAAAGCATGTCGAAATGATGATAGAAAATAATGGGCGTATCTGACTTGGAGATGCAGATACAGATGCTTCAGCGAGTGTCGTATCCCAGTGATTATCGTTTTCAAGCAAATTGAGCTCTTGACATGCAGCACGAAATGTAGGGTACATTACACCATTAACAGTTCGTAGTGATGCAAATGATGTTGGCCCTCGAACATTCACCAGTAACAACTGCAAATAGAAGCATTCATCATTCTTGGGATGAACTGTGTAAATACGACCAAGAGCATCAGTAGAACGCACATCCGGATAGCCTAAAACAGCATCGCCTTGCTTCCGACGTTGAATTTTTTTTTTTGAAGCATTCCAAGTATAATAACATGTCATTTCCGAGTAAATCAATTTTTTTATTTTTTTTTACTTTTTAATACTTATTCTGTTAACCAGGGCTGCGACGATTCAAACTAATCGGAAATCATCTAAATCGGTTTAGCCGTTCTCGAGTTATAAACGGTCGCACTAACAGGACTTTCTTTTATATATATAGATAAGAATTACAATATGCATAATTATATACTAAAAATATTTACATTACAAAATATCGTTTAAAAAATCCTCCGCGTCATTACCGACTGGGAAGGTTCCCAGAATGCTGGCTGTGTTGCCACGTTGGATGGCGATACTTATTATTTGGTTTTATCTGTGGTGTAGGTACAATACAGAATAATTTCACTATTTTAGAAGAACTTCAATTCCCAAGATCGGTACAAAAATAATGATACTTTTTATTTTATAATAATGTTCAGTCGAGATCAAATGTCTTGAAGTTTAGTTTGACTTACGACCTTTTTTCTTGTTTCATCTTTGTTATACTACAGACTAATAAAAGAACAAAATTAGACTTTTTCTTACCATTTCGAGAACAACGACATAATTCTGTAACAAAGGCATTCCAAATAATAATTATTTATCTGACAGTAATTCTAATTTATATCACATTTCTTTTATCGCTTTTCTTTGTATTTCTACTCGATATTATTTGACAAGACTTTATTGGATACAACCTGTCGTTCATTATGAAATAGTATTACTTTATCAAAACTGAAAGGTCCACAATATAAAAATTATCAGCTTTGAATACCCATAGCTATAATTAATATTAATAATATAGTATATATTTCATCACTCGAAAATACCTTCTGTGTACGCACACAGAGACGCACGACAACGAATTAAAAAAAAAGTATATATGTCATCAGGTCGTACATTGTTTAAATTTTTAAGTGTAACAAATGATGAAACACACTTGTAGATTATTCCACTAATTAATTCTTTAAAAACCTGTCCGATTTCGTTTTACAGCATTATTAAATGGGTGCTTCTTCACTGTCATCAGATTTTATTACTATACGTTCCACCAGGTGTTGACAATCGAAAGCATCAACTTCATACCTATATTTTTAGTTCAGCTATTACTTTATAAATGTCACTTCACACCTATGTAAGGAAAAATAAAGATCGATTGTAGCGTGGCAAGGTAACATATATTGACGCCCGGCAACGGACGTTAGAGCGGCCGCGACCTTGGTCGAGGAACTAAAAAAAAAAAAAGGTAACATATATCGTCTCCCTTGTAGAGCAGGAAAACTCAACTCAAAACCCTATACGCCAACCCATCTTAGCCAGCGTGCTATATTTAGACTGAATTCCCCCCTCTTTGGGGGAGGCATATGTCCACAGTGGGCGTCAAAGAGCAGAGATGATGATGAGATCTCCCTGAGCCTGGTATTGCTATAAAATGTGGTGGAGGTCTCAAATTATCTCTGAGCCATATTTCATCACAATTTTTCTTTCATAATGTGCAAAAAAGATTAAATTTTCTTAGCAATAGTTTCATCAACTATAGTTCCACAAGGTGGCGCTCTGTAATATCTGCAATCAAGTTCCAGCGGTGGCCATTTGTTATTTCCTGCTGGCGACACTCGGCGACAATTATGTCTGAGTATAGTTTGCACAAATGAATCTCAACTTTTTACGAGTTATAAATCCAAGACACGTCTTGTGTTACTGTTTAGCTGGGTTCCGTATAGGATATGCACATTAAATGTCACCAAGATCTTAGAATCAAGGCAACATCACTTGCAAGTGGCATAACTGTCGATCAACGGACACGGACACCTCTGGCAAACATTAGTTCCCAATTACCGGCAATAAAAAATGAGCGTATGATAATACCTCTTCGGAGAATCTTATTAGAAAGTTTTATGATTTAACAAAAAAAATGATTACAGATTTGTTTTGGATCTAAGTCCTTCCCTAATAAGAAGGATAATGTTTTGACATCTAGTATTTAACGGTCCGAATTTCGCATCTTTAAAGCGTCCGGGCGCCTCTGGCGATACCTTCTGGTACGTACCAGACACGCTCGGCAACGGAATTTCTATTTTTTTTAAATTAAAAAAAACCCTAAAGCCTCTTCTAGCTAGACGACAGTGTGCCATCTATTGAGGTACCCATAGTACGAATGAAAAAGAGAGATACAAAATTAGGATGTGTTAAAAGAAGTCTCACTGATCAAGTGCTATTTTCAATCGACTTCCAAAAAAGGAAGGAGATTCTCAATTCGACTGTATGTTTTTTTATGTTTGTTACCTCATATCTTTGGACCGACAGTATAGTTTGGTCCCATTTTGGTAGTTTTGAAGTCATTAGTATCAATTTTTGACGTGTTTTCATTCATATAATACTCGTTCATATATGAATAGATTAATTCATAACTCTTTGCTATGTGCATAAATAATTTTATGTAATCCGTAACCCACTAATGTCAGATTTGAAATAAAAATAAATGTCGCATAATTATTAAAGAACGTACACGTACCACATTAGCATGCAAAGTTGACTTTTTGCTAAAGCTTATGCAAAGAGTAGTAATGGAGCGAGGCTTATGGACTAGTGGCGCATGAATTTAAAAAGATGAATAAAAAATTACACTAACTACAAAAATATAGGAACAAAAAAACGTCAGATGTGTGTTAACATTTTCAAAAGAGTTCGCGTATGTTGGTTTGTGGCACTAATTAATATGCTGTATTCATAGTGAAATTTCAGAGGTTTAAATAACGTTAAAATAGGTGTTATTCATAATGAATTATCAGAGGTTTAAAATAGGTAACGATTGTCATAAAAGAAAGGGACACAATCTGTTCTCTTGAACACCTAGCAGAGACAGAAGATTCTCTTGAGCTCTTCTGGATCTAAACATAATCAATAGAGCGTTTTTAACTAATAAGGTTTTTAGCCAATAATAGTGTTTCATTACGGTTATCATCGTATGGACATGTTATGAGAAGAGACGAAAGTAACGAGGTAAGAAACATGCAAAGTGTGGATGTAGAGGGCTTGAGAAGTCGAGGTAGGCTCAAGAAAAGATGGATGGAATGCGTGAAAGAGGATATGACCAGGAAAGGAGTGACTGAGAAGATGACGTGTGATAGGAATGTACGGAAAATGAAAACATGTTACGCCGACCCCAAATAATTGGGATAAGGGCAGGCAGATGATGAATAGGGTTTCATTATGACTAAGAGGGTTTCTGTTAATTTGCCTGGATTCTAAACCACAAACAAGTACCAAAGTGATACCTATTTTGTTAAAAATAAAGCACTTCAAAATAAATAATAAGATACATGTTAATTTCTTCTAAAGATATCCTATTGAGCCATAGGTATCCTACTTTTTACACTCTTTACACAAATATCTTGCTATATATTCTACCTATCGATTCTTAACAACAAGTCTCGTTTTTATATCTTCACCGTGTAACCCCAATAAAAGTTAATACGTAATCTGATTAGGAAATTTGCTTTTGCACAAAGTTCAAGGGCGGGTGGTAAAAGAAGTTTGCTCTTTGTTTTATAGTTGTGCTTCTGGCTGTTCATGCTTAGTAACTTGATTAACACGATCTCGTGCGCCAGAAAAAGAAAGGTTAACTGGATAGGATAATAGAAAAGAAAGGAAGGATAATTTGTAGTGGGGTGCAGAGTACTACTCGGACTGCAGAGATTCTTTCTTTAGTGGATGTAATGCCTGTCTTGGCTGTTAGAAATTTGGTTTAACGGTAACGGCAATATTAAGGTGCAATGAGTGAGCGTGTAACGCATCTCTGCCTACCCCTTCGGGATACAGGCGTGATGTATGTAAACAGATGTAGGTAAACAGATTGCTGACTCTAAGGAGGTTTTTATCTGAACGGGTTAGTTATATCTCTGGTAATAATGGTAATTGAAAAGTTTTTTTGGAGTTGGAACTATTTTGATACCAAACGTTATGGGGCTACATAGCTTTACCATACGACTAATATAATATATATATATATATATATATATATATATATATATATATAATGTGTAGCAGTACTTAAATGTTTAAATATTATGTTTTGAGAGTTTTCGTTGTGTGTGTACATCTAAAAGGTATCAAGAGTTGGGTTTTCTGCAAGAAAGAATTTCACGTGAACGATTTTAGTGGTTCGGTCGTACTCGTAAAATAGAAATAAGGTAATCCATACTAGTTGCACCATCACTTCAAACTTGTCTCAGAGAAACGGCTGTCCACATATCTGCAGTATCACACGTCCATAAATAAAAAAAATATTTGTAAAACTACAGTTACAAAATATAGGTATTGTAATTTAAAAAAAGAACCGCAGCTCCATTTCACCGATGGTCGTTAAAATGCGGTTTATTTGACTGGTTTTTTGTGGAGTGTGCGCTACGGTGGAAAAGTTTCAACTTGTTCTTTTTTTTTCAGTGGACCCTAGAGAATGCTCGTCGACCCCGTCGGATAATCTGTGGAAGCCGAATGACATTGGTCTGAACACTTTTCGACATGCCGTGACAAGCGTGAAATATTAAAATTCTCACGCGCGTTTTGTGTAGTTTTCATAATATTTATTTTCGAATGTAATTTTTCAAAATTTTCGCATTGTAGTTTTGATAAGGAAAGGATGTCATCTTTTCACAGTTATAATTTATGCTTTCGATTGTCGGCACTTGGTGGAACTTATAGTAATAGATTAGAAATTAGAATTAGAATTAGATAGAGAATTAGAATTAGATTAGTATAAAATGTGTTACCAAAGTGAATTATGTGAGTGATTGAGTATATGTAAACACTTCTGATGATGCCATAAGGCGAAACCGGTCAGGGTTTACCGAAACTAAAAATATTTGTGGAATAGTGCACAAGTGAGTTTTTTTCAAAAATGTATTACTTTAGTTCATAGAAAAAGTTTCTGAAACCTTCTATTCTTCTAGGTCTTAGTATGTAAGTACTATTCCCTATTCTATGGACTTAGTAAGAAAACAGACACACGGGCGCGGTGGCGGGCTCGAGCACGGTGAACCTCGCAGGCTTGTGTTCACGAATCGCGCGCTCCCCTCGCTGGTTCAGTGTGAACACTCACACACATTTCCATACATTTGAGATTTCGTGACCGTGCCCGCGAGTCAGTCTGTTCAGTTATTTAAATAGGCTGAGCTAACCTATCTCAGGAACCCCTGGTTTGAATCGGAAATATCATCGAATGATGCTAGGTTACTAACATCATGTTACGACAAACGAAGTAAGGAAAAAAATTACATAACAGCCCACATTATGCTAGTAATTTTGTTGGTCCCACATAATAGGAGGAAGCTTATTATTGCAGTATATACAAATTAATAACCATTGTTTAACAAACGCCAACAGCCGGGACCAATGTTACATAACCATAGTCCAAACACCGCCATAAAAAGAAAAAATGTATATCTCTTGAGACTTACCATTTTCAAATTTTCATCAAAAATTCATCAAATGAGTATTTAGAAGCTCGCGGGCGTTCGCTACAAATTAAATTCACAAATAAAAAACAAATCAGTCAAAGAGGCTCGTTCTTTTTTATTTTTTTTTATTTTTGTACACACACAGTAAATAAAACAGTAAATTGATACAAACTAAACATGTATACAATGGCGCCACTTATCTCTTAAGAGATCTCTTCCAGTGGGCCTAAGAGAGGAGATCGTGATGCAAACAGGTCCTGATGTGTGTGCAGGTTAATAAACTTACATAAACTATAACTACATAAATACACAAATACATACATAAAAATATATATACGTACACGTATATACATAGACGTACAATAATTAAGGTAAGGAAGCGAGATAGTGTTCCTTGACTCTCTTCTTGAAGTCAGACACAGTTCTGCAGTTCCTTATATCGGTTGGAAGAGCGTTCCACAGTCTGACGGCATGAACGGAGAAAGAGTAGGAGAAGAAGTCAGATTTGTGGGAAGGACAATTGAGGCGGTAGGAGAGGTGAGGCCGGCACGATTCATCTGATGCACGCATCAGTGTGAACCGCTCCCGCAGGTAGGAAGGATATGAGGGATTGTGTAGGACACTGAAGAGGAAACATAATAACCGAGTATGTCTACGAAGGCGGATTGGGAGCCACTTGAGTTCCTTGCGAAATTTTGAGACGTGATCATACTTACGTAAGTTAAAAATAAATCGGATACCTAAGTTTTGCAACCGCTCAAGTTTGTTTAAGAGCTCCTCTGTAGCATCCAGGCAGCAAGCGTCCGCGTAGTCCAAGATCGGCACGATTAGTGTTTGGGCCAGCGAGATTTTAGTATCGTGGGGTAAGAAACTCTGGAGACATTTAAGTGTATGAAAGGTGAAGTGGACCTTCTTGCTGACCTCGTTAATATGAGAGCCCCAGGACAAGTTGTTGTCGATAATAACTCCCAAGTTCTTAGCGGCATTGGTGTATTTGATAGGGATATCATCCAGCACGATAGCTGGAAGAGATGCCATATCCAGCCCTGCCAACATCTGCCGACTGCCAATTACCATGGCCTGAGATTTAGTGGGATTTATGTGGAGGCCGTATGACCTTGCCCATAGGCTGATGGCACTCAAGTCATGATTCATGACAGCGATGGCAGTCCGATACTCGTTGAGGGTAAAGTGCCTATACAGCTGTAGGTCGTCTGCATACAGATGGAAGTTGGAAGAAATGACTCTAACTGCGGAGTTGATAAAAATGGAGAACAAAAGAGGAGAGAGTACGCCACCTTGGGGCACGCCCGCAGTGAGATTGCACCAGTCAGACTGAGCGTCATTGTAGCGAACACACTGCGAGCGGCCCTGAAGATAGGATTTAAACCAGGTCACAGCCTCCATGGAACAATTCAACGACTTAAGGATACCAAGGAGAATGTCAAAGTCTACCGAGTTAAAGGCACTACTGAAGTCCAGTAGCACCAATACCGTAAGAGATCTACTCTCCATGGCCCCACGTATGTCGTCGGTCACCTTAAGAAGTGCCGTCACAGTGCTGTGACCTGTCCTAAACCCAGATTGAAAGGGACTAAGGAGATTATTCCGTGTCAGGTAACTAGTCAACTGGCGATGTACTATATGTTCAAGGACTTTGGATAGGAATGGTAGAATGGATATAGGACGAAATTGGGACGGGAGAGAAGGGTTTGATGTTTTAGGTAGTGGAATAACTTGTGCCTGTTTCCAAGCACTAGGAAAACAGCCGGAAGAAAGGGAGAAATTAACGATATGAGTTAAAATGGGGATTACGGACGGGAGAATAGGAGAAAACATTTTAGAACACAGCTGATCGTTCCCAACAGCAGAGGAAGTGATGGCTAAAAGAGATTTTTGGACGTCATCCTCACCAACTGCAGAGAGATGAAACGAAGGGCATGATGGGACCGGCAAAAGAGACAAATCGAGCAGAGTATTGGCCCTAACAAGCAGGTCAAGTGTTACAGGTGGGAGAGAGAAATGCTTATTGAGGGCTCGAACATCGATGTTGTGACAATCAATAGTTGGTGATTTGCCGATTCCATTAGCTTTAAGGAATTTCCAGACGTCTGAAGAGTTGTGGTTGACAAGAGATTCGTGAAAATGGCGGCGTTTGGCATCACGACACAGACGACCACAGGCAGCGGTTGCGAAGGTTCTTATAACGAGCAAAATTGAAGTCAGTCGGACTACGCTTGAGCCTCCTTTTAGCCCGGTCACGGTTAGCCATGAGCTCTTTGATTTCAAGCGTAATCCAGGGAGCGGGGACATGCTTTAACCTTACCCTACGCAGCGGTGCATGCCGATCATATAAAGTGGTAATGGCATTATTAAAAAGTTCTACCTTCTGGTCGACAGCTTCACAATGAATGACGTGTCCCCAATCTAAGCTGCCAGCATCACCGCGTAAAGCCTCCAGATCCATGCTCCTAAAATTCCGGAACACAGCAAATTGTGATTTCTGTTATGTTAAGACATTCATATTATTTCAGAAAATATTCCGTTTAAAGTGATTGATGTACAAATTCAACTTTATCTTCAATCAGAACTTGGAAAACAATTAAAATGGTAATCATTTATCTGTCCTCTCCAATTAGTATCGCCGGAACAAACTTATTCGTAGGTCCGGTATCCTCGTATTGTATTGGGTGGTTTATGTTATAAAAAAGTGACGGTTTTTACAAGCTTTTATTTACTTTCACCTGTCCCAATGTCCGTGTGTAATCAAATCTTGCAAGTTAAATTTTACACACTTCCCAATTTCGATTCAGCTGAAACTCTGCACGCGCATGTAACGTGCATGACAATGCAATATTATGATGATAAAAGCTTGATTTAAAAAAATCTAATAATATTCGGACAGTTTTCTGTTCACTTTTCAACCGTTTTAGTATAATACTATTTAGATAATAATTATTAAGCGACCAAATTAGTTGCTCTATGGCCGATATCTAATTTTTTTAAAGTTTATTTTAGAACTTTTCGTGACCACAACTTTGTCTGGCATTATTAATTGCATGTTGCCAAAAGCGTTCTTCTTGTAAAAGCAATTGATTTAGTCCTGGACCAGGTGACTGATTTCTTTTTGCGATTATTGAAATATTTTATACTACGAGTAACTTTACGCACAAATCTCTTATAAGCAAGGAATTATCCCGGTTTTGTGTGACAGCAATTACAATTACAATCGTTTAATCTCTAATCTTATTGCTCACCAGTGTATTGGTCGAATACTGAAGCATAACTCAAGCATTTAGGAGCTGTTCTAATGTTTGAGCAGCCAATTTTTCATTCGGCTGTATGTTTTTAAAATTATATTTAAGCTGCGATTAGGTGGTTACACAGAGCCACAGTGGTCTCGAAAATATTAACAATAGGGTATAATTAGGACAAGGGCTTTGAAAAAATAAAGAAAAAAGAAATATCTATAACAGGCATTTTATTTATTGTCCTTAAAATTGTTCACTAAGAAAATACGACTGCTCCTACAGGTAGGATAAACATTCAATGGGTATTGTTTGTCATCTAAGTTTGTAGCTTGAAAACTATCTCCTAAACTAAGCACTTACCCCAAGAGATAGTAAGGTTATGTAATTTGTCCAATGTTATGTCCAATCCTAATGTTACTGATTAGATAATGTGTAACACAGATCTAACCACTCAGCGGTCCTGGGACAAAAGCGTCTCTTAAACTAATTTATACGGAACCCTCGGAGAATTTATTTTTATTTTATATCGCATTTCACTTCTACCTGACCTTAAAGATTTATAGATTATTGCTTTAAAGTTTTGCAATCGATAACTTTCATCTATACACAACCAGCTATTTTTCAATATTTTTATTTCACTGTCTCGCTATATCATCAAGCACGGTAAGTATTTTCGCCACTTTCCGCGCCAGTGGGGGGCTGACGTGTCACATTATAATAGCCATGGGGGCTGGACTGCACACTGGCTAAGTTAGAATAAAACTATTACCTATTCTGTGTAATAGGGCACCTACGATGGTTTAGTCCTAGTAGACCGAACTAGTAGAACAAATTAAGTAGGTTACATATCTAGCATAATTTATCTCAGTATTATGCCCCTGTGGGAATTGGAACCAAGGACACTATTTCACAAGTCTAATACTTGCTAAATCACACTTTTCTGTACTTTAAACCATACACCTTTAAAGTAATGAACCGAAATACAACGGAAAAACAATTTTTTATCGGTAACATTTTCGATATTTCCTACAATTTCCAAGTAGCAGCTGCGCTGTATTGGAAAATCCTATGTAACTTTTGTCCACCTGTGAACATTTTTGATTGTCTTTTGTTTTTATAAATGTCTATTGAAATATAAATTACATTAATACTTTATTATATTAGAAACATAACTTACTGAAATTTATGGGGAGGAATTCTAAAAATATTAGAGAAATATAGACATTTATTTTATTATTATTCTTATTTCGGCCAACACTTTCGAGTTCGAGTTATAGACTTGTTTAATATCCTTTTCATTTTTTCAGTATATCGGCAAAACTGTGAACCTAAGTAAGTATGCAGTGAAACTTATTTAGGTACTATTTATGAGTATATAAAGCGAAAGTTGCTGCATTACACAAGCCTTTTCCTCTAACAAATTAAAAACTACACAGTGAACTACACTACCAAGAACTTTGAAAAGCGTTAAACCGGTAAGGCGTCAACAAATTTCATTTAATTCCGGCATAAACGTCACACACAAAGGACTTACCGGATGCACAGTGGAATTTCTCTCTCAATATGATGTGTACGTAACCGGGACAGGACGTGGAATATCCGTGGCTTTTGTGTGCCGCATTGTCACAAGAGTCGTGGAGGAAGGATGAGAATTGTCGTTAATATTATCCAAGGCTAAGTTGTAGTATAAATGAAGAATATAAAGAACTAATGCTACTTACTACAAGAACTAGGGTACTACTGCACTTGCACTTTTCTATTCTCGTCATGCGTTTTTAACCAGCGTGCGGATCTCGCCCGCAATGCGTGTCGATGTTTAATTTCATACAATAACTGCTTTTCATGATGACATTGACATCGACACGCATTGCTGGCGAGAGGGCTGGTGGAAAAACGCTTGACAAGAAATACGCTCTACAAAACACATACCTACTTACACTTTTAGTCTAGTTAAAACTAGTGGAATAGTATTGCATTATATAAATAGAATAGAAGATTTTTTTTATAATGCC
Source organism: Nudaria mundana (assembly GCA_963556515.1). Classification (NCBI taxonomy): domain Eukaryota; kingdom Metazoa; phylum Arthropoda; class Insecta; order Lepidoptera; family Erebidae; genus Nudaria; species Nudaria mundana. Next base: position 2,985,621 of record OY748299.1, read on the forward strand.
TAACACACATTACAATATTTTCAGAACATTATTTATTAGTCTGTCGTAACCAGTCGTAACAGTCACCGCCATTTAGCAAATTCAGCCATTCTAACGTAAATGACAAATGTCATTGGTGACGTATGACATTGGCAGGAAGCGCGTGGCAAACACATGCTACATTTTAGGCAGCAGACTTGCCCTCTATTGAACTATTATAGGAGTTCGATTTTTGCTAAGCACGTGGCTGGTAGTTTTTTATGTTACCTCTAGCGCTCCGCAAAAATCGGGTTCTCAGACACTCACACACCGAACAACGTTTCTTGTCCTGCACCTGGACCTAGTTAGGAATAACTAGTTCAAGAAGTATCAATCATTACCTTGACATTGGCGAAATCATCGATGAACATCGATGGAGCCATGTTTATAAAAAAGTACAAGAATTATTTTAGCTACTTAATTTTTATCAAAGCATGAGACCAATTTTATTCAAAACTATGATTTTGTCTCTTGTGTTTGTTTGTGCTATATTATATCCCAATACTTACCTCGGTTCTCGTATGAATCAAGAACAAACTCTACTAGCACTGAATACTTTCGAGAAATTATTATCATTCTCGTAAACATACTTTTAACAGCCAAAAAATCTAAAATATCCAAATATTTCAATAAGAAATGTTATAGCAATTTGTATATGTATTAGTCAGCTTTATAACATCGGATATAAGTCAATGACCTAATTTAAACCGCGGCTTATGAACTTCAACACCAACAGCTGATCTACTGTTTATTATTTACATTAAATCGTGGAAGAATATAGTGAAATCTCTTATGAGCGAGCTAGCGGCCACCCCCGACTCCTTTGCCATTGAAGATATCAAATTATCATTGCTTCAAGTCTTGTAAAGAATTATGGCGTCTCTTTCCCCGTTTTTAGGGTTTCGTATCCAAAGGGTAATACGGGAACCCTATTACTGACACCTAGTTGTCCGTCCGTCCGTCCGTCTTGGGCTCATGAACCGTGATAGTTAGAAAGTTGAAATTTTCACAGATGATGTATTTCTGTTGCCTCTAAAACAACGAATACTAGAAAACAATTTAATAAGTATTTAAGGGGTTCCCATACAACAACAGTGATTTTTTTTTGCCATTTTGGTACGGAACCCTTTGTGTGCGAGCCCGACTCGCATTTGGCAGGTTTTTATAACATTTTTATTGCTGCTCCGCTTCTTGGTAGCTTCATGTTATTTATGCTTTAGCCTTCGTTGATAAATGGACAACCAATGTGTTCAACTCACAAAATGTTTATGGTGCCTGATAATGGCAATAGGTAAGCTTTAGCTCTAGTCCGAGACGCCCAGGACTTTAATTGGCTGTGCCATAGCGGCTGGAACGTAAGATTTTTTTGCCTTTCATCAACATTTCATCGCAAGGCAACGGGTTTCAAATTTATTTTCAAAATTACAATATGGCTGCTACTTTTTATTAAATTCATTCGGCCATTTTGAACATAACCCATTATATGTGTGCCCGGTGACGGCAACAGGCCTGCCCTATTACGTGGGACTAAAAATACTGGCAAATTGTGGGTGTGTAATGCACCTCTGCCTACCTCTTCGGGGATATAGGCGTGATGTGTGTGTTCATGACATGTGTGTCTCTCTATAACATGGGACCCAAAATACTCTCAAAATGTAGCTGTTTAATGCATCCATGGTCCTCGTAAATATATCGAACCAGTAGTTCTTGAGATAAGCGCATTCAACCGAACAAACAAACTGTTTAGTTTTATAATATTAGCATTAAGTCATAGTACATACCGTAGGTATTATAAAGAGGTAAGATGATTGTTTGTTATCGATAAACTCTGTAACTATTGAACGATTGTAATACGAGTATAACTCTTAAAGTAGGTAGCAAAAAGCGAAATTTATTTTATTAAGAAATAACATAAGACTACTAAGGCTTATATTTATTTTAGTAATCTATTTTCGTGGGTAAAATAATACCACGCGGGCGGAGCAATTCATTATTAAGAACAATTTAAATTGAGGGATTATTTGAAAGAGTAAGTATATACGTAGATTATAAGGATTTATATCGTGAATCTTTTAACATACTCATTGAAGCAACAAAATGTACAAATTAAGTGGTTCACTAACAGTGAAAATGTTCAGGAATATTTTCATTGGTTGGAGTGTTTGTGTTATCGAGTGCGTTGGCCTGTCTGCCGACCTTTTTAACTATGGATATGCGGACGCGCGAATTATTAAACGTACCAATAGTGATGTGCTATGTTTGCACAATATCTTTTACTGTACCATAATATGACAGTAGAAATTGTGTGGTAATGAATCACTTAGTAAGGTAAGCTGTTGATCCTTGTTGCCATACGCACATCTATGGTAGTAGTTACGGGTAGTCGGAGCCCAAAAACGCCGACTGGACTAAATAAATAAATAAATACATATTTATGGACATTCTCACACAACGTCATCTAGCCCAAATTAAGCTAATATAAGCTTGTGTTATGGGATCTAGACGACTGATAAACATACTTATATACTTATTTCTAAATACATACATAATATACATAGAAAATACCCAAACTCCGAAACAAACATTTGTGGATCACACAAATAATTTGAATCGACCCGGAATCGAACCTGAGACCTCAGGGGCTGCAGTCGCATACTCATACCACTGAGCCACCGAGGCAGTCTACAGAACTACCTAACTACTAACTACAGAACTTTGATATATTCAATTAGTTGTGAAAGTCAGAAGATGAGAGAGAGCTTCACAGAAAATATTGAAGTTCAAACGCCTCACAGTTAGGCTGGAAAGCTATATCCCCAAAGCGGTAGGCAGAGGTGCATTACTCACCCACTCTTTGCTACTTAGTATTTTTTTTGGTCCTACGTCATAGGGGGCAAGACTATTGCCGTAAACGGGCACTATAGAGAGATTTTTTATGGGTTTTATTAATGGTTGCGGTACAAAACGACCGAATGAGTTTAATAATAAAGAGTTGCAGCTATGTTATAATTTTGAAAAAAAATCGAAACTCCGTTGCTTTGCGATGAAATGTTGATTAAAGGCAACTACATCTTATACTAGATGACATTGTGTGAGAATGTCCAAATAAAAAAAAACATTAGACAATCTTCTATGAAATATTCTAAGTTAAACATGTAATTGTATAGTTCTTGGAATGTAAATAATGTCACTTATACAAACTTTTTAATAAAACTGACAGTAACTGCACTAAACTAACTCAAACAGTGAGAAAATTAAAATGCTACCTGCACTTTATATTTCATTGTACAGTTTCTTGAAACTGCATAATTTAGTTTCTAGAAATAAGAACTTATTTGAGAAGTTTACATTCTATAGGTTCTGTCGTCTGCAATAGTTGATACATTTGTTTGCTTAGATCACTTTATAGTTTGTATCTTCTGTAGAACACAACTTTGTGCGATTTGCACTATTTTTCAATTCAATTTATCTTTTATTTCATAATACAAATTAAAGGTCAAGCTTACAAAATTATTAATAAATATACAAAAATAAACAATGAATCAGTCAGAAATAAAAAAAAAAACACTATTTAAGTACGTCCTGCATCGTTCCTGGTGCAAAGGTGCCCATGATGCTAGTGTAACGCCATCTCGTAGCGAGTAATAAGACTACCAAATTCAGCGCCATCTAGTAGCAAATCGCAGTACTACTACGTAACGTATTTCTGGAATATTCTCTCAAGGTAACTTCTACGTAACACGTTTCTCGACACATCTAGAAGGTTCGGGAGAGTGACAGAGTGTACGCGATGATTCTCGGCTGAAACTTCTAGACCAATGAACGCCCTATATATGCCGAGCGCTTGGGCGGGAGATCATCAGTATTTCCAGAGCGATAATACGAGTTATACCTGCGAGTTCAAGTGCGAATAAAAGTGTTCAGTGAAGCTTATAGTGAAGTGTAAATTAGTGGTGTAATAAATAAAGTGTTTGGTGGTAGATTTATCGGCATTTTTAATTCCGTAGAACCCCCGCTCGTAACAATTGGTGTCAGAATTGGGGATTTGGACAATGCCGGTGTTACCGAAAGAAGACACAGAGGGCATCCGTACCAGGGGTCAGCGCCAGCAGGAGTTGGACAGCAGGCGCTTCGGAGGTAATACGCCGGATAGGTTGGGTGGTCAGCAGCAGTCAACGGTGGAAGCTGGCCCGCCCACGGTATCTCCAGCGCCAGCACCTCCAGACTTTGCTGCGCTGATGGCGATGCTACAGGAGCAAGCCCGTCGCCAGGAGGAGCAAGCCCATCGCCAGGAGGAGCAGGCCTGCCACCAGGAGGAGCAAGCCCGCCGGTTGGAAGAACAGCTGCTGCGGGACAAGGAGGAGCAGGCACGCCGCCAGGAGGAGCAGGCATGCCACCAGGAGGAGCAGGCCCGCCGCTTGAAAGAACAGCTGCTGCGTGACAAGGATGAGCAGGCACGCCGCCAGGAGGAGCAGGCACGCCGCCAGGAGGAGCAGGCCCGCCGGTTGGAAGAACAGCTGCTGCGCGACAAGGAGGAGCAGGCACGCCACCAGGAGGAACAGACGCTCCTCATGAAAGATCTTCGAGCGACTTTTGGCATGGAGATGAATGTGATGAAGGATCAGGTTCATCATGTTGAGAACCGCATCACTGAAGCCGAAACTCGGATTGAAGATGTAAGAAACCAGATTACAGATGTGAGGAAAGAGCTGGGAAATCTGAAAGCTGGAGATGGGATTGCGACTTCCTTACCTGCCATACCTTCAGCGCGTGGATTTAAAGTACCGCCATTCGATGGGACATCTTCATGGTCGGCCTATAAAAAGCAGTTTGAGACCGTTAAGAAGGCAAACGGCTGGAGTAGAGCCCAGGCCATGAATGCGCTTACATTGGGTCTGCGAGACAAGGCGTTAACTATCCTAGAAGCTCTCGGAGACGATGTATCCTACGAGCAGCTACTAGAAGCCTTGGAAGCCAGATACGGTGACGCTCACCTGGAACACGTGTATCGTGCGCACCTGAAGGATCGTGTCCAGCGCACTGGCGAAAACCTGCAACAGTGGGCCCTGGAAGTTGAGAAGCTGGTACGGCAACAAGCATACCAGTCGGTACCTGCGCTCATCAATGGGAATCTGGTGCAAGCATTCATCGACGGCATCCACGACCTGGAAGTCAGGGCTGCAGTGAGGCTCAGGCATCATGAGACTCTCAAAGACGCCTTGGCTCATGCTTTGGAGATCGAAGCCGTACGGCAGGATCATCGATCTCACCGCGTCAGGGAAGTTGTAGCATCACCGGCTCGTGACCGTTTCACGAGGTAAAGCCCTAGGTGCTACACATGTGGTGAGAGGGGCCAGCTTAGATCCAGTTGCCCAAAGCGGACTGCTGAAAGAGAAGAAGGTCGTTCCCAAGAGGATAGGGTGGCTAACGTCACCGCCCAGCAACAGCAGGGAAACGAATAAATGCCAGGGCTGCGGGGCGGGTGCTGGCTGATGTTAGAAGAGCCCCAAGGGTTTCGATCTCACAAACCCAGGATGGGAACAGCCTGATCATCAAGGGCGAGGTAAATGGAACACCATGCAAGCTGACAATAGATACTGGAGCATCTCGCACGGTTGTCAGTTCCCAACTTGCAAATTGGTTCCTTGGGGACTCTGCAAACCGTGACCGCATCAGCTTGGTAACAGCCACCGGTCAGCGCATACCCGTCCGAGGAGAGAAAGAGATGCAGTTAATGCAATGGAATTTACCTGCATAATGTCATCGTGGCTGACATAATGGACGACTGCATACTGGGCTTAGACTGTATGAGGAAGAACTCGTGTGAGATCGACGTCAAGCAAGGAGCGATGAAATGTGGCCAAGAGGAACTTTTCATGGAAGGAACGTTATCAGGAAAAGTGTACAGCTTGAAGAAGGTCGTGCTTCCTGCCAGATCAGAAACCACTGTACCAGTTAGTCTCCCTCAGAATTCTGGGCGAACACATCGATGTGTACTCATAGAAGGGATACACAATGACCTCCCATGGAAAATGGCCCGAACTCTGATAAGAGCCAATGAAGCCTCAGTGGTACGTGTGTTGAACCTTAGTGATAAGGAACACGTGATAGAAAAGAGCACATTGATTGGCACTTGCGAAGAAGTAGATTGGATGCGCCGATGCCAAGAGTTGAGTACTGGGAACATCGTCAACAAACAAGGACAACAAGGACGCTAGAAACAACGTGTGGACACTTTTAGAAGGCTGTCGTAACATCTTAACGAAGAATGAAATGGACAAGGCTGAGAAGATGTTACTCAAGTACGCCGATATTTTCTCTTCGAGTGATGCTGACATTGGGAAGACTGGATTGGTTCAGCATAAAATCAATACAGGAAATGAGGCACCCATCCGTCAGCGACCAAGGAGACTGCCAGTAGCACGAGAAAAGGAAGTTGAGACCATGATTGACGGAATGGTAAAAGATGGTGTGATAGAACCATCGTCAAGTCCATGGTGCACACCTGTAGTGCTGGTAAGGAAGAAAGATGGCAGTATGCGGTCGTCTGAACGACGTTACGAAAAAGGACAGCTACCCTTTACCAAGGATCGATGACACGTAGGACATGCTGACAGGGGTAAAGTGGTTTAGTACGCTAGACTTGAAAAGTGGTTACTGGCAAGTTGAAATCGATCCTAAGGATAAAGAGAAAACTGCATTTTCCACTGGAAAGGGTTTGTGGCAGTTTAAAGTTATGCCATTTGGTTTATGCAACGCCCTGGCAACTTTTGAAAGATTGATGGAAATAGTGCTCGCCGGATTGACTGGAGACGCCTGTCTTGTCTATTTGGATGACATTATCATCGTGGGCCGTACGTTAGAAGAGCATCTCCAAAACCTGGAACGCGTGCTTGTAAAGATCCGAAGCGCAAACCTGAAGCTCAGCCCAAAGAAGTGCTCATTCCTCAAACGGCAAGTAAGCTTCCTAGGCTACGTAGTGTCGGAAGATGGTATCCGCACGGATCCAGAGAAAATCATCGCCGTCAAGGATTGGCCGGGTCCAAAGGATAAGACGCAGGTCAGAGCATTTTTGGGTTTGTGCTCATACTACCGGCGATTCGTCAAGAACTTTGCGGATATTGCCAAGCCCTTACACAAGCTCACGGAGGAAAAGCGACAATTCTGCTGGGACGGAAGCTGCGGCATCGCATTCCAGGGGCTAAAGAATCGTCTGTGCAATACACCTGTTTTGGGTTATCCTGATACGGAAAATGAATTTATAGTTGACACAGACGCAAGTGATATCGGACTCGGAGGTGTGTTATCTCAACGGAAAGGAGATCGAGAGGTCGTTATAGCCTGCTTCAGCAAATCCTTATCGAAACCTGAAAGGAATTATTGCGTCACGAGGAGAGAATTACTCGCCGTGGTGAAGACATTGCAGCATTTCAGCAAATATTTACTAGGGCGAAAATTCCTTATACGTACCGACCATGCTGCATTGAAGTGGCTATTACAATTCAAGAATCCAGAAGGACAAGTCGCCAGATGGACTGAGCTACTACAGGAATATGACTTTGTAATCGAACGTCGCAGTGGGAGATCCCATGGCAACGCAGACGCATTGTCAAGAAGACCTTGCCCTGAAGACTGTAAGCACTGTGCCAAACAGGAGATAAAGGAAGCCATACCTGTGAAGATGCTTAAAACGGATCTGAGTGACGAATGGAAAGAAAGCCTACAACATGCTCAACAGGACGACACAGACATCAAGCCAATATTTGAGTGGATTAAAGCAAGTGCACCTAAACCCATGTGGAGTGACGTCGCTTCAATGAGTTCAATCACCAAAAGTTATTGGGCGCAATGGGACAGTTTAGTTATTCAGGATGGAGTTTTGTGCCGGGCGTCAATTTGGCGAACCAAATATAATAAAAAAAAAAAGCTGTCATTTGCAAATGGTTGTCCCTAAAGTTAAGGTCCCAGATGTGTTACAGCTCTACCATAATGGATGTTCAGGGGGCCATATGGGAGTAAAAAGGACTCTGTTGAAGATACGTGAGCGGTTTTACTGGATCCACTGTCGCGACGACGTTGAGGACTGGTGTCGCAAATGTACGAGTTGTGCTGCTGTGAAAGGACCTCATACACGGAGCAGAGGTGCACTGAAACTGTATAACGTTGGGGCACCATGGGAAAGGATAGCCCTAGATGTTGCGGGACCGTTTCCTAAAAGTGAAAGCGGAAACAAGTACTTCATAGTTGTGATGGATTATTTCACGAAGTGGCCAGAAGTCTTCGCTATACCTAATCAAGAAGCTACCACGGTCGCAGATAAATTAGTTCACGAAGTCTTCTATCGTTTCGGGGTGCCTCTAGAAATCCTCATCATCATCATAGCGATCAAGGAAGAAATTTTGAATCTCAGGTGTTCCAGGAAATGTGTCGGGTCATGGGTACTCACAAAACCAGAACGACCTCTTACCACCCGCAATCAGATGGAATGGTGGAGCGATTTAATCAGACATTGGAGAGATATCTGGCGAAACTTGTGGAAAGCACGCAAAAAATTGGGACAAGCACATCCAACCGTTTCTTTTGTCTTACCGAAGTGCGGTTCACGAAAGCACGTCAGTGACACCACCGCGAACTTTGGAAGAGAATTACGGTTGCCTGCCGACTTAATAACCGGTATACCGCCTGACGCTCCACGCAATATCACCGTTTATGCGAATGACTTGCGCAGCAGGATGAATGACATTTATGAGCATGTCAGACAATCAGGTCAACAAATATCTGAAAAGAAGAAGACCCGTTAAGACCGAAAGACAAACAATAAGGGCTTCGATGAAGGTTCGTTAGTGTGGTTATATAACCCAGTTCGCAGTAAAGGGAAGTCTCCTAAACTGCAAGCTAAATGGGATGGACCATACCGAGTTGTGACCAAGATTAACGATGTCACTTACCGAATACGGAAGAGTCCAAGAAGTGCGCCAAAGATAGTTCATGTGGATCGATTGGCGCGATATTATGGGCCTGACAATGCTCGGGACGAGCATGTCTTAGGAGGGGGCAGTGTAACGCCATCTCGTAGCGAGTAATAAGACTACCAAATTCAGCGCCATCTAGTAGCAAATCGCAGTACTACTACGTAACGTATTTCTGAAATATTCTCTCAAGGTAACTTCTACGTAACGCGTTTCTCGACACATCTAGAAGGTTCGGGAGAGTGACAGAGTGTTCGCGATGATTCTCGGCTGAAACTTCTAGACCATTGAACGCCCTATATATTCCGAGCGCTTGGGCGGGAGATCATCAGTATTTCCAGAGCGATAATACGAGTTATACCTGCGAGTTCAAGTGCGAATAAAAGTGTTCAGTGAAGCTTATAGTGAAGTGTAAATTAGTGGTGTAATAAATAAAGTGTTTGGTGGTAGATTTATCGGCATTTTTAATTCCGTAGAACCCCGGCTCGTACACTAGCAACAATGCCCCGCTGAATGGTAATGGAAAATCTTTGCACCAGGAAAGACCCAGAGCGAGTGTCACTGGACCTCCCCCTAATTCTACGTCCTAACTCCGTGACAAAGCTCTTGGCTTTGTCCCCCAAGGTCTCCGCTAAGGGCACAAATAAATAACTTGACTTCAATGCAGCGTATTTCCCTCGTGTTCTATCCGCCGCGTCCTCAGCTGCGGCAGCCCTAAATTAGATGTCTGTAGAATATTTACTCATTATCTACACTCAGTTGCTAGTTATTTTGTTAGTCCCACGTAATTAGGAGGCGAGCCTTTTATCGTCCGAAACTTTAGATATATTAGTCCTCATAGATGTACGAAGTTTGAAACTATAGATATCATTGTAGTTACAGGATATCTAACATCTTATTATTTAAAATACATTGTAGACATATAGCAGCTGGTGTTTTCAGGACAATAACTATTTCTTTGCGGGTGATATAAAGAAAACACAATGTTTAATCCGAAAAGACCATAAGGAAATCCTCGGATGAAACATTAAAAAAATCTTTGTCGTTATGCCTCTGCAGTCCACTACTAGGTCTCTTCTTAACACGTCATTTAGGGCCACTTGCATCCAGTCAGAACCCGTTGTCCCACGCTTATCGTGGATCTACTGAGTCTCAGAGCGTCCCACGAATTCAAATTCGCCAAATTGACGGCGCCGCCCGTTCTGTTCTGTGTGACGTGTGGCAATTGTGGGTTTCACTCTCGTAGTCCACTTTCAAATTGATAATAAGCATGTACATTTCAATTTTGGTTGAATTGGATGAGTACATTGTCAAAATTGTATGAGATTATTAAACTAATTTTAAAAATGTTGTACATGTTATTTGTTTTATGGGTTGGTTTTCCAATAAGTAGTAATCTGATTGAAATTGCGCGAATAAGCACTCCTCTTTACTCTGTTTTAAGTTGTTGGGCAATTATACTAATTTTCCTATGTATGTGTTGCCCACCTCAATTGCCGTGCTGTGTCCCATCACTAGTAATTCAAATAAATGAGGTTGGTAAACTAGTTTAATAATTCCTCTCGGTGGATGTGTTTATTTATAATTCTGTTTGTTTTTTAAATGTTTTAAAGTATCTGACAAACAATCAGTCGAGATTTGAATGATACAAGTAAGCAAAACCGTGTAGAATGTGAAAATAAATAAATAAACAGTAACACTAGGTATGCAATACATGCTGCTAATTGCAAATGTTGAGCGGAGCAAATGTTTTTATTACATATCAGAATCAGAATCGAACAATTAAATTAATTAAATTAATTAAATTGACGCACGTGTTTTCATGGCAACCATTTAATCATCTGGTTTTTGGTGATTATTCCTCAATGGTGCATCGGATTTCGAAAATCGTTTTTCCGAACCCACCAGCTGCATGTCTTGCACTCGCGTGCCAATTTTGGAATTTCTAGCTAAATGTTAAAGAACTTTTTCGTCGATGTCCATAACATTTTCGGTGATTTTTCCTCCGTGGTCAGCTCTATTTTCATGATTTCAGATATATATATGCACTCCCGGATATGATGTCGACCAGCATGCCAAATTTGGTCAAATTCGGTCGAGCTATTTCGGAGGAGTAGACGCACAAACGATTTACACTTGTCGCCTAAGATTGAGCTCCGCTTCGCTCCGCTCAATAAGTCGCAGCAGCAGTCGAACGGTACCACGAGACGCCGCAATGGGACCAAATTCGTTGGTCTATGCACACAGCTAATAAAGATATTTTCTAAACCAGTCAAGTCCTAACCGTTAGTTACTTATAACAAGAGTCTATTTCAGGTTCATTCGGATTGAACTACAAAAGAGCTCGAAATTAAGAAAAGGATGAAATAAAATAATTTTAATCACACCCGCAATTTGTATTGACGATATGAAAAAAATTAAGTCGGTAGGTATTTAATAAAATATCGTCGATTGCAAATATAACAGTTACGGTTAATATATACACGTGGTGCAACATTTTATTATTTTCAAAAATAAGAGTACTACGAAATACTTACCAAATACCGCCGTTCTTCAATTTTGGAGTTAAAAACACACATTTCACTATTTTTCACTTTCGATTTCAAATTATAATAAAGCCACTCAACATCACTAAAATAAAACAAAATTCGGAATCCAATCAATCCAATCCGCGACGGAAGCTGCGCACGCGCCGGCGCGCTGACCGACACTGACTCACGCGCTTCCCGAAACACCCTTCAGCCAGTTCTATTTTTTGAATTTCAAAATAGGAACAAAAGAAGAGGGGAGCGAGCGCCCTCCGATAGTTTATTTTAAACTGACGGTGTTTGAGTTCGTTCACTCTGTACCGAAAGGTATGTACGTATGTGTCGATGTCGCATTACTTTTAACTGAATTTCAGATGTAACTGATGGATTACATTAACATACAGTCACAGTTTGTTACCCTAAGGTGGGTAGGCAGAGGTATATACGCCCAACACTAACCTTAATAACGCGATCTAAAATTTCTATCTATTTCAGTAGTCAGAGCATTCCCCTTGTATTGAGCCGTGGGTTTTGACTCCAGCCGATGACAGTTCAGTTTTTGTGATTTATAGTTTCTATTTTATTATCTAATACACCTACGCCCAGTTTTCAAAAGTAACTTTACTGGCCCCTTGATGAAAGGCAACAAAATCTTACGTGCCAGCCGCTGTGGCATAGCCAGTTAAAGTCCTGGGCGTCTCGTACTGAAGCACTTTGTCGGCGTAGTTAATATACAATCATATCCATGCAGTTTCATGTTTCTAACACTAACCATTTCGGAGGAAAGCCGAGATGGACATGCCGAAACTATTAGGGTTCCGATACCTTTGCTAATGATCCCTAAAAAATGGATACGCATTGCTTTAAAAGCATATAAAAACTGAACTCCTTCAAAAAGTACTTTATTAAAACGAAGAAAAATTATCGACTTTCCCCCAAACACTTAAGAGAGAAATAGAGATAAAATCTCTGAAAATAGACATCCGTTCCTCACCCGGTGTCGTTGATTCCGTTTGCTTGGTGACTGATAGATCCTATTCTCATTAACAGCGCTGTGACGTAGGCGAATACAGTCGTAAAAACTCGGATGAGATCGTAAATTACGATTGGATAGGGCTGTCAATATAAAATGAAAACAGAACAAAAAAGACCTAGTGACTGAAAATTAACTTTTAACTATATTGATAAATTGTGCATATTTATGGTAAACTCGTTAGTACCTCGTATATTATTATATTAACTGAGCGTTAAAAAGGCGAACTATATTATTTTAGCAGGCACCCTTTTGGAATGGTGTTGTCGTTTCGGAACCGCTTAATCGATATGGATCGGATAACCGGGTTTGGAGACGAGATCTATCTCCATTTCAGTTTCATCCAAGCTGTTTTTAAGGGAATAAACGCAAGTATGACGCAGGCGCGGCTGGGGGTTGTATCCTTGCCAGGGTTCTAGGAGAAGGAGGCGGCCGAGAGGGAGAGGGAGCGTACCCTCCCCGCTGAGTTTCGCAGTCAGCGGCCAGGGCGCCGCAGACTCATCTATGCCCAAGACCATCGACTTCCATGATCGGGGCCTGAGGACGGCGGGATAGCCACCCGCCGTCCTTACAGAAGCAGGCTAAATTCGGGACGACGCGGGATAAAACCCAACCCCAACGACATGGGATTTTCATTCCGACCAAACCCCCGAAGAGGCCACACAGCTGGCCAAAGTCCGCCGGGCGCCACGGCTGGGGTCACCGGAAACGCCCGCAGCAATGGACATGGGAGCGGCCACGAACTAGCGGAACTAAAAAAAAGAAGGGTTCTAGGATTTGGTGACGTGATTTCTATTGTTATTCCGAAGAAAATATCAAAAACTGAAGCTTTATGAAATGAGGTAAGTGAGGTACCATTTTATCCATCTTTGCTACCTGATATCTCCGAAAGTAACCGCAACCGACACTTCATACTTACTGACCGTTCTCACCTATATTGGGAACATGCTGTCTGTCAGTCATAGGCTCTTGGCAGATTACATTTAGTGCCTTTGACGTTTCGACCAGGTTACACTGGCATGTTATAACGGGCGCATGTTTCGAGTTAATACCCGTAAAATAAACAGAATAAATAAATTAGAAAACATTTTTTTTATTTTAATTGATATTTTTAAACGATATTTTATGATGAATTAGTACGGTGGTTTGCGCGGTGCTTCGCGTCGCACCACGCCATAGGTTTTGGCCTAAAACTTTTAACCCCTTAGGGCTAGGTAAAATTTTCGATTTTTTGGCTTGACTCCAGATCGAGGGCTATCCATAGTGGGGTCAACCATCATTGGAGCATAAGCAGTTCTCGAGAGCTAAGGGGACATTCCCCATTTCTATATAGTAATGAGTAAAACTTAAATCGACTAAAAAGCTTTTTTTAGGATCGTTAGAAAATAAATAAATCAAAAAGATGTAAGTACCCATAAAGTTTTTCAAAAATTCAAACACTGAATATCGAATGTCTAACAGTGTTGAGACATGTCTATTATAAGTTTTTGTGTGTCCTAACGACATTCTTTGTCTGAAAGCGTCTAGACTGCGCCCAGTTCTATATTTGGTTTGGATAAATTGATGTTCGAACATATAATACTCTCAAAGTGATCTTCATCACTTTGAGAGTATTATAAAGTTAAAAGTCATTAAGCTTTTGTTTTATTCGAGCAATGATATCGCAGTAAATTAATGGTTGCATTACGGTTACCTTAAACTCTTTTTTGTTAGTTGATTAACTTTAGTTAATACTGCCATATGCTGTAATGGACACAAAAATAACAAAAAAAAAAAAATATTTACCGACTTTCAAAAAAGGATGAGGTTCTCAATTCTATTTTTTTAATGTGTGTAATAACCTAATCTTTCGACTGGGTGAAGTAATTTTGAATCTAGGTATGTATTTAATACGGCAATTTGTCTGTCTGTCTGTCTGTCCGTCCGTCACGTTTTTCAATTTACATACATTTGCATGAAATATTCAAATATGCTTTTTTTTATATATTTTTTATACATTTTTTTTTTTTATATTTCAAGCGATACAAAGTTCGCCGTGATAACTAGTTTTATTTAAAAGTGAAAGCTACTGGTTCCCAAGCGGTCCCATTTCAGTTTGGTCCCATTCTGACAATTATTTGTTCTCTTTTTGGTCATTTGAAGTCGGTTTTTGTGTCAATGTTTGACGTGTTAAGACTTAAGTACCAATAATACGAAATATCGTATTATTGGTAATTGACTTATAAAAATATATAAAAACATAACATAACATAGCATCACGCCTTTTTCCCCGAAGGGGTAGGCAGAGGTGTGCAAACACACCCACATCTCGCCAGCTATGTTAGGTCCCATGTAATAGGGGGCGAGCCTATTGCCATTTACCGGGCACAAGTTTTTGTTGTTGTTACCGGGCAATGTTTAGTTAGCGAAGCGACCGATTCAACTTGCACACTGGGGAGAATTTCTTTTGTCTGTACCTCTACATCTCTACATCTACGGGTTCTGTCAGATCATGTTTGCGGCAGTATTTATCAACCGATTTTCATGAAACTTTACACACACACTCCTTGCTTACAATGAATAACATGTAAAATATTTTTTTGGATTGGATGAAAAATTAAAGAGTAATAAAGAAAATTGAAAAATAAACTTTCTAACCAAAGCTCCCGAAGTCTATGGTTCACAGAACCACTAGTATAGGTATACATATGCAACTAAAAAGATAGACTGAGAAAGTTAAGTCCATAAAAAAAATTGTAAGTACAAGAAGAAACTAAGTTAATTGACACTAAAGTCACATTGACTAACAATCCACTTAAACTTATTAGCCTATAATAAATGAACCAAAAAGTTAATTCCCATAAAATTAAAAAAAAAACACGGGCAGTTCCATCGAGTTCTTAATTTAAAACTATTTAGGTGTTTGGAAATTCAAAATCCTTAATCAAGGGTATCGTTTTGGTAGATGTCAAAGCGGGGTTAGTGGACGGATTTAGAATCCGGATATAGGTAGGGAGACTTAAATGTTTTTTGCTGGCCCTACGTCGTGTGACGGATGGTTAACAGTGTGTGTAGATATACATATTGCTGGAAAAAACAAATATATTTAGATATTGGATAGAATCAGGCGTTACCTGGCAAAAATCCATGACAAAGTTGAGGTAAGTAAGATGTTCAAACTTTTCAAAATAATTGCATCATTCTCGCAAAAATATAAGACATTAAAACGTCGACAAATGTCTTGAGAATGCCTCGTTTAGAGGCGAAACATTTGTCGACGTTTGAATCGAATGAAAATAAAACTAAATGTGTAAGATTCACCTTACCTAATGTAAGACTTGTTAAAACCAGTGTTAAGGTTAGGGATGATATAATAGAATTGGTCGATGACACTGTCTTTCTGGGCATAACGTTAGACTCCAAATTGCAATGGGGGCCTCATATCGGGAAAATTTCGGCCAGGCTTAGTTCAGCAGCCTATGCTGTCAAAAAGATCCGACAACTTACAGACATTAAAACGGCGCGTCTTGTCTACTTCAGCTACTTCCACAGTATCATGACATATGGCATACTACTGTGGGGTAACGCTGCCGATATTGAATGCATCTTTGTGTTGCAGAAGAGGGCTATCAGGACTATCTATGGAATGGGGTCTCGGGAGTCATTAAGAGATAAGTTTAAGCATATTAACATCCTTACAGTGTATTCACAGTATATTTATGAAATTTTATTGTATACCCACAAGAACAAAAGTAAATTTGTGAAAAATAGTGATAATCATAATCTAAACTTAAGAAATAAGGATAAACTGGCTGTTCCTAAATTTAGGCTTCATAAAGTGAGTAATTCTTTTGCGGGGAACTTTATTCGAATGTACAATACATTGCCAACCGAAATAGCAAATTTATCTGTCAATAAATTTAAAAAACTAATAAAAAGTAAATTGTGCCATAAAGCTTATTATAGTATTAATGATTTCTTAGATGACAAGGCGGCCTGGTTGTAACAACGTAACGAATTGCTCCTTTCTAAATAACTCTGTATTAGATTTAAGATGAAATATTTTGAAAAAAGCCGAGCTGAGTTTCTTGAGGGCTCTTCTCAGTCTCGTTGCATTTTGGAACCCTCGGTAGAGTCACACCAACTTCTGACGAATCTAAATAATTTTCTGAAAATTTCAAAGATAATAAACGTTATTTTATTTTATTTTATTTTATTTTATTTTTAAATATATTTAGATTTGTTTTTACACAATGACAATAACTCTGGAGTGGAACCACAGACCTACGTCTCCAAAAATTGACTCCACCAGGATCCCATGGAGAGATGGAGCAACAATGGAGGGGGAAACGCCACCATCATCTAGCGTTGAGACCGATCGTGCAGGAGTGGCTGCAGAGGAAAAAACACGGCATTCCACACGTTGGCGCCACGGAGCAATTCCCTAGGCAATCCACCTGGGGTAAACTTCAGAGTAGTTGCTTGTAAAATGTGCGTTAAACCGTTCACTGATCTATGACAGATGTAATTTCTAGTATCTTTATATCTTTGTACAAACTTTAGAGGGCATTTTTTCCATCACTATTTTTCTTTTTTAGTCACGCCTCATGTATTAAAGTGTTTAATTTGTATCTTAAGACCGGTCCTAAGATTAATGGTGTGGTACAGTTGGTGATTGATCATCCTTGTTGTGAGATATATTGTTCTATCGTATGTGTTATCTATGGCAGCTGTTGAGTAATGTGACGTATAAAGTGCCCAGTAAACGATCAAATTTGTTTGACAATTTTTTTTAATTTACGTTTTCTTCTAACAGCATCGCACTATCAAACAGAAGACCAATCAATTTGGTCAAACATTTGCTTGATTTGGTTGCCTTCTTGTGTGATTTTACGACAAAAAATGCAGTTCACTATCAAAATATGATTATCAAACATGGTAAATAAACCTCGACGTCAGTCCAGGTTTTAATCGAAAATTGAAACACACGTTTGACAAATGCTTTAAACAAATCCGCGTACTATAAAATTCATTTGACCTGCACGTATTTGTCAAAAAAGTTGATCGTTAACATGGCCCTTAAGTTGAGTATAAAGTATTAAGCTCTTCAACAATGCAATACACAGCCCCATATGCAATGTAACCAATGCAATACATAGTGAATTTAGCGACGCAAGTTATCTTCACCGCCAGACAAGACCAACTATTAGGTATTTAGGACTCGCCAAATGTAGGCGTTGGTATTAAATGCCTACATATACCCCATTAGGAATAAATACGTGATTATATTTGTCGCATAGTTTAAATTAATCCACGTGAGAGGCGATTTGTAGTCGTCACTATACATCCAGTAGGTACTTCTTTTTACAAACAAGTGACAACTAAATATTCTAGAATTTGTTTCCAAAAACATATCCTATTGTGTACAATAGCACTTGATGTATATTTCATACACACTCAATCAATCAACGTCTGTCCAAACTGAACGTAAAATACGAACTAACTAGAAAATCCTTCAAAGCAAGTACGAGCGTATGGAACTGTATACAACTGGTGCGTCGTATTTTTGAAAGTACATTGTAATAGAGTACCGCATTCATGTAGTAGTGTTTTTTTTTAGTTCCGCGGCCTAAGGCCGCCCCCGCTCTAACGTCCGTTGCCGGGCGTCTCTGGTTACAAGCACAACGTATTTACAGTGGCGCCCGGCGGACTTTGACCACCTCTGTGGTCTCTGCGGGTATAGTAGTGTAAAAAAAAAAAAACGGAGACGGTAAATGCGTTTGGGGTGAGAGGATGGTTTGTGTGTTTGTTTGTTTTCTTTTTTGGTTTGTTTGTTTGTGTGTTTGTGCAAATACATGTTGCCATTTTTCTCTAAATCTACGTGTCTGATTTTGATATAGTTTTCAGTTATGGGTTTGAATTTGTTTGCTGCATGTTTTTAGGTAGATGTTACGGTAACAACTCACCGGGGGCGCGCCGCATCGTACATTTTTTGTGATAAACAATGTTTCCAATTTTCTCTAAAAGTACTTGTTCGAATTTGATGTAGTTTAACCCACTAGACGGCGCTGAAGTATAAAATAAAAATTTCAAAATTTTGTAAAAACCCACGTCCCCATTGAAATTAATATTGAAACAAGGCTGGAGTGCGGTTACGCTAAGCGCGCAATCGCGAAATGCTCCAAGGGTACTATCAGCATGTCAGTGTCAGATTGAAAAGTGACACGTACGGACGGACAGACGGAGAACGACGGGCGTATAAGGGTACTTTTTTCAGCTTTTGCTGATAGTACCCTAAAAGGATAAAAAAAACCAAAATAATGTTAAATTTTTTATATATTTTCCTGATTGTTTTAACATTTAACATTTAATTTTTAAATCAAGCTTTTATCATCATAATATTGCATTGTCATGCGACTTACATACGCGGGCAAGATTTTAGTTCAATGGAAAACCGGGAAGTGTATTAGGTAAACTAACTTGCAAGAATTGATTACACACGGACATCGGGACAGTAGTATAGTGAAAGTAAATAAATGCTTACAATGAAACTTATTCAAGTTCCGTACGGTAAAATACCATTTTTTTCTATTCCAAATTGTCAACTGTTCTCATAACTATTATGGCGAATTAAGGACAATATTGGTGATTCGGAGTAGTTATGTTATTTTAGTTTATTTCATGTGACAATAAATTAATTAAAATCCTATTTATCCAGAGAATATGGAGTGCTAATAATATATTTTCTTACATCTTAGTACCTACGTCGTAAACAATAAAACAAGAAATAAAAAGACAGACAAGACCCTTCTTACGCGCACCGTCCAACACGCAAATCGTGCAATTGATTCATAGTGTGTCTGTCTTTTTTAAAAATATAGGCGTATTGTATGTCACCTATATTCCAGGAGAAGGCAGAATTAGCCTGGTTTGATAGAATTAAATAAAGCGTTTATAAAGAAGACCACTCAGACAGCGACAACACCCCACTCTCCCCCCGTTAAGAGGGAGCGAACGATCATCGAGGACATATTGTAAATCTACAACCGTCCGCCTCACGCTCAAGGTGCCGCGCCACATTTCCTCATCGTGGCTTGCAAGGACTCACATAGTGTGAAAGTCTCGAGAAGAGCTTACTATAGAAATGATCCTATGAAGTAAGGTCTTAACTCAGTCTGAAAAATCCGCGTCAAGTCATTCGGTTACGGAGAATCTTAACACCGCCATACAGAAATGACGTCGCTAGATACCGCGCTTGTAAAAATTGTGTAAAATGATGCAGTTCCTTAGTTCTATAACTAATTAAAAGTTTTGTACAGCGTTGAAACGAAGCCTGCGACAACACATCAACATTTGCTATAAATACTATAAAAAAATAAAATGCATTGACACTTTCATTGATATTTTGCAAAAGGACAATGCTAAAAAAAAGCCAGAGTCGATTAAATTGAATGAACAAACAGGCCAAGTCTGTGCCACACTTCGCCGGTTTTTTTACGGCCAATCGAATATGATATTTGTATGCCAAATTTGGTCAAAATCTGTTTCGGAGGAGTTGGCACACAAACGATTTACACTTGTCGTCTAAGATACGCTACGCTTCGCTCCGCTCAATAAACTGAGACCGTGACCGACAGAAATATAGATCAACAGCCATAATATTAAGTAAAGGTTAAAACCGGCCAAGTGCGAGTCGGACTAACGCACCAAGGGTTCCGTACCAAAACGGTAAAAAATCACGTTTGTTGTATGGGAGCCCCTTAAATATTTATTATATTCTGTTGTTTAGTATCTGTCGTTATAGAGGCAACAGAAATACATCATCTGTGAAAATTTCAACTTTACTTATAACTATTACGGTTCATGAGATACAGGGCAAGACAGACAGACGGGCGGACGGACAGCTAAGTCTTAGTAATAGGGTTCCCATTTAAAAGCGCTTCTTTTATTCTCATTTCTTATCAAATTCCCAATTACTTAATAAAATGCTATGCGGATTTTTTTTTCCCTTACTAGCAGACTCAGATATTAGGTATAGTGCTAACTAAGCTAAGTTTAACGTAGAGGAAAATAATGTGTCTTTTCTAGGTTCCCAGATTTGAACTACGGAACCCTAAAAATACAGTACATAATACTCGAATTCTGACACCGAGCCTTTTTCCAACGCTGGTGGGGTCGGCTTTTCAGTCTCACTGCGATTCGGCTGATCTGACCTTCACAACCGGTGGGCGACATCGAAGTTCTGTAGACCAGACGGATTTTATTTGTAAGGCTCCAACTACCCCTAACGACTGCAATAGATGACGAGTATGACAACCGGGACCGAACGGTTTAACATGCTCTCGGAGGCACGTAGGGGTCTCAATGTCTTAAGAAATGGTCATATTCTAAGATCGGCCTGTGGCAATGTGTTGACCTAATCGGTTACCACTATGCCACGAGCTAATCAGTAGGCCTAGTATGAGTTGATCAATCAAGCAGTCGTTCAACGATTTCGAGCAAACTTAAAACCTATCGTCTAGCCTTCGTTTTGTTATGTTCGGTAGCATGAGTTGCAATTTAAAAATGGCGTTTTTTTTTAATTCTTCACTGACGCCTCCGATACTAAATAATTAGGAGTCGTTCTAATCCTTTATAAGTTTTCTATTTTTACAATTTTCACTTTCTTATCTATCTAACTTATCTATTATATTGCTAACTTTGTTTTATTACATATTTTTATCGCATATTACGTTCTAATTTCACAGCTTTCTTATAGAATTCCTATTCTTCTATCTATCCTATATATATCACAAATAACTTGGTTACATTCTATTCTCCGTGTTTCAAGTGTTACGTTCGCTATGTACATCTTGTATTATTTATTACACTTTGTTTCATATTTACTTACTTTTAAGTTCACTTTGTTCTCTTAGTGTATTGCCATGTAATACTCGTATTATCCTCTATTTTGTTTTTGCAGTTTTATTGTATCTGTAACTACCTTCTTTTATTCTTATTTATTATTTATGTCTACGTATATAATATCATATTATATAGTATCCATATTTTAAACTCTATTCCTTTTGTTTACTATGTTAATTATTTTTGTACAATACTCTAAAAATATATTTCTGTTTTTGTTTGCCATAATTTGGCTTAGATTTTCCCGCGTGATCTGTATCTCTATCCGAGTTTCAGCTTCCATACACATTCTGTCAAATTGTGGGCATTGTGTAATTATGTGGGGTATATCCTCCACCATGTCCGGGTCGCAGATGCACGATGGGTTCTCCTTAAGCTTGAACCGGGTCAAGTATTCAGAGAACCCACCGTGCCCTGTCAGTAATTGTGTGGTTTCGAACTTTTTAATAATACTGTACGAATCCACCACATTCGGAAGAAACAGCTTTGTTGTGTTGGAATATCTGAGTCAGATTTTCCGTGCCTCCAACGCAAGGGGGTGGAGGTGAGTAAGTTTTGTGATCGTCTGCAGTGCAGCGGTTGAGTCACTATAGATTCCAAACGTAGTTTCCCCATGTATAAGGATAACCCTCGATGCTTCACATATGGCAAGGAGTTCCGCCTAGTAGACCGTGCAGTAAGACGGCAGTGTAAGTTTCACAACTTTGGTCTCGGCCCCATTTGCCCAGATGGGCAGTGCGGCTCCGACTTTGCCCCTGATTTTGCTGCCGTCCGTATATATTTGTACTGCACTTCCGGTGGTTGCGCTCACCTGTTCGCTAGCCTCCAGGCTCTGGAACGCCAGGTCCATATGCTCTACTGGGTGAGGATTATCCAAGACTGATGCCCATCGTTCGATCTCTCGCCCGGCAGTTCCGGTAACTGCTCCCCATTTTTACTCCATATAGCATTGCTGCCTCTCGAACGCGAAGGTCGAGAGGTAAAATGCCCGCTAGCACCAATACCGCGTTGAGAGAGACCGTGCGATAAGCCTTGCAGATTTTTTGGGCAAAGCTACGCTGGATGAAGTTCAACTTCGCCCTAACCCCCAGTTTCACAACCGCTGGTGCCCATGCGTTGGCTGCGTACAGTACTACTGGTTCGACCGTTCGACCGTTCGGCCGCCGTGTATATGGTGTGTATTACCTCCGGATGGAGACCCCAACTTGCCTTGGCCGCCCTAGTTAGTTGCTTGTAGATATTTGTTACCCTCGTACAAACATTTGTGACATGAGCGTTGAAGGTCAGTAAGCAGTCTATCATGAGCCCAAGAATCTTGACCTCTTTTGACATGCAAATGCCTATCCCGCCCATGCTGAGGCGTGGGATGTCGTACTTGATTTTACGTGTTATTACCATTGTGTTCATTTTATGTGGCGCAAAACGCAGTTTATTTTTAGCTCCCCACGCCCGAACATGCTCGAGAGAGGCATTGGCGTACCTTTCGATGTCAGCAGCTGTGTCATCGTCAAAGACAAGGACGATGTCGTCGGCGAAAGCCTGCGCGTAGTCCCCCCTTTCCTCCAGCCCCCTAAGTAGTGGATTCAGCAGAAGATTCCAGAGCATTGGTCCGCCAATAGAGCCTTGGACGCAACCCTTTCTTGTTCTTTTGCTATGTTCCTTCCCAGCATACCTCACCCGCACCTGTCTGTCTTCTAGGTAGCTACCGAGTAGCTACTAAGTCTCTCTGGGCATCCCTCCTCCACTAGTCTCATTTTGATAGCTGGCCACCAGGCGCTGTCGAAGGCGCCCTCTATATCTAAAGATACTAGTGTGACAATCTGTTTGTCATCCAGATCGTATTCGCTGGATGAGAGTACAGAGAGCGCCCTCGCAGTTCCTCTGTGGCATAAAGCCAAATTGGAGGGCACTGATACTTGGGTTTAGATGGTACCGCAGCCTTGCCATTACCATCTTTTTAAGTATCTTACCCAGTACCTACTGGGAGCAGCCCAATGGGTCTGTAGGACTTAGGAGTACTATAGCTTATCTTTCCAGGTTTGCGCAGTACGACGACAGTTGCCTCTTTCCAGATCTTGGGATAGTGGTGGAGTGTTAGGCATTTATTTGCTATGCTGAGAAACAGCTGTGGTTCGTTTCTGATGGTGTGGTTACAAATATCAGCTGTGAAACCGTCAGAATGAAAAAATGGCGTTTACACCGTCATTAGTTTTCAAGACCTCGATCGTACCAACTTCACGTTATATATCGCTTGCTCTTTCTTATACATTAAAAAAGAAAGAAATAACATTAGTTTACAATGTGACGTTTGAATATGGTTTAATTAATGATTTTTTTTTTTAAATCCCCCTCTTCTTGGCAAGGCCTTTAACCCATACTACCTATCAATTTAATCAAAGTTGAAAGTTTTATTTAGACTTGCAAATATTACCTCCTTCCAAAAAAACAACAAAATATGTTGAGAAAAGAAGATAAATATTAAAATAAATGAATTGAATTGAAGGAAAATTAAATAATAAAAAATCCGACTGCACTAGATCTAGGTAGGTTACTGCTAAAACTGCCATTCAGCCGTTAGACTCGTAGATGTTAGCAAAGAAAAATGTATGTAAGTACGTGTATCGTGACGTAAACATAACCATCTTCCACGCATTAGGGTAAAAGACACGGCATTTAATTGCCTAGAATGTTTTTACATAAATTTATAGTCCAAAATCATTTAAAGACTTGGTTACCTCAACCTTAGCTTATCTCAACGAAATTAAAAAAAAGGCGTTATATTTTAATGTCAATGTCATGTCATAACAAAACAAAGAATCAAAGAATCAATTTCATTTATTCAGTTTAGGCACATAAAGAGCACATATGAATGTCAAAATTTTACAATTTTATGTACTGTATGTATTACTGTTACTGTAACTGTCGTTACAGTAAGCAACTTGCCTCCTGTTACATGGATAATATCGGTGTGTAATGCACCTCTGCCTTCGCGAGCGAGTAGCGACTCTAATAGGATGAATAAACGGTTCTCTTTTGGTTCAGGTTGTAGCTGCAAAATCAACGCTTGAATGACATTTTTGCGAGTGTCATTTTTGAGAAAGTGACATTTTAAGGATATGTCATTTTTGCGAAAATTACTTTCTAAGAAAGTGACATTTTTGATAAAGTGACATTCTAAGAAAGTGACCTTTTTGCGAAAGTGACATTGTGCTAAAGTGACCAAATGTTTCACAATGACATTTTGCGAAAGTGACGTTCTGCGTCAAGACCTGCATAGATATCATTAA
The DNA here is from genome assembly GCA_963556515.1 of Nudaria mundana. Classification (NCBI taxonomy): domain Eukaryota; kingdom Metazoa; phylum Arthropoda; class Insecta; order Lepidoptera; family Erebidae; genus Nudaria; species Nudaria mundana. The sequence continues at coordinate 3,010,339 of OY748299.1, forward strand.
ATCTATGGATGGTAATGGTGGATTTTATGAAACGTAGTATTGAATCTCAATCTCAAAATCATTGAATTGTAATAAGTATGCAAATGCTTATTACATTTTACATAGTTTAAACGTAGTAGAAATGGTGATCTCAATAGACCATCGAAGAGAGTGATTTCCAAGATGTATTTGAAGTTACTATTAAATCAAAGATTTGTTTTATTGTTGATTGCTTAGACCTGTGAAGCCTTCCGTCCATTACATTTTTTATTTCCATTGGTGGAGCAGGGTGAAGATATGCAGGGTTCATGAAGAATATTGTTCCATTCCACCCCGAACATGATAGGCAATTTTGGTTAGGTAATTAAAATAACTGGGATTATGTAATATTTATGATAATAACATTTTTCAGCTGTTCCAGCACATATAGTCAGTGTAGACACAAAAGTTGGTGGCGATACTGCACAAGGAACTCGAACCTCGTCTCCCTACCATAGCTATGTTGAAATGAGTAGGTATCATTACTGACCGAGCGAGCGAAGCGTCTCAGTTTCAACTCGAGGACTGGCTGATTTGGCGTTGTTTGTCTGTATGTATGTATGTGTGTCAGTTCCGGTCTACAGGCCGCATTTTTGAGCCGATTTACATGAAATTTTACACAAGTGTTCTTTGTTGCAAGGCTCAACTTTTGTCGAAGGGATTTTTCGATTGGGGGGAAAATGGGGGAGAAATGTCCCAGAAGGATGTTAGGGACCCGAAGATATTTATTTCTCTATTCTTTCGGCCTAAGTGGGTTTGGAGGGTGGTCTTGTGCATGAATAAATACGAGAGTTGTGTAATTTGCATGTGGCGGAATATTGCAAAGTAGTTAGATTTATTTAATTTAACTATGGACTTCCGAAAAGTAACACCTGATAGTATTAATTCTTGTCTAATAATTAGTTTATTAGACAAGAATTAAAACAACTATCCAACTGCAAGGCATCCAGACAAACATGCTCGGTCTGCAGAGATTCTATTTAGTAACTTATGTTGGAATCTTGGTTTGAATTATAGACTGGTTATGAATTTTCTATTGTGTCGGTAGTCTATAGTGTAGTTACCGGTAACTGCAAGGCGTGTGTCCACGTCTACCACCCCTTTTGGAATATAAGGCCTAATTTGTATGTATGATTTTGTTTGCATTTTTATAATGATTTTATGACATCTCTCTTTAGCTGTCGAAACTGCAGGGGACCTTCTTGCAAGATAAATGTGGAGTGGGACCAATAGAGGGAGTCAGTGGGGCCCAGCAACAGGACCGGTGCCAAGCTTTGTTCGCTAAATCTATTGTGTTGGAGTAATTTCCAAATAAATAAAACAATTTTTACCATTAATGTTTTTTTAATTCTACGTTTGGCTACATATTACATACTACTTAGCCAGTATGTTATAAACTCAAAATGTAATGTAACAGACTATTTCCATCTCCATGTACGCATGTACATTAGTTTGTTTTACACAAAAAACAAACTGCTGGACTGATTTTAAACTTTGTTTTTCTTAGATCCTTCTTCTTTTTTTAAATGAGTGACTCCATCGTTCACCGATGATTTTGCCAATGTCAAGGTAATGTTTGATAGTTCCAGGTGTGGGACAGGTTATGAAGCCACTGCTCGGTGTTGCATGTGAGCATCTTGTTTGAATCTCCGGTGATTCTGCCAACGACCAGGTGGAGAGTAAATGTAGCTTTGTTTAAATTAGTAAACTAGGTAGCTAATTGAACTTGCTTACTGAAAATGGTTAGGCGTTAGTAAACATAAAACATATTAAACCATCACAACACAAGTCTAGAGTGATACAAGTTATGGGATGATGCGGTAAGGAAAAATGGATGGCTCGATACCTACCGACCTACAATTTAATATTGTTTTGAGAAATAAATTTGTATAAGATTTTAACATGTGGGGTGAAAACTAAATTTAGTAGATAATTAAGATTGATGGGACGTGGGATCTTGGGATTTTGGGAGGTCAAATAATTGTGTAACTAGTAACGGACAAGAAAAGAAAATATGCTCTAAGGTTCCCTCATCCAGACCGCATTCACATAGGGCGTGGACACGAACACGGATCTTCTTAGATCCGTTTCTATAACAATATAGTTGCTCAAAAGCAAACATTCATCCATTGACAGCTGAAACTGTTACACAAAGTATGTATTGGATATGTTGTTTAAAGAATGTTTAGGGTGCTAAGGGGGGATTGATAAGGCCCTGGGGCCCAAGTCATCCTCGCAGTGCACCTACTAACAAAATAAATACTAATAAAATATACTGTTCTTACCCGGAAACAGAAATATGCTTGCCACGTATTACTGACGAAATGTGGGCGTATTGAGCGCCTCTGTCTACGCCGCCAGGGATAATGTCTTGATTTTACTGGTAGTGAAGCATTATTGAGGTTTTACTTCGTGATTATTGGTTTCCTCGACCTCCATAGTCGACACCACGCAAAACTTATATTAAAACAAACTACATTTACTCTTTGATTGGATGAATGGTTTATACGAGGAGATTTTGTCTAAATTTCGCCAATGACGTGTGACAATTCAACTATCCAAAACAAAAACAAATTATCCAAGTCGTAACATTATTCACAATTTCAATTCGATATCGTCACTTCAACTCACTGCACAAATAGCTACCGTGTTCAAAAACCGAAAGTTTCATCGACTTCGTACGATTTAACCACCGCTATAATGTCAAAATAGCAACTCATGCTACCAAATGGCTGAAATATCCGTGCAAACGTACTTAGTTGTAAACGAAACGGTCTCGAACTCTCGAAATACGAAGAGCTATATGTAACTCGTACTACCGATTTTAGTTCCCTGACGTTACCACAAGGGGCGCTGGTGTGAAATGTATGGAGGAATACGAAATCGTATTTCGAGCCACTTAACGTAAGAAACTCATATTGTCGTATTATTATTTGTATAATATTATTATTGTCGTATTATCTCATATTGTCCATATCTTGCGTAGTAACAAGTCAGAGTTACGCAAATCACGGAAGAAGAGATCAAACGGATTTGCACGAAATGAAAACGGGGCTTCGTTGACTAAGAATCCTTAAAAGAACCTGTCAGGTTTGACCGCTGAAATATTAAAGGGTATACGAAAAACCCAGAAAAAACCTCAAAAGGTTTCCATGAATTACGTATTCACGTCGTAAACTCACTTCACAAAATAACGGACGACATTTTCTTTGGTCCAAGTTAGAAAAGAGGCGATGATTCAAATTATGATGATTTTCATAAAAAAAAAAATAATAATTTAATGTGCATTAACCGTGATTTTAATGTGGATAGTGTAGTTTTTAGTAAGTGTAAATAGTCTTTTCCTTCATCCTACATTTGCTCTGCGACCGATAAATAAAACAAATAAAATAAATCTCAGCTACATTATCCCCGAGTGACATAAGTTACTTTTTATACCGGTAATGTATTCCCGTGGAAATTGGGAATCAGAAAACTAAATCACAAAGATAAATCCGCGGTAATCAGCTTGTAGGTAATTATGTTGTCCTAAGGTGAGTTTCATTGAGTTGCCAAATTCGCAAGAAAATTCAGTACCTATTTTCTTGCAAAAAAATCAACTAAAAATCAACCTGTATTATACAGACTGTCTGTCTGTATAATACAGGTAAACTATGAAAAAAGTATTCATAAGACACAGTAATTAGTATAGACTGGTGTATGTCGTTCCTGTCCTCAACAGTAATTTTTCACCCGCTTAAATCTTATAACTTGTACCAACCCAAAGTGCCTCAACAACCCGCGACAGATTTCAATTTAAAGTGTACATGTTTCTTACTTGCCCCTAATTTCTCGCACGATTGCATTCCAAACGGGACGTACGACTTGCGTGTTTTATATTACAATATTATTGGGAGGAGATTGAAGATAGGTATATTACGAAAAAGGTTTATTGACATATTTTTTTAGTGTAGGTAAGTAAGCCTGTTAAGCTGTTGGTCCCTGTTGCCATACAAACATCTATGGCTGTGGGTACGGATAGTTGGAGCCACGATAGTTACGTGTAGTTGGGCCCGGTTGCCACACAAACATCTATGGCTGTGGGTACGGATAGTTGGAGCCACGATAGTTACGTGTAGTTGGTCCTGGTTGCCATACAAACATCTATGGCTGTGGGTACGGATAGTTGGAGCCACGATAGTTACGTGTAGTTGGTCCCGGTTGCCATACAAACATCTATGGCTGTGGGTACGGATAGTTGGAGCCACGATAGTTACGTGTAGTTGGTCCCGGTTGCCACACAAACATCTATGGCTGTGGGTACGGATAGTTGGAGCCACGATAGTTACGTGTAGTTGGTCCCGGTTGCCACGCAAACAACTATGGCTGTGGGTACGGATAGTTGGAGCCACAATAGTTACGTGTAGTTGGTCCCGGTTGCCATACAAACATCTATGGCTGTGGGTACGGATAGTTGGAGCCACGATAGTTACGTGTAGTTGGTCCCGGTTGCCACACAAACATCTATGGTTGTGCGTACAGATAGTTGGAGTCACGATAGTTACGTGTAGTTGGTCCCGGTTGCCACACAACCATCTATGGCTGTGGGTACGGATAGTTGGAGCCACGATAGTTACGTGTAGTTGGTCCCGGTTGCCATACAAACATCTATGGCTGTGGGTACGGATAGTTGGAGCCACGATAGTTACGTGTAGTTGGTCCCGGTTGCCACACAAACATCTATGGCTGTGGGTACGGATAGTTGGAGCCACGATAGTTACGTGTAGTTGGTCCCGGTTGCCACACAACCATCTATGGCTGTGGGTACGGATAGTTGGAGCCACGATAGTTACGTGTAGTTGGTCCCGGTTGCCATACAAACATCTATGGCTGTGGGTACGGATAGTTGGAGCCACGATAGTTACGTGTAGTTGGTCCCGGTTGCCACACAAACATCTATGGCTGTGGGTACGGATAGTTGGAGCCACGATAGTTCGTGTAGTTGGTCCCGGTTGCCACACAAACATCCATGGCTGTGGGTACGGATAGTTGGAGCCACGATAGTTACGTGTAGTTGGTCCCGGTTGCCACGCAAACAACTATGGCTGTGGGTACGGATAGTTGGAGCCACGATAGTTACGTGTAGTTGGGCCCGGTTGCCACACAAACATCTATGGCTGTGGGTACGGATAGTTGGAGCCACGATAGTTACGTGTAGCTGGTCCCGGTTGCCACACAAACATCTATGGCTGTGGGTACGGATAGTTGGAGCCACGATAGTTACGTGTAGTTGGGCCCGGTTGCCACACAAACATCTATGGCTGTGGGTACGGATAGTTGGAGCCACGATAGTTACGTGTAGTTGGTCCCGGTTGCCATACAAACATCTATGGCTGTGGGTACGGATAGTTGGAGCCACGATAGTTACGTGTAGTTGGTCCCGGTTGCCATACAAACATCTATGGCTGTGGGTACGGATAGTTGGAGCCACGATAGTTACGTTTAGTTGGTCCCGGTTGCCACACAAACATCTATGGCTGTGGGTACGGATAGTTGGAGCCACGATAGTTAAGTGTAGTTGGTCCCGGTTGCCATACAAACATCTATGGCTGTGGGTACGGATAGTTGGAGCCACGATAGTTACGTGTAGTTGGTCCCGGTTGCCACACAAACATCTATGGCTGTGGGTACAGATAGTTGGAGCCACGATAGTTACGTGTAGTTGGGCCCGGTTGCCACACAAACATCTATGGCTGTGGGTACGGATAGTTGGAGCCACGATAGTTACGTGTAGTTGGTCCCGGTTGCCATACAAACATCTATGGCTGTGGGTACGGATAGTTGGAGCCACGATAGTTACGTGTAGTTGGTCCCGGTTGCCATAAAAACATCTATGGCTGTGGGTACGGATAGTTGGAGCCACGATAGTTACGTTTAGTTGGTCCCGGTTGCCACACAAACATCTATGGCTGTGGGTACGGATAGTTGGAGCCACGATAGTTAAGTGTAGTTGGTCCCGGTTGCCATACAAACATCTATGGCTGTGGGTACGGATAGTTGGAGCCACGATAGTTACGTGTAGTTGGTCCCGGTTGCCACACAAACATCTATGGCTGTGGGTACAGATAGTTGGAGCCACGATAGTTACGTGTAGTTGGGCCCGGTTGCCACACAAACATCTATGGCTGTGGGTACGGATAGTTGGAGCCACGATAGTTACGTGTAGTTGGTCCCGGTTGCCATACAAACATCTATGGCTGTGGGTACGGATAGTTGGAGCCACGATAGTTACGTGTAGTTGGTCCCGGTTGCCACACAAACATCTATGGCTGTGGGTACGGATAGTTGGAGCCACGATAGTTACGTGTAGTTGGTCCCGGTTGCCACACAAACATCTATGGCTGTGGATACGGGTAGTTGGAGCCACGATAGTTACGTGTAGTTAGTCCCGGTTGCCACACAAACATCTATGGCTATGGGTACGGATAGTTCGAGCCACGATAGTTACGTGTAGTTGGTCCCGGTTGCCATACAAACATCTATGGCTGTGGGTACGGATAGTTGGAGCCACGATAGTTACGTGTAGTTGGTCCCGGTTGCCACACAAACATCTGTGGCTGTGGGTACGGATAGTTGGAGCCACGATAGTTACGTGTAGTTGGTCCCGGTTGCCATACAAACATCTGTGGCTGTGGGTACGGATAGTTGGAGCCACGATAGTTACGTGTAGTTGGTCCCGGTTGCCATACAAACATCTATGGCTGTGGGTACGGATAGTTGGAGCCACGACAGTTACGTGTAGTTGGTCCCGGTTGCCATACAAACATCCGTGGCTGTGGGTACGGATAATTGGAGTAAGTACAGAACTGAACAGAAAGTGAAGAGTTTCTTTGGATTAACGCGCTAATATCAGGAACCACTGGATCGAATTGAACAGTTCTTTGTAGGTTATTTATCGAGGAACACTCTACTATTTGTTACGACTGTGCTAAAACATTTATATATTTAGCACACATTGTTTTTACAAGTTATATACCTAATACAGCAATGTAGCAACATAAAACAATAAAATATTAGCAACTAAGCCAATCCAGTGTCACCCTCTCAAACTCCGCCAATGAATATAAATGTCCAGACGTTGGGAAACATCATTTAAAATACTTAAAGCGCGGACTGTTGGAGAAAATTTGAACGCGAACGAAGTCACGGGCGTTCACTAGTATACCTACTAATATGCCGTGATGAAAAAAACTTTCTGATATGCCATCCCACGTAACAAGGTAACAAAATGGCGGTTCATCCAGTAACCTACTCACGTTTTCTATTTTACTCGGCAAAGTACAATTTTTAAGTCGGAGTGATGTGTATAAAGTTTGTACGTGAGCAATGTGTTCAAGAATTAATGTCAGCCTTCTTTTTTAGCCTGGAAATCCTTTTTTTCTCTTTAAGGCATTTTTCTGATTTTGTTACTAGTGACCAGATTTTAAACTAATGATCCGCTCTGACTTCGCACAGGTCAGATTGCAGTCGCTTCACAAAAAATATCCAAGTTCAGCTGCTTAGCATTTAGACTGGAAAGCCGACTAACTAGGTTGGGATAAGATTTAGTGGATAAAATATTGACTGATTATTTTGTCTGATTCGGTGGCCAGGTCGGTAGTGCATCGGCTTTCGACTCCAGAGTCTCGGGTTCGATTCCCGCGTCGATACAAATATTTGTCTGATCCACAAATGTTTGTTTCGGAGTTTGGGTGTTTTCTATGTAGGTATATATATAATATGTATGTATTTAGAAATAGAATTAAGTAATTATTTATTTATAATAAGACATTTCATGAATACATGGGGCACACTAAAAGTTTTGCACTTCTAGCTAATCGGAACTATTTGAATTTCGAATGTTTAAATTTTTTTAACGTTGCAACCTTCTAAGTAATAAAACGAAAACAATTGGTGGGAAATCATTTGTCAATTGTTTTTTATCACAAATCAAAGTTCTCCGTATGCAACGAAAATGGAATTAAGTCGCAAAGATTTTAGAGCGATGATTTTTCATGATTTTAAAAGTTCTCTCTCTCCACAAGACTGTGCCGCTCGTCTTCAAAATGCTTTTGGGAGAAAAGCACCTTGTTTGAGCACCGTGAGGCGATGGTTTGCTGAATTTGAGAGAGGTCGAGTTTCTTTACATGACGAATTTCGTGAAGGGCGGCCTTCAACTGCCGTCAACGAAAATAATGTGGCTACTGTTAAGCGGTTAATGGAAGAAAACAATACCTATGAGACAATTCGAGGACTATTAAGGATTGGTATGAGTCAAATCCAGAAAATTTTACAAGAAGAATTGAAAGTCGTTGGATCCCTCATGAACTGACAGCGGAGCAGAAGCGGGCTCACGTGGAATGGTGCTCACAGATGCTACTGAAGTACGACCACGGACATTCTAATGCTGTTTATGACATTGTCACAGGAGACGAAACGTGGATTTATTGTTTTGAACCCGAAAAAAACAGCAATCTTGTGAATGGGTGTTTGAAAATGAGAACAAGCCAAAAAAAGTGAGGCAGGCGAGAAACGTTGGTAAAAAAATGATCGTTTTTTTTCTCTGCTACGGGTCCCATCTGTACAATTCCACTTGAAGATCAAAAGAGTGTTATGCCGAGTGGTATTCTACCATTTGTTTACCCAGGGTGTTAGAAAAAAATCGCGAAAGACGACCCAAAAGCCGCGTTCTCCTACATCATAACAACGCTTCTTCACACACGGCCAACAAAACAAAGTCATTTTTAGCTTCCGAAAAAGTACAACTCGTCACCCATCCTGCGCATAGCCCCGACCTAGCACCCTGTGATTTCTGTATTTTCCCCAAAATTAAAGATTTGATGAGAGGTTTCACTTTTACCAACTCCGAAGAGGCAGTGATAGCGTTCAATCAGCACGTAGAAAATATGCCTTCAGATAATCAGTGGTCCTCCTGTTTTAAAAAATGGTTCGATCGCATGAAAATTTTTTTAAAATGTAAAGGAGAGTATTTTGAAAAGCAATAAACATAATATTTTGGTTTTAACATGTTGTTTTTTTAAGTTACGCAAAACTTATAGTGTGACCTACGTATATATGCTGACGCGTACCGTGACCCCATGGGCCCAGTGTCTCGACACCAAATGCGCGAACTCATATTGAGTGCCGAGACTACTTGCCTTTATTTGTTCCCGCTTATCTGCAGCCGCGCCGGGCGCCGGCTCGTTTACTGGTAGCCCGGAGGTAGGACGCCGCTAGAGTATCGGCACAGGCGACGTCCCATACAAGAGTAGGCCCCATCCTCCAGGGTACAAGAGACTTTCACTTCCCCTACACAAACAAATTGAATTGAAGTCGTTGTATCACCTTGTTGTCAAACCTTATTGAGTCTTTAATTAAAAAATGCTAGAAAAAATCTTTTCCAAGAACCTTAATATCTTATAAAAGATTGTTATATTAATTTTCTTTTCAACAAACACACTTTAATATACCATAAAATATAGCCTTATGTTTCCTTTCACTGAGCACTAAGAATGCGAAATCAAATTAAGAAATATTTGCGCATTTTAAGATTAACTTTTAAAGAAAATAATTTTATTAAATGAATCGCCGAATCGCTTTGGTCATACTTATTAAAAAAAATATTTAGGTAAAATAGTAAGCAAACTTCTTTTGCCTAAAAATACTTGGGTTACATAATAATCTACTTTTACACTCTTGTTATTAATGTAAGTTAGTTTATGTGTTATAATTATTTGATTTTGCTTGTAATGAACCATGTTATATAACCATAGTCCGAGACGCCAAGGACTTTAATATAGTCCGAGACGCCCAGGACTTTCATTGGCTGTGCCATAGCGGCTGGCACGTAAGATTTTGTAGCCTTTCTTAAACATTTCATAGCAAGGCAACGGGTTTAATTTTTTTTCAAAATTACAAAATAGCTGTTACTTTTTATTAAATTACTACTTATTTAACCCATTATAAATGTGCCCGGTGACGGGAATGGGCTTGCCCCCTCTTACGTGGGACTAAAATACTGGCAAATTTTGGGTGTGTAACGCACCTCTGCCTACCCCTTTGGGGATATAGGCGTGATATGTGTGTGTGTATGTGAGAACCATGTAATATATACCTAACTAGCGGACGCCCGCGGCTTCTCCCGCTCGACAAATTATGTATTAAAAACCTTCCTCGAGGACCACTCTATCCATTGGTGAAGTATAAAACAAGGCTTCCGTTCCCTGTGTATGCTTAGCTCTTAAAACTACGCAACGGAATTTGATGCGGCTTTTACCAGTGGATAGTGATTCTCGAGGAAGGTTTTTGTGTATATATTTGTCCAATATAAAAGATTAAAATTTCTTCTTCCATAAATAAAAATGAGACCACAAATTGTCACGAATCGGATTATGTTGTCCTCTGCGTTATTAGTTGCTGACGTCTGAGAGTTTGTCATTTTTGTATTCTTAGAAATGTCGGGGGAATCAGAAAGTAATATTTCATTTACCAGAAATTACTCCACTTATTTTTATTTATTTCTTTTTGAAAGAGACCGGACGGTATGTCGTTACTACCGTGAAAGTGTGGGACGCTACATGCGTACACTTTAGCACCTTCACACTTTCCAAGCACATCCGGGTGTGTCAGCTCTTCGGCTGAAGGCCTCAAACGGCGTAAATATGCTAACCTAGCAGGTGACTACATAATTGAGCCGTTTGGAGTTAAGATACTGGGGTCCTGAGGTCCGAGTGCTCGCCGCCTTTATAGAGACATTTATAAGCGCTTAATCGATGATTCCCAGGACCAAAAGGCTGGCTATTTTCTGGCCCAAAGAATAAGTATCGCCAGCTAACGTGGCAACACAGCCAGCATTCTGGAACCTTCTCAGTCGGCAATGCCGCGGAGGATTTTTTAAACGATATTTTGTAATGTAAATATTTTTAGTATATAATTATGTTTATTGTAATTCTTATTGTAAATAATTGGAGAGCATAAATAAAATAAGTACAAATAATACAGAAAGCATGGTAAGTACAAGGGCATTACTTATTCCTGAAGGAATCTATTCGTGGGGTGAGATGGAAAGGTGCTACTTAATTATGGACTTCAGAAAAATATTTTCGATTCTAAATTTCACAGGAACACACAACTAGGATAAAAGTGTCTTAAAAGTCGTATGTGTTATTCCGAAATAAACACCTACAGCGTGTGATGTCGTTGTTACGCAATATATTTGACTATGTATCATCATCATCATAATTTCAGTCTATCACGGTCCACTGTTGAACATAAATATTACATAAAACATTATAACATAAAAATGTTTTTGTCCATTTTACCAAAATCTCTGTGGTATTCTTATTATAGATATTTCTATTATATTTCTGGGTATTGGCAACTGTTTCATAGAAAACTCTTTCAATCAATATATAATTTAGGTACGTGTCCAATCGGAATATAATAATCCTTAGACCTACGTTTACTCGTTGCCAAACCCTTGTTAGTTTGCACTAAAGTGACGTTCTGGCAAAATTTTAGCTGCACAAATCATCAAAAAATTTTTGTTTGAGAGCCATACGGCGTTAAATATTTGCCTGCTCCAGTCGAATAGCTCCAGATTCCAACCCAGGTCCAAACAAATAAGAAAGAATTGATGACATTCGTTGAAGAACCAAAGTTGCTGATATAGACCAAAAGAGAAGTAAGCTAAAGTAGCAGTGGACCGGCCACATAGCACGAAGCTCTGAAGGTCGATGGAACAAAGAGAATATCGAGGGAGACCGCGCTCTGGCAAGCGCAGTGTGGGACACTGGAGCCACTTACCAGATAAACCAACGACCTAGTGAATACCGCTGGGTTAGAAGCAGCTGGCTATGAACCGGTTATACTGGAAATTCACTGGAGAGGCCTGTTTATTTATTTTTATTCATCCATTTAGAACAGTTTACTAGATATACACCAACACATATAATCATCTTAAGTCTAAGTGTCATCCATTTGGTGCAACCTCAATTACAAGCTGCCACGGCATGCATGAGAACCAAATTATACACATAGATTTACAATTTACGAGTAGCAATGGACTAGCTGAAAATAATGATATACCTAGATATTATATTTTTTTTTAAATAGTGTTTTATTCTCCAATTTTTAAAGTAACAATGAACCACTCCAATTTACAAAAAGAATTACAATATACATATAAAACAATACAATTGAAATTAACTAAATATGTACATTACCTATTCTAATTATACCTACTAAGATTACATCTAAATTCTAATATGCGTCAAAGAATTCCTCCGCCTCGTCGCCGACTGGCAATGTTCCGAGAAGGCTGGAAGCATTGCCACGTTGTACATACATACATATTATATTTATGTATGTAGGTAGGTAGGTATGTTACATATAAATAAAGTTACCAGAATACATGCGGAACTTGCAAATAACATTTCATTCACAAACTGTGAGCATCGGCACAAAACCATTCACTGCGTTTTACGTCTCAATAGGTTTTCCGTTTGATTTGATACTTTGCTGCGATATCCATTTCTATCTATATTTATATAACTTTGCTGTCTGTTTATTTTTATATTTATATTTCGGTGTATTTTTGTTAACATTTGTATTATCTTTAAGATATAGAAAAAATGCCTCGCCTGAACGATGTTGTTCAAAACCTCCGTGTGTTTTCGATGAATCTTTGTAAATATTTTAAGTAGTTAGGGACCTATTTTATACTACAGTTCCCTTTTTAGTTTAACTATAAAATAGATTAGTAAATATGAAGACGTTGTATTTGGTCTGCTGTCTGTCAGTCAATCACTACTTAAGCTCAGATACTCTCCCCGAAATATTAAATATTCACGATACCTCAAAGGCCAACTATTTCTATCAATTATTTAGTTCTGTTAAGAACTACGTGATCGAAGGTTCCATTAGTTTCAATAAGTAATCAAAACAGAAGTGCTGTTCAATTTAAGTCTAGGTGGCGTTTTGTGCATTATTTGCATAAAGCTAAAATTGGTACCTATGGATGTTCAGTACATCAAATAAAACGTAAAGAATCTTCATCGCTAAAGGATTTTGCTTACAGGATATTCGGACACAGGTTAACCTAGCATTAGAGTAGCCCACACAGGTGGCCAAAGTCCGCCGGGCGCCACTGGAAATTCATACCTTCTGGTGCATACCAGAGACGCTCACAGCAATAGACATAGAAGCAGCCGCCATTTGGGGAATTAACAAAAAAAAAACCATCAGAGTATAATAAAGCGCTTTTTACCTCACTTTAATGACTGTAACACTGAAGTTATTAACTAATTTCCATATAGAAACAATACCAAAATCAATTTCATATTAATAAACATCCATTGCTTCGCACAAATTTATTCTCATCACATTCAAATTGGAAAAAATAAATGCAAAATGAAGCAAACCTCATTTATTTCAGTCTGAGGCTCCCTCTTGCTTGTTGAATGCATTATCATTAATTTACACCTATAAGGGTAGGAGACCTCTCCTACCCTAGGGCCCAAGAAAGAAATACAAGCTCCAACCAACCCCACTTGTATGCTCATCAGCTTATATGCTCAGCAGCTTTCGACCAACTGTTTTGGCTCCGGTCTGGCAAAATTACTTAATAAGCTGCAATAGGTTTATCTACTAACTACATGGAACCGATGTGGACAAAGAAGTCCAAATAAATTCCCCAAGGGATCCAAGCAGGGGATCTTAGTGGACGAATAAATTCATATAAATCCACTAAGGGATTTCACTTGATTGGGTGTGGACAACAACTTCAATTGGTTCCCCCAGGTTAGCAAAGAAGGGGATCGTAGTGGATAGACCTAAGTTACTTGAGGAAAAGTGGGCGAATAATATACCTCTGCCGACCCCTTCAGGGAAACAGACGTGATTATATCGTATACGTATGTGGAAAAGCTTTCAGAGTACTGGATAATGTGTTTTTCTTTCATGTAATTATTTACTGTGACCAGCGTTTATTGAGTTAGCTGGTACGCTCGTAGTTTAAAGCTGTTTGATGGTTATTTCATTTGAAATGATCTAATTTGGCACGTCGAGTTGGGAATATGTAGATATTTTGCGATGTTTTTTATCAGTGTTATGAGTTTTTCAGCTAATTTTACCTACTGTTTACGTATTCAACACAATTCCACAGAGGTGCTATGGAGCCCTCTCGACGTCTCCGGGGCTCAAGTCATCCTCAAAACCTGCGGACGGACAAGGCTAAGGTGCCCGGAAAGGGTAACAAATTTGCTCCCTATTATGTGGGACCAATAAAGTTAGTGGCGAAATATAGGCGTTTTAACTGCCTGTGTCTACCCTTTCGGTGATAATGACATTCTTTTGTGTATGTGTTTTGGTGCGTGAGTTGCACAAATATTCATTAGAAAGCTAACGTTAAAGTAAGGTTCTGTTATAAAAATCTGTACCTAAGTTAAGTTAAGAAGCCTTCTGTTATATTAATGTTCAAACCTCGAGGTGAATATTTTAGGTGTGACCCTGTTCCTTAACGGCTACGTTAGGCACAAGATAAACTAACCGATAAAACCTAAATCCTGAATATGTTAGCGAAACGTGACGTCACGACGCTATGAGGCGCGCGAACGATAAGTGCTGTCAAAACCTATTGTTTTTATAATTTGTTCCTACGTCCACACACAGGGAATTTCCAGTGGCGCCCGGTGGACTTTCTTCGACTGCGACCCTTCTAGCCTCCTTCACTAGCATGACCTGCTCGCAGAAGGACACAGCCGCGTTCCACCTACTCCTACTGGAGACCATGGCTTGAATCATGGTATTCAGCGAGAGTCTTCGTCCGAGACGCCCAGGAGTTTAATTGGCTGCGCCATAGCGGCTGGCACTTAAGATTTTGTTGCCTTTCATCAACATCGCGAGGCAACGAGTTTCAATAATTTTCCAAATTATTGATAATTTTCATTCAATTCATTTGTTCATTTTGGACATAACCCATTATATGTGTGCCAGGTGACGGCAATAGGTTTGCCCCCTGTCACGTGGGACTAAAAATACAGGCAAATTGTGGGTGTCTGCGCCTTTGTCTATATGTGTGTGTTGAAGTATCTACTAGTATCGATTATATGGACATGGCATACAATAGTATCTTTTTTTTGAGTCACCGAAAACTAACACATATATTTTTTGTCTATTTTAATACAAATATACATAATTATAGACTAAAATGTCACCGAACAATATTGCTTTATGTTTAATTTAACACAAAATTCTCCTCGTTATTTATAGTTTTGTCTGAAAACTGAAACGTGACTTGGAAAGTTCAGTTCTTTGAGACAATTCGTTGCTTGTCAAACAAACGTCTAACTGCTATTTTTGTGTTTAGTCAGCAACAGAAAATTAATATGATCAGTGCAATTTTCTTTGTCAATTTTTTTTTTAATTTTGAGAAAAAATTTTAGAGAAAAGATTTAATTAATTAATTCAAATTTAGTTACCTTTTTAATTTAAACTTAACCCAAGTGTGAATGTATGTACCACCGTACCACTCACACTCGAATTTTTGATATTGGTAATGCCTAGTGAGGTCTAGTATAACTTAATAATTTTAAGTTAAATTTACTTACTTAAAACATTACGTTCCAACTCTGTAACTCTTATTTTAAACTAGCGAAGGACAGCGGCTTCGCCCACTTGACAAATAATTTACACAAAAACTTTCCTCGAGAACCACTCTATCTATTGGAAAGACTCCCATCAAAATCCGTTGCGTAGTTTTAAAGATCTATGCTTACATACAAATAGAAGCGATTTGTTTTATAATATGTAGTGATGTTATCCTATAATAAAAAAATCTATTCAGACAAATGAAGGCCACAGACTGCTTCGGTGGCGTGGTTGGTAGTGTTTCGGCTTTGAAATTGAGTCTCGGATTCGATTCCCGGGTAGAATCCAATATTTCTAGTTTGTTTCGGAGTTTGGGTGTTTTTTATGTATGTTATGTATGCATTTAGAAACATATATAAGTATCTTTATCAGTTGTCTGATCTGATCTGATCCCATAGCACAAGCTTATAGCTTAGTTTGGGCTGGATGACGTTGTGTGAGCATGTCCGACAATATTTATTTATCTATAGGAAAAAAAAGTCAGTAAAACCAGTTTTCAATCAACACTGTTTTGATGTCATAGCTAAATAAAATTCTCCATTAATCCTGCCGCGTTCAATGAAGAAGTAATCTGATTAAAAGTCGACTACAATTTTTCTTCCACTTCAGTTAAAATCAATTTTGCAGACTTCGTTAGTCTTATCAACTTAAGATAGATCGTCTCAAGACTAAAGATAGACTTTCATTAATTCTGTCAGTACGATTAAGTTCAGGGTATCTTAAGTTTATAAGTGAGTTCGATTTTTGCTGAGCTGGTGGATATCCTCTCGCTGGAAACCATGCTCCAAGCCATGGTCTCCAGCGTGAGTAGGTGGAACGCGGCCGTGTCTTTCTGCGAGCAAGTCATGAGTCGTGAGGCGGCCGAGAGGGAGAGGGAGCGTACCCTCCCCACTGAGTTTCGCAGTGAGCGGCCAGGGCGCCGCAGACTCATCTACGCCCAGGACCATCGACCTCCGTGGTCGGGGCCTGAGGACGGCGGGATAGCGACCCAACCCCAACGACGCGGGATTTTCATTCCGACCAAACCCTCGAAGAGACCACACTGGTGGCCAAAGTCCACCGGGCGCCACTGGAAATACCTTCTATTGTCACCAGAGACACCCGCAGCATGTCCACATGGGAGCCGCCGCGATCTCGCGGAATTACAAAAAAAATGTTATCGGCAGGACACGAAACTATGATCATGATATGAAACAGAAATTCGATGTTGTCGGTATTGGTCATCGTAGCTCAGTGGTCAGAGCATTCCCCTTGTTAGGAAAAGGTCGTGGGTTCGAGTCCTGCCGATGACATCAGTTTTTGTGATTTATTTATAATATCTTTATTAATATTTAAAGATAAAATTATCTATATAGTGAACAAATAATGTTACACAAGCCTTGAAAATAATGTACCTACGAAAGTCGCTTTTCTCGCTAAGGAGCAATCTCCTCTATTTCATATCCTTCTATTTAATAGATATAAATAAATGTTTGTTAACTCTAAAAATATTGCCAGACTACAATCAAAAGTCTAAACCCGAAACTATGGAACGTTCAGATATAATAAGGATCAAAAATATTCCACCAAGTCGAGATTCAATTACCTTCGGTTAGGCTTATTCTTGCTTCTAACTTGCCAATGAATAAATTAGCACTTTATCTTAAAGCAGTATCTCTTTAAAAATGCTTTCAAGACGTTTTAAGACATAAAGGAAATTGCGATATAAACGAGGAACAAGGATTACCTCTTATAATAAAGCCTTATAATATTAATAATTAAGTTGTGTATGAATTTATATCGAATCTAAGTTTATAATAATAACAAATATTGTTGGATATTCTCACACAACGTCATCTAGCCCAAACTAAGCTATAAGCTTGTGCTATGGGATCTAGACAACTGATAAACATACTTATATATTACTAAAAATATACACATACATAGAAAACACCGCCGATGCGCTACCGACCACGCCACCGAAGCAATCTAGTTTACAACAAATTTTGGTTGTTTACAATGGATTTTGCAAATTCTTACGGGTACATCTTCGTATTACATGGGACTAACAAAAATACTAGCAAAGTCTCGGTGGGGTTCACCTCTGTCTGCCCCTTCGGGGATATACGCGTGATGATATGTACATACAAACGGCACAATCAGATGGCCTGCGAGATCACCAGATCTCACCCCTTTGAATTTTTTTTATGGGGATATGTAAAAAATCTAATTTACAAAAATTCCTATGCAACTGTTAACGAATTAAGAACTGAGTTACACAATACGATTTTGAATATTCATCACAACTCGCTATTAAAAGTTATTGAAAATGAATTCCTTAAAAGAATAAATTTCTGTATCCAACAAAATGGAGCTCATTTCGAGCAAATAATTAGCTAGTATACCTACCCTTTTTTTCGTTCAATTAAAAAAGTTTAGATTTCATGGTTTTCCTTTCATTTAATTTACCACGTTTGTTAGAGAGATTTGATCCTTATGATTAACCCTATCGATTGATGCCATAAAAGTACAGGATGCTATTTTTTTCGGATTTTACCCGGTTCGATTCCCAGGTGTGGCAAACGAATTTTTGGAAACCCGTGAATGCAGTTCTGTTTCTTTTTAAAAATAAAGGAATGTTTCCTTTGAGTAAAATTGTCTATCTCCAGCATGTAGAGTACTTTCCCTCCAGGTGTCGTTAAAAAATTCCACCTGTATAGTCAGTTTTTTGGTAATATTAAATGGACCGAAAAATTTCACGTACAAATTCATAATATTACGTAAAGATTTTTAGTCTCATACTTTCTTATTTTAAATATGTCCTGCTTGAAAGTCTAATTTCCAAATCTAAATTGAGAGGTACTAAATCTGTCACAACCCTATCTACCCAGGCCTCCTTACCCAGAAATCACACGTTCCACCTTCAAAAATCATTCGGAAACTTAAATCGAATCACAAAAACGGTGTCACCGTAATCGTGATTCCAATTTCGAATCGATTTACGACACGTTCCGTTTTGCGAGATATCAGAAGTAAAAGTTCGAGATATCAGAAGGGGGTGTCGCTTAACGGACTCGTATCGAGTAATCGCGTATCCTTACAGATTCTCAATGCCGGCAGCAGATTGTGGCTTCAAACGTAATGTGTGTATATTTTGTTCCTACTGATACATACGGAGGATTAAATTAATTTACAACATACTTAACTTTTTAGTTTGGTCATCAATGAAGTTCGTAAATGGTTATTACGAGTATAAAAAAGAATGAAAAAAAAAACTTAAACTTTTATAATTTTTTTTTCAGTCTGTTGTTATTAAAAGCAAATAAAATAAAGAAAGTTTTTTAAAGTTAAACTACTATTGATTGACTTGAGGAGTAAGCTGTAGACTGCGTTACGAAAAGTGAAGATAGAAACATAGAGATATAAGTTTAATGTATTACTATAGGGGCAAGAGAGAGTAAGGTGTGACACACACTTTTTAACGGATTTAAAAAAAGAGGTTTCTCAATTCGACCGTACATTTTTTTTAAATTTATGTTTGTTCGCGGATAACTTCGTCGTTTATGAACCGATTTTAATATTTTTTTTTTGGTGGAAAGTAGATATTTCCACGGTGGTCCCATTATAAGGAAACCAGGATCGATAATCGAATCCCGGTGAAATCGAGGGGAACCTTAAGAAATTGTAAGGAAGACTAGTGCGTTTCTTTATTTTTTTATTAGATATTATAAAGGACTACCATTTAAGGTAGGTTTGGAGTCGCACTGATAAGGAAGTCGAATACCAGTCGAGAGAACTCATCAACGATTTACAGCAGTTACGTTGTGTTTGGGTTTGATTAATTTGTATTGAAGATAAATTTATATATCCCAAATGTGGTTCTACGATAGGGTTTAACTTTTTAATAGTTTACGGTTAAAGTCAGTTTTTTTGTTAAACTTATTATATATCTCTTTCTCTTAAAAAAGTTTTACTTCAATCGTGTTGTCTAAAGCACACTACATTATTTTACAGCTAAAATAAACGAACTTCAAAAAAAAAATTAAAATAAAAAAAAACTATATGCTCAGACTCTTTTTGAAGTTTTATAAAAGTAGACATGTGTAACTTTATTTTGTGTACAGTAAAGAGTACTTTATCTTTATCTTTACGTCATTTTCTCAAGCAGTATATCACTATGAATCAGACTCTTTCGCCAATATTTGCATAATATATATCGCGAATGTGAGCTTGGAAATATGCAAACATGAAAATAGAATTTTTGTAAGAACGAAGGTAACGGGAAGCCTTGAGCCGCTAGCTCAGCGCCGAACAATAGCTTCCTTGGCCGCATTCTAGCGTATTTACCACGGCGAGTGTTCTGAAGAGCTCTTCAATCTGATCCCACCCTCTTCCTTCCGATCCCGAACAACCCGTGCCGGGCAGAGATGCCACTCCCACACAGTGGATAGCATGTTCGCGAGAACTGAACGTTTTAAACGTTCGTTTCTCTGCCGAACGATAGTGGCCTGGAACGCCCTGCCTGGTGCACGTGTTTCCTCCCACATATAATGCTGGGTTCTTTAAGCGGAGCGTGAAGAGGCACATCAGTAGGTCGTCAAGTTGAGAGCCACTCTCTATAGTATTGTGTGCTGTGAGAGTGGCTTACAATCGCTAGACGTCGTTTCGACTTACCACCAGGCGGGCGGCGTCAATTTGGCGAACCAAATATAAAAAAAAAAAAACATAAAATGATTGTCAAATGTAATATTGAGTACACTTACAGATATATGACTTTTTGCTATAAATAAATACCCCAAAAAATGTCAATTAACGAAATGATCTGCTAACTTCCCGTAGCAGATCATTGTCCAGGACATCAAAAATTAAGTGAGTTCCTTTCGCTTGCAGCTGAGTTCTATAGTTCCCGATAGTTTTTAGAAATAGTTCTGGCGTTTTTACCCCAAAAAATGTCAATTAACGAAATGATCTGCTAACTTCCCGTAGCAGATCATTGTCCGGCAGATCAAAAAAAAACGTGAGTTCCTTTCACATGCAGCTGAGTTCTATAGTTCCTGATAGTTTTTAGAAATAGTTCTGGCGTTTTTACCCCAAAAAATGTCAATTAAAGAAATGATCTGCTAACTTCCCGTAGCAGATCATTATCCAGCAAATCAAAAAAAAAGTGAGTTCCTTTCGCATGCAGCTGAGTTCTATAGTTCCTGATAGTTCTTAGAAATAGTTTTGGCGTTTTTACCCACGTTACGGCGTTTTACCAGATGATGGGTAAATGCCAGTAAGCAACTTTTAATTGTAAGGGTGTTAAGAGGTGCGTGGATAGTGTCAGATACCTGTATTTTATTTTTATTTTTTAGTTTTTTTATTTTTTATATTTGGTTCGCCAAATTGACGCCGCCCGCCTGGTGGTAAGTCGTGACGACGTCTAGCGATTGTGGGCCACTCTCACAGCACACATTACTATTGAGAGTGACCCTCAACTTGACGACCTACTGATGTGCCTCTTCACGCTCCGCTTAAAGAACCCAGGATTATATGTGGGAGGAAACACGTGCACAGGCAGGGCGTTCCAGGCCACTATAGTTCGGCAGAGAAACGAACGTTTAAAACGTTCGGTTCTCGCGAACATGCTATCCACTGTGTGGGGGTGGCATCTCTGCCCGGCACGAGTCGTTCGGGATCGGAAGGAAGAGGGTGGGATCAGATTGAAGAGCTCTTCAGAACACTCGCCGTGGTAAATACGGTAGAATGCGGCCAAGGAAGCCATTGTTCGGCGCTGAACTAGCGGCTCAAGGCTTCCCGTTACCTCCGGACAATCTATAATACGGATAGCCCGTCGCTGCATAGCGTCGAGAGCGTCCAGCAGATACTTCGCGGAGCCGTCCCAGAGGTGAGAGCAGTATTCGACGCAGGGTCTAATCTGCGTCTTGTACAGCAGACACCTCTGGTCCGGTGTAAAGAATCTCTTTACCTTATTCAGTATTCCTAGTTTCCGCGAAGCTAGCCCTATACATCTTTCGATGTAGTTTTTATTATTGAGCTCTCGACGAACGTCTATGCCAAGGATATCAAGGTTGTCCTTTATTGGTAATAATGCATTCTGAAGAGAGGGTAGGGGAAGGAAAGGGGATTTCTTCGCAGTAAATGCATACGCCTGTGTTTTGCGGGCATTGAACTCGACCAGGTTCTCGGTACCCCATTGAGAGATACTGTCGAGGTTACGGTCGAGATCAGCCACGAGTCATCGTCTCTCCTCCTCAATCTCAGATCGCCCCGCCGTCGGACGAACCGAGTAACTCCCGTGCAGTGTGCTGTCATCTGCATAGCAATGAATGTTCCCGAGGGATAGCATATCATTGATATGCAGAAGAAAGAGAGTTGGTGATAGTACTGACCCCTGCGGTACCCCGGCATTCACTTGCAAGAAGCGAGAAGCCTGGCCACCGCAGAGGACCCGCACTCGGCGCTCGTTTAAAAAGCTGGCAATCCAGCTGCACAGTTGAGGAGGTAGACCATATGCCGGAAGCTTGGAAAGGAGCGAAGCATGCCAGACCCTATCGAAGGCTTTGGCGATGTCCAAGCTAATAGCCAAGGACTCGCCGTGCCTTTCCATAGCCCCACCCCAGACATGCGTTACGAATGCCAGAAGATCACCCGTTGATCGCTTTGGCCTGAAGCCGTATTGTCGATCATTGATTAGCGAGTGATCCTCTAGGAATTGCATGAGCTGCTTATTTATAAGGAGCTCAAGCACCTTGCAAATGACTGAGGTGACAGCTATGGGTCGATAGTTGCCTGGATCGGACCGATCCCCTTTCTTGGGGATCGGTTGTACGTTCGCCTCCTTCCAGACCTCCGGCACGAGCCCTGAAGAGTATGACAGGCGGTACAGACGCGTTAATACTGGAGACAACTCAGCTGCACATTTTCGTAGCACCACCGCCGGAATGCCGTCCGGGCCACTGGCTTTCCGCGTGTCGAGTGACCGCAGCACTGCCCGTACATCACATTGCCTGATAACAATATCAGGCATTGTGTGGCCACAGTTGGCGATGGCGGGGGGCTGCAGGCCACAGTCGTCGACCCGGGAATTAGCCGTAAATAGGTCTGCGAGCATATCCGCTTTCTCTTGGGCTTTGTGAGCCAGTGTTCCATCTGGGTAACGCAGCGGTGGCAGCGAGGGCTGACAAAAGTTAGATTGCACGGCTTTGGTCAGTTGCCAGAATCCACGGCTGCCCGTGGGATGGGAAGTGAGCTCCTGACCAAGCCGCGCGACGCGCTGGGCATTCGCTCTCTTAAAGGACTCTTACTCGACTTTGTGGCCCGGTTGTACGCTGCTTTGAGGTGGCCCACGTTGGGGTCGCGCACAGCCCGGGCCCTGATCCAGGCGCGATATGCCGACTGTTTTTGTCGAACAGCTTTGGCACAATCTCGCCCGAACCAGGGATGGGCTCTGCGGATACTGGCGAAATCAGTGAAAGGGATGTAATAATCCATCCCTAAACTGATCTCGCCAGCAATAGCAGAAGCACTATCCGAAGGAGCCTTTCCTACAAAGCAGCGCTGGCTCCAGGGGACGGACGCATAATAATCGTGTAGACCGTCCCAATACGCTGACGAGTAGTGCCATAGTCGTCGTGACGTTTGTACAGGACGTGCAGGAGGTGACACCTTCATGCCAGCGTGAACAACACAGTGGTCGGAACTACCCAGTGGGGCTCCTACCGAAACACTGTACTGGGCTGGGCGACTCGTCAGCAGTAGATCCAGCAGAGCGGGCGCGTGATCTGACCTGTCTGGTATCCGGGTGATCCCGCATACCATCTGGGTCAGACCGTGGGAGAGAGCGAACGCATGGGCGGCTCTACCCGCATGATCAGTCTTGAGGGACCCCAGCCATTCAATGTGATGGCCATTGAAGTCCCCCAGAAATACTAGGTCAGCGTTCGGGAACCGCACCTGCGCTTCATCAGCCGTCTCGCTGAGGTACTGGAAGAAAACTGTGTCGAACCTGTGACTTGGTGGCCTTGCAGGAAACTTGGTTGATGCCGGATGATATACCATACCTAAGCACGATTGACCATGGCTTTGGTTACGTGGGTACGTCGGCGGTCGATACGTCGAATGGTATACTTGTGGGAAGACCCTATGGTGGAGTGGCCTTGTTATGGAGAAGTAGTTTATTTCAACAAATGTCCGTGTTGCGATGTGATAATTCGCGTATATGTGCAATAAAAATAAATACAATTGAACGTCCAATTATTGTAGTGAATGTGTATATGCCTACTAACTCCAGTGACAACCTACCGGATTTTGTGGACTGCCTGGGTGCGCTGAGTGCTCTTATTGAAGAATATGGTATTGAATCTGTTTTCATACTGGGTGACTTTAATGCTAACTTGTCGGGGCTGTTTTATAGTGAACTTTCTAGTTACTGTAGGGAGCAATGTTGGTCGTGTGTTGATGTGGATGTGTTGGGAGCTGATTCGAACACGTTTACTTTTATAAGTGACATCAACGGGACGTGTAGCTGGTTGGATCATTGTGTGGTGACGCAATCGGCTATGCGGGCCGTTGTAAATGTGTATATCCAATATGACACTCTGTGGTCAGACCATTTTCCACTGGTTGTGGAATGTGATCTAAACCTTTTAACGCCGAAACTGTCTCATGAACCTACTATTAGTGATAATACTAAGAACGTTATGTGGGGGACGCGCAATGAAGAACAGATTGCAGAGTGTCATAAACGACTTAAATATGTTGATTTTCCTACTGAGTGTATAGAATGTGCAGATTATTATTGTGACGATCCTGGGCACCAATGTGTTCTTGATAGGTTGTATTCCGACATTGTGGCCGCCTTAAGTGACGCAGCACGGGTGAGTCGGGGACACGTAGAGGGGCGCGGGGGTCGTGGAACACCCATAACGGGTTGGAACGAACACGTCAGCGGTGCTCACAGGGAGGCTAGGAGGTCCTTTGGTGAATGGGTTGCGAGTGGAAGGCCTAGAAACGGTTTCATGTATGAGGAAATGTGTGAACACAGAAGGACTTTCAAGTCGAGACTCAAGTGATGTCAAGATCATCAAGACCAAATTAGGATGGATGGTTTGGCTAAAAAGCACGCTGAAGGTGACTTCCGCAGTTTCTGGCGAAGCATCAAGAAAACGAATCCAAGGCCTGGTCTCCCTGTGAGCGTCGATGGCTTGACCGACCATAGCGAAATTGCGGAAAGCTTTAGGAGCCATTTCTCGGTCAAATCGCTCTTGGGGAGGGAGGGGAACATGGTTAGAGGTGGTAAGCCTATGGGGAGAGTTGTACGTTTCTCAGCTAAGGAGACAAGAAAAATCATTAAGGAAATGACGAGGGGTAAGTCACCGGGCCACGACGGGCTGAGCATTGAGCATCTGCAGCACGCGGGACCCCATGCGTCTAGGGCATTGGCAATGTTCTACTCGTTGTGTGTGAGTCATTCCTATCTACCTCTTGACCTAATGAGAACTGTGGTTGTGCCTGTAGTGAAAAATAAAACTGGAGACATTTCCGAGAAAAGTAACTACAGGCCCATCTCACTAGCCACGGTTATAGCTAAGGTCTTGGACGGTCTCCTTAACTTACAACTCGCGAAATGTATGACTTTGCATGATAACCAGTTTGGGTTTAGACCTAAGCTATCAACGGAGAGTGCAATACTTTCTCTAAAGCACACCGTTAGTTACTACGCGAGACGAAAAACACCTGTCTATGCATGTTTCCTTGACCTCTCGAATGCTTTTGATCTGGTGTCGTATGACGTTTTGTGGAGAAAGCTGGAGACCATTAGTGCACCCTCTGAACTGGTTTCCATCTTCAGGTACTGGTACGCTAACCAAATCAACACCGTCAAATGGGCGGGGGCAATGTCGGAACCTTACAGACTAGAATGTGGGGTTAGGCAGGGGGGCTTAACCTCACCCTCCTTGATTAAC
Organism: Nudaria mundana; assembly: GCA_963556515.1. Classification (NCBI taxonomy): domain Eukaryota; kingdom Metazoa; phylum Arthropoda; class Insecta; order Lepidoptera; family Erebidae; genus Nudaria; species Nudaria mundana. The sequence goes on from OY748299.1 coordinate 3,035,970, forward strand.
ATATTTATGGACGCCCTGATCGGTGCGCTCAGCAGCCAGTATGTGGGATGCCATATAGATGGAGTGTGCGTTAATAATTTGAGTTACGCGGATGATATGGTGCTGCTGAGCGCATCGATCTGTGGCTTGAGAAAATTGATTCGGACCTGTGAGGAATATGTCGGTGCACACGGGTTAAAATATAATGTGACCAAGAGTCAATACATGGTTTTTGAGGTCGACGGTGCTAGGTGTCCACAGAACCTGCCTCCTGTTCGACTCAATGGGTTTCCTCTGGAAAGAGTGAACCAATTCACCTATCTGGGGCATATACTTACGGTGGACCTCAAAGACCATGCGGACATTGAGCGGGACCGGAGAGCACTGTCCAAGAGGGCAAACATGTTGTCACGAAGGTTTGCACGATGTTCCACAGATGTGAAGATAACTCTTTTCCGTGCATACTGTACCTCTTTATATACATGTAGTTTATGGGCTAGATATTCACAAAAGGTCTACAGTGCTCTCCGCGTCCAATATAATAACGCTTTTAGGGCGGTGGTGGGGCTGCCTCGAGTTTGTAGCGCATCTGGCATGTTCGCTGCGGCGAATACTGACTGTTTTTATGCGAGCATGCGCAAAAGAGGAGCCTCCTTGGTGCGCAGGGTTTGGGGCAGCTCTAACACCATCCTAAGAATGATCGCTGACAGGATGGACTGCCCTTACATCAGGCACTGCTGTCAAAGCCATGTACAGCAGTGCCCGATGAAAAGACTGTTTTAATAATATAAGTAGGAATTAATTGTGATATATTTTATTTTGTAATTATTATTATTATTTTTTATTTTCCATTTTATTTTTGTTTTATATTGATTTATATTTGTTTCAATTTTTGTTTTCCAATAATTTAATTTTTATATGTAGATAATGGATTATGAGGGTTTATGCTCAATATGGGTTAAAATTACCTGAAATAAATATTTTTTTTTTTTTAAATTTTTTTTTATTATAGAAATAATCTACTAACTTCCCGTAGCAGATCATTGTCCAGCAGATCAAAAAAAAAAAGTGAGTTCCTTTCGCATGCAGCGGAGTTCTATAGTTCCTGATAGTTTTTAGAAATAGTTCTGGCGTTATTACCCCAAAAAATGTCAATTAACGAAATGATCTGCTAACTTCCCGTAGCAGATCACTTTGTAGCAGATCAAAAAAAAAGTGAGTTCTTTTCGCATGCAGCTGAGTTCTATAGTTCCTGATAGTTTTTAGAAATAGTTCTGGCGTTTTTACCCCAAAAAATGTCAATTAAAGAAATGATCTGCTAACTTCCCGTAGCAGATCATTGTCCAGCAAATCAAAAAATAAAGTGAGTTCCTTTCGCATGCAGCTGAGTTCTATAGTTCCTGATAGTTTTTAGAAATAGTTCTGGCGTTTTTACCCCAAAAAATGTCAATTAACGAAATGATCTACAAGCGTGCGCATGCGAAAGGAACTCACTTTATTTTTTGATCTGCTGGACAATGATCTGCTAAGTTCACACACATAGAAATTCTCCCCAGTCTGCAAGTTGAAACGGAGCCTTCGGTCGCTTCGCTCCCTCAGTCAATTAAAGTTTCACTATGATGTCTTTTTTATTTTTTTTTCTTTATTTTTGTCAAGGCATTGTAATGACTTGAATTTATATATTACCTCTATATTAACGCTTGTATCCTCATCGGAGGCAAACAGAGGTTCATAACACACCCACATAATTGCCAGTAGCTTTGTTGGTCCTACGTTTTAAGGTGGATCTATGTGCATAGATGTTTGTGTCAATAAATGCTTATTATTAGGTTTTATTAGAGACAATGAGTGTCACTCAATAATTAATTAATTGAAACTTATAAAAAGACTTTAAACGTGATTACCAATCTTCAAAATGATTAACTGGTACTTACGACATGTTTCTGACTCACTGGTTGTTTGTAGAAGTTAATGAAAATTAAGGTAACACTTTTGATAATCAGTCAGTTATAAAGGTTCAATTAAAGTCTCAATTGCATCTAAACTTACATTTACTGCCAGATTCGCAAAACAATAGGTAGAGCCTGAGGGAAAGAACCTGGCAATAAACTCTTTTCTAATAGTATGAAATTACAATATTTAAGTATTTTATTAGGTACATAACGAACATTTATGTATTGTTGTCATAGCATTAAATAATCCAGAGCAAGCCTATTGCTGTTACCTACAGAAAATTAATCTACCATTCTGTTATCGGGAAATCCCACCAGTCAGTTTCGATGTAACATACACAATCTTTGCGTCCAGGCATTATTTTCGGTAAACAAAAATTTAGGTATATAACACCAAGAGCTGTTACTTTGATCCTAGTATCAAAGAGGTCCAAAACTAATAGAGGACCGGTATAGTCGAGGGATTTAGAGTTTTACAACCAATTTCAAGGCTTAATGTTGTTAACCAAATGTAAGTACGGTAGTTAAGGTATCGTTCTTATAACAGCGAGTCACATTCGCTTTTATTTGAGCATTGTGTTTAGCTGCAAACAGAGTGACGAAACTGTGGAAAATATGTTACTATCCAAGTTCCCTGCAAATTTTAATGGTAATAGTTTTTCCTAGTATTATGTCGGACCTTTTTTTTTTTTTTTTTTTTTTTAATTCCGCGGCCCAAGGCCGCGGCCGCTCTAACGTCCGTTGCCGGGCGTCCCTGGTTACTAGCAGAGGGTATGTCCAGTGGCGCCCGGCGGACTTTGACCACCCCTGTGGTCTCTGCGGGTGTTTGGTCGGGACGAGAATCCCGCGTCATTGGGGTCGGGTTTTATCCCGCGTCAGTGAGTGAATCTGGTTGCGTGCTATGGGGCAAGAGGCCCCGCAGCACGCAACCCTTCTAGCCTGCTTCTGTAAGGACGGTGGGTGGCGATCCCGCCGTCCTCAGGCCCCGATCATGGAGGACGATAGTCTTGGGCGTAGTCGCGTAGTCTGGGGCGGCCTGGCCGCCGACTACGGAACTCGGCGGGGAGGGTACGCTCCCTCTCCCTCCCGGCCGCCTCCTTCGCGAGCATGACTTGCTCGCAGAAGGACACGGCCGCGTTCCACCTACTCCCGCTGGATACCATGGCTTGAAGCATGGTCCCCAGCGAGAGGGTATCCACGCCCAGACCCACTACGAGGTCCCGGCGCTGACTCGCCCATTATGTCGGACCTGTGTTTTATGTTGTTGTCACCAAAGTGACACCTTTCTGCCAGATAGAAATCCGTGGTGACGTCTACCGAGCAATTGAGGATCACTCTCATGGTAGGTACACAATATTATTGAGAGTGGCTTTCAAGTTGACGATCCAGTGCCTCTTCACGGTCCATTGGAAAGACCCTAGGTTGTAAGAGGAAGGAATCACATGCGCAGGCGTCGCTCGACGTTCTACAAAGGAAAGATTTTTTGAATTGCTCAGTTCTGACGTTTATTTTATCCACGCTACTGCCTGGCACGTGTTGTTTGGGGTCAAAAAAGAGAGTAGAGATCAGTTTAAATGGCGAAATGTTGATGGGTTAAACGCCTAAATCTAATCCTAACGGGATAAAGACTAGATTTTTCTTTTTATGTATGTGGGAATAATATGGATCTATTTACTCCACAAAAGCTAAACTGGATTGACCCTCACTTTCGACATTCTAACATGGGATTTTAATGGTGACATTAAATAATGTTCTGAGACCTGATTTCTACTGTTTTATTATGGAATATAATTATATTCAAGTATAGAAATAATAAATCCGCGATTATCGCTTGCACTGGAGCCCAACTTTAATTTCGATAAGAACCAATCGTTCGTGACATTTTCTATTCCACTATCACGACGAACGTTTAACGAACCCTTATGCTTTGCATTCCATCCATTACATTAAACCCCTTAATACCAACCCTTGGGTATTGTTATAAACAGATTCGTAACTAATTGAAAGGAAAATACCTAAATAAGCCCAATTACATTTTATTAAACTCTTTTGAAACTATACTTTTAGATACGTATCGAGAAAAATGCTGGTTTTATTAGGAACTAGCTGTCCCGGTGAACTTCGTACCGCTTCAATTTAACTTTTAAACCTTTCCTAACCTTTTACGAATATTTCAAGACTAAAATTAAACAAATCAGTCCAACCATTTCGAGTTCTAACGAGACAAATTAACAGCTATTGATTTTAGATTTTATAGATGTATAAATATATAAGAATAGATAAGTGTTGCACCTGCCTATCAAAAGATAATGCTCTGACAAAGATAAAAGTGCCCAGTTGGTGGCAAATAGGTTCGCCACATCACGTGGGACTAGCAAAGTTACTTTATAAACTAAGACTAACGGGTCTTTTACGCGATTATTGATATATATACATACCTCTTTTTTACCCGACGTTTCGTCCTCGACGTTTTAAAGAAGTATTTAGCAAAGTTACTATTGAAAAGTAAGCGAATCATACCTAATGTCTCTGTCTACCTATTCGGAACAGACCCACTAAATAAAATGCTATTACTGTCTCCAAAAAACTTGGATTGTGTTGCAATTCCAGTACCTAAATAATTTTCAACGTAAACAATCGGTACTATAAACGTAGGTTCTATAAAAGGAAAGAATAAAAGTATAAGGCGAAAAACCCTTTGTTGTTTCGTAATGACTTTAATCAACAAAAAATAGTAGGTAATAAGCGTTGCGATAACAAAGATTACTCGAAGCATTATCATAATGAGACTGAGTCGTTAGCAAGTTTATAAGATTTTTTGGAGGGATTATTTTGGAGAAAATTTCTCTTAGTCGTGAAATAATACTTACATAGCAATTCAGTGAATCTACCAATGAGCAAGTAAGTCGCAAGTTTCGAAGTCTTGGGCTAGTAGTGTCTTCGTCAGTTGGCATAACGTTTCTCCTGCGAAGGAAACAGTTGCTAGGTTTAAGACCAAGTCCAGCTTGAAGACTGTAATTTTTGCGATTAATATAGCAAATTTTTCAGTGAAAGTGGTCCAGATGTTGCAAGCGGCACAAAGAAATATGCTTCGAAATTCTCTAAAGGATTGTTTTCGTCATGAGGGAGTCCGTCAGAAAACCAGTTCTCTGGTTCACTACCGGACAATAGATCTCATCTATGCAAGCTAAAATGGCAGTGGTGCGGAATATCTGTTGTCGAACCGATTACCGAATGTAGACACCGGTTGGACCAACGATACGATAGCAGCGCTGGATGCCAATTACCTAAGATCGGGAGAACTGGCGTGTTATTTGGGAGATGCCTATGTCTAGTAGTTGACTGCCGTGACCTCATGATGATTATGACTTAGCAGTTGTGATGGGATTGAGTAGGCAGTTACAATTTTTTAGAAAAAAAGTGTGTTCATTGTTGTTTTCATACTTCGGTTGCAGCACTCTAACCATCTAAGATCAAAATATTTGTGCCATTCCTCTTTAGGAAAGGATGCGGCGTTCAAAACTAGCTTGAGATTATTGGTTTTATGATGATTTCTGTATAATATTCTAATAAGTAACAAATGCTTTCATCAGTACCCTTCCGGGGTACTGACGTACCCCTCTGGCCAACTGAGCTACCAAGACCACATCCCAAAGACTTTGAAATAATGCCAATCTACATTGCGGTCATCACCTAGTCAATGTCTAATTTTGCAATAATCTCGCGTAAAAATATTCTAGCTTTATTATCATGAGTTCATCGACGTCCAAAAAAAATCGTAATTGAATACGAAAAGCGTAGAGTTATTTCTAGTTTAGTCTGAAAACTGAAACGTGACTTGCGATACGAGCTCATATTGAGAAAGTTCATTGCTCGTAGAATAAACTCCTAAGTAATATTCTTTTATTTGCTTTCTTTGCAAACTGCTGATTCCATTTATTACTTTTTAAATTTTATTTTACTGGAATCACGATCTGTGAAATCCTACTAATTTTAGTCTCTACATGTTATAAAATTGCTAATTAAAACCTTCTGTGCTAAACTTGATTAAGAGATAAATTAAGACTCGGTGCTAAAAACCTATCAACATCTCTGTGGCCCAAGAATCCAGCATGCAGTGAAGCCGTTTTGATACCCTACTCGACAGGTTTCACTAAGTTTTTTTTTTCACAACTTATGTTTTTGCGCCGATAAACCGGGGTATATTTTCACTCACATTGTCTGTACCCTATGACACTCAAGATATAAATACCTTTCATTTGAGACCCCATTCGTCGAAATCCATCCAGCCGTTAGGCCTGTAGAGGGGCACAACACACACAAAACCCTCGCTGACGCAGTCGGATAAAAACGACGAGGCATTCTGTAAAATGTCTGTTAGACTCGCTTCCTATTAATAAAGGAATCAACAAATTGACTGACGAAAACTAGGCATTTATAGGCAACTAAAATTTGCGTTTTTATATAGAAATAAGAAAGATACGACTGAACATAATAATAGTATAAGAATCAATTGTAATATTTTGTACTTGTACAATGGCTGAGGTTAATAATAGACTGTTATTACGTCCGATATATTTCCTACCGATTGAATAGCCCTTCCAATATTACTTGCACGTCCTTCAACAGAATGATAATAATGTAATTGCTTTGGTGAAGGTTTCAGCTTCTTCATAACATTTTATTAAAGGCGAAACTAGTTAATTCCCACGGCTTTGCCTGTCAGGAATAGTTTTCTAATTCCCAGTTACCTCGGGAACATGTCCCCATAATAAACAGTAACATACCTGTGTTGCTCCTTATAACAATAGCTCCGTCTCGTCCGCTCGTCTCGGAGAATAGCCGGGCAATAAGCTAACTCCGTATAACGTAGTACGCATACTTTTTTTTTTTTTTTTTTTTTAGTTCCGCGACCACGGCCGCGGCCGCTCTAACGTCCGTTGCCGGGCGTCTCTGGTTACAGGCAGAACGTATTTCCAGTGGCGCCCGGCGGACTTTGACCACCTCTGTGGTCTCTGCGGGGGTTGGGTCGGGATGAGAATCCCGCGTCGTTGGGGGTAGGGTTTTATCCCGCGTCAGTGAGTGAATCTGGTTGCGTACTATGGGGCAAAGGCCCCGCAGCACGCAACCCTTCTAGCCTGCTTCTGTAAGGACGACGGGTGGCGATCCCGCCGTCCTCAGGCCCCGATCATGGAGGTCGATGGTCTTGGGCGTAGATGAGTCTGCGGCGGCCTCGCCGCTGACTACGGAACTCGGCGGGGAGGGCACGCTCCCTCTCCCTCTCGGCCGCCTCCTTCGCGAGCACGACTTGCTCGCAGAAGGACACGGCCGCGTTCCACCTACTCCCGCTGGAGACCATGGCTTGAAGCATGGTCTCCAGCGAGAGGGTATCCACGCCCAGACCCACTACGAGGTCCCGGCGCTGACTCGCCCACGCTGAGCACTCCACCAACGTGTGGAGTGCGGTGTCGTCGTCGGAAACCTCGCAGTGTTGACACCGGGGTGTGACCTCACGATGGATGCGAAACAGATAGCTACCGAAGCATCCATGCCCGGTAACGATCTGCGTCGCACGATACGTGAGGTCACCATGCTGCCTCTGCAGCCAATCGTCCATGATCGGTCTCACCGCCGCGATGATGGTGGCACCCCACTTGGGTTGCTCAAGTCGCACCCTCCATGACTCCATGAGATCCTGTCGGAGTTGGGACCGCCGGTCATTGATTTCTCGAGACGCAGGCCTGTGGTCCCGCTCCAGCGCCTCCTTGCGCCATTGGAACAATGACGCAAGGGCTCTCGCTTCCAGGTCCCATGGAGGGGTCCCGGCTAGGAGACATGCAGCCTCTCCGGAGATCGTGCGGTAGCCCCTTATTGTTTTGACGGCCAAGGTCCTCAACGGTCTGTTAAGGAGCGTTGAGTTATTGGCCGTCAACCGCGCCGCCCATACGGGAGCCCCGGATAGGGCCATACTCCGCACGATCCGCAGGTACAGTCTCCTACAGGAAGTGTTGGGTCCCTTTAGGTTGGGCATCAGTCGCGAAAGCGCGACCGATGCGTGTGTCACCTTGGGGACCAAACTTCGGAAATGTGGTCCGAAGTTCCATCGGCTATCAAGTACGATCCCTAGATAATTCATCGAGGGCTTGATGCCGATGCTAACGCCTCCCACATTTATGCTGGAACCTTCAGGTGGACCGTTCCGAGGTCTGTGAAAACACAGAACCTCGGACTTGTGCAAGGCCACCTCCAGTCCCAGCCGCCGTATCGACCCACGACTTGAGCAACACCCGTCGTGACCTTGAGTGCTGCCTCCTGGTACGTTGCACCCCGCGCCGTGACGAGGGTATCGTCGGCGTAGCACGTTACGCCGACACCCTCAGGCAACGCACCCCGCAGTACCCAGTCGTAGCCGATGTTCCACAGAAGCGGCCCCAGGACCGACCCCTGTACGAACGACACATCCCGCCGAGCTGGCCCGAGCCAGCTGGGGAAAGCTATGGCCCTCTCCAAGAGATAGGCCCCGACAATACGACGGAGGTGGAGAGGCGTTTCGTGATACACGAGCGCCTCCCTAACGCAGCTGCAAGGATGGCAAGGTGTTGAACGCGTTGGCGATGTCAAGAGACACCGCCACCACCACCTTGCCCTGCGAGACTGCTTCCTCCGTCAGGCTCTTGACGCGCATGATCGCGCTCACGGTGGAGCGTCCCCGACGAAAACCGTACTGGTTGTCCGCCAGGTCTGGCCCCACCGTCGAGAGATGCTCGACGAGGCGTTCCGCGATAATTCGCTCAAAGAGCTTACACACCTCGTCGAGCAACACGATCGGCCGGTATCCGGACGGTGAGTCCACCGGCCGCCCCGCCTTACGGATCAGGACCAGCTTCCCCGTCCTCCACACCTTGGGAAACTGGCCCCTTTCGAGGCATGCGCTAAAGAGCCCCATCAGTCGAGGCCCGAGTTCTTCGAGGGCCAGGACCCATGCACGGCCAGGAATGCCGTCGGGTCCGGGGGCAGTGATTTTCCGGCGTTTAAGCCGGAGTACTGCCGCACCTAGCTCCCCCACCCTGACTTCGGGTACGTCGTCTTCGCCGGTGCTATCCGCGTCGGGCAGAGACGGAGCCATGCGCGGAGGGACGTGCTCCTCCGCGCTCGTCGGAAACAGGGAGCCCATGACCCGCTCCAGCTGCTGCGGCTGGAGACTCTGGGTCAGTGGGGGCGCCCTAGGTCGGAGTTTCTCCCTGACCTGTAGGTACGGGCGCCCCCATGGGTTCTGCTGCAGGGTCTCCAGGAGCTCCTCGCGGGCCGCCGTCTTGGCCCGCTTTATTGTCTCCTGGAGATTACCTTTAGCCTCCCTGTAAGCCTGATAAAGCTCCGCCTCTCGGGTTGCCGCGTCGTCTGGGCGGCGATGCCTCCGGCGAAACCTGGTGTACTGGCGGCGGGCGGAGATGCATGCTGCGCGCAGCTGTGCAATCTCCGGCGACCACCAGTACACCTGCTTCCTTGCCGGTCTGGGTGTAACCCTAGGCATCGCCGCATCACAGATTTGCGACATGGCTCTCCTGAACCACTCCGCCTCGGCATCCACATCGGCAGGCCGGTCCGGTGCCGGAATCCAGGCCTGCACGATGGAAGCCTCCAGGAGAGCCTCCCGATCCAGATGGTGAAGTGCCCAACGCGGATTCGGGGGATTTTCTACCGGCTGTGGGAGGTCAGGTGGGGGGACGACATCGAATCGGATGTACCGATGGTCTGAGTGCGTCTCCTCACCCTCCTCCACGTGCCAGCCAGTAATACGGGCGGCGAGGGCAGAGGTCGCGAACGATACGTCCACGACCGAGCTGGTCCCCTGCCGCCAGAAGGTGGCGACATTCCCCCGGTTGAGGACCTCCAGACCACGTGTTCTGGTCCAGTCCTCAAGAAGCCTCCCCTTGTCCCTGGTTTCCCGGGAGCCCCACGCCTCACTCCAGGCGTTGAAGTCTCCCAGGAGCAGGACAGGGCGAGGACGGCACGCAGCGAAGACGACGTCGAGCTCAGTGAGCCATAGCTCAAACTGAGTCTCGTCCAGTGTCGGCGAGATGTAGGTGGCCACGACTGCCAACCCATCATATTCCGCCGCAACACACCCGCGGCCCCTTGCAATGATAGCAAGGCGCGAGTTGTCTGCGGCGGACCCCCCGAAGATAAAACAGGCCGAGCCGTCCTCGTCCACCGGGCTTCCCGGGTGGACGTAGTACGGCTCGGCGACCACGGCCAAGTTTATGGACCACTGCCGGATGTTCTGGTACAGAAGATCCTGAGCAGCGCGGCAGCGGTTCAAATTCACTTGCAGGATGCGGATATGGGCGTCAGACATTAATGGACGTCCATATCAGCATCCCGCCGAGAAAGATCTGGCCGTGCAGTAGCGGCACCCCCACCGCTCTCAGCGGACGGACGAGGCTTTGGCCTCGAGGCGGCGCAGGTTGTGCTGCCGACCCGGTGGTCCGCAGTTTTGCCCTCCGCCTCGCATCTAAAGCAGCGAGGCGGGGCATCACAGGCACTTGCCTTGTGACCGGGCCGGCTGCAGCGGAAGCACCGATCGCCCACGGTGACTTCCGCTGTGCACTGCACTCCGACGTGCCCCACCACCATGCACCGGAAACATCTGGTTTCCCGGGCACGAAGGAGGTGCACCTGCGCCTTTAGGAAGCCCCCTACGAGGAGGCTTCGTCCGTCCATCACTTTCAGTGCCGCCGCGACGGGGCACTGGACGACTGTCATCCCATGACCAGTGGAGCCGAAGGAGATGTCTCCAGCCTTCACCTGGTCACGGGGGCAGCCGCCCGCCTCCACGACGGCGGAGATTACTTCCTCCGTCGTGGCCGCGTCATCCAGACCCGTGATGCGCAATGCAGCGCATTTGGTGGGCCTGGTGACGCGGACGGCTTCTGCGTCCAGCGCGTCCCTAAGCTGCGCTGCTAGGGCGTCAGCTTTAGGGCCGCTGGAGGCGCCGGAGACCTCGAGGAGGCGAGCCCCGGTGCGTGTCGTCTTGCACCGGAGACCCCCCTGGATATCGAGGGCTGAGAGGTTGACTGAGGACTTCACGGTCCTCAGGACATCAGCGTACCCCACACCCCTCTCCACACCCTCCGTCGTCACCGTAAGGACGACGGCTGTGGAGCGAGGAGCGCGGGGCCTCTTCGGCGCCTTCGCCGCGGCGGCTTTGGTCACTTTCTTGGCCGCTTTCTTGGCGGCCTTCGTCTTCCTCTTCTTGGCCCCCACTACCTCCCATCCCTCCCGTCCGGAGGGATGTAAAGGAGCAGCGGGAGCGTTAGAGGAAGAGGAGGCGGCAGGGTTGCCGCTCTTCTTGCCGTGCCCCTTCGCCTTCCGCGCCTGGGCCGCGGTCTCGGCCGGCAACCGGTACGCTGGAGCGGACTGGGGCGGAGCGGGGCGGCGGACAGCGGGTGTGCCGCTTGGTCCTGGAGCGGGAGAACCGCTAACAGCCGCCGCGTATGAGAACGCGGGACGTGCTAGCGGAGGGCGGTACGCCCGGTCCTCCAGGACCGCGAGGCGCCTCTCGATCGCCGTCAGGACCTGTACCATAGTCGGCACAGGCTGTGGCGGCGATCCGGGCGCCGTGTTGGGCACCGTGGTGGGCGCCATGGTGGGCGCCGTGGTGGGCGCCTTTTTGGACGCCGTGGTTGGCGCCGTCGTGGGCGCCTTGGTGGGCGCCGTGGTGGGCGCCGTGGGTGGCGCCGTCTTCGGCGCTGGTCCAGCCGTCGGAGGAGGAGGCGGCAGCATGGGACCGGGAGGCGCCTTGACCACCTTGGTCAAGTCAGCGACCTCCCGCCACAGGTCATCCATCTGCTTCCTGGAAGCAGCGAGCTCCGCCTCCAGGCTCGTCACCTGCTTCCGGAGCCTCGCCTCCTCCTTAGTGACGCTCCGCGCGAGGAGCTTGTTGAGGGAAGATTGGGCTTCATCCACCAATGAAGCCACAATCTTCTTCCTCCCCGCCACGTTTCTGTTGCCCCGCATGGCCGCGTTCATGCGGGCAAAAACGCTCATCAGCTCACGCGCGGGCGGCCCACCGATTTCCCGGCGACTTCGCTGGGACAGTTGGACCGAGGACGGAGGAGGAGTTGGCGGCCGCCTTCTGTACGCGTCGAGACGCGTACGCACCGTCTTGACCGGCACCTCCTCCTCCGAATCGCTGGAGAGGAGGGACCCCCACCCGGAGCAGCTGGTGCTACGGTCGCGCGGCGGCCCCCCCTTCTCCTCGAGGGTCCTCTTCTTCGTCGCAGAAGAGCGGCCCTTCTTCTTCACACTGCTGGGAGCTGACCCATCGTCAGTCCCAGCAGTAGTACGCATACTAGCTAAAAGTGGACATTATTATGCCCTCTGTATACCCTTTACTTAAATAGTGTTCATATACGTCATCTAATGTTGCTAGAATTAAAAAAAATCACTCTGAAATCGTTTTTATTATTACAAAATTTTATTTAGTTTCACCTGTCTCGATGTCCGTGTGTAATCAAATTTAACACACTTCCCGGTTTCCGATTGAACTGAAACCTTGCCCGCGTATGTAAGTCGCATGACAATGCAATATTATGAACATAAAAGCTTGATTTAAAAAATATTATGCTACTTTTCCATGTAGGTATTGATTATGAAGCTGATTATAAACCAAAACAAATTTATAATTATTAATACCACTGTAACTAAGGTAGAATAATAAAAGATCAAACGAATTTAACAAAAGGAAATCAGCAAAGGTCTAGGAAAATACCTCATTTAAATTCCAATTGTATAAATAGTTCGAAGAAAATCGCTCGTGAGTCAGTACTGGCGCTTAATACGCCCGTTTGTTCTGGAATAAGAAACAAATCTTCTTGTTTTAAAAGAAAACTTTAAGAAAGTAAAGGAAGGAAGGCATTTATTGCGCTAAAAGCTCCGCCGGAACTAACTTTAAAATGGTTTCAACTTTGTCTGTTGCATAATGGCCGACTATTACACCGTCACCTAGTTTGTATTGCATGGCGCATTTTGTTTGATAATATAATTACCATTTTCTTGTTAAAATTACCATAATATTATGTAAAAGATTTTTTTTAAATAGGTAATACTAGCAATCGCAAATTGGTTCATATCGGTATCATATTGACAGAGGATCGAACTGATATCGTCGAAATGCAAGTCCTATCCCTAAGCCATTAGACTACAGACGCTTAGCTGGAAGGGTTACCTTCAGAAAAAAGTATATTAAATTGACCAAGCGTCAAATTTGTCCACACTTAAAGTGTAGACAAACTTGCGTTCGTCCGTCTGTTTGTCTGGTTATCTTTACATCTCTCCGGACTTGCGGCAACTTTTAATCCAACCTCCACGAAATTGGGCACAAATGTTTCTCGATTTAATACATTTTTTCATTGTGATATTTTTTTGATTGGAGGGGAAATTATGTTTGTTGTGTTGTCTACCCAAAACAAATTTATAAGAGAAAAGGCACCTCAAAGCACATGGTGCACTTGCTGTCTGTCAGACGTAAGAGACTCTGGAAAGCAGATTCAAATGACAAAAGGCTCACCTCCTATGACATGGGAATGACAGCGACTGGCGAAATGTGGAAGTAAAGAACTCTCTGTTTATCCTTTTGGAGATGTGATTTTGTGTTGTAGTGGGTAACAGTATTTTGTGGTAACAGTTTTGACGTTTCTAGGGATGTCAGGTGGTAGTTCGTGTTTCGTTGTTTCATTAAGACTCCTTTTTTTCGGCATTTGTTGATATGACCGAAAATAATTATGATTTCTAGAATTTTATTACGAGTATCATTTGGTGAAACAGCCGAGTTCCGTTGTTATAAAGAAAATATCAAGTTCCAAGTTTGTATTTCACTTAAAAAGTTATAGTTCTGGCACTTACATAAACTTAGTTTGAAGGATACGACACTGGTATACTTAGTTGAATTTATTCTCTAAGTTAAACGGGAATTGAGTTACCTGTGCATAAATTAACTATAGTTGATGCAAGCACGTCTTAAGTAAAATAAGCAAATGAGTTAAATAGGATTACAAAGAACTACCGAGCATAGTTTTACATATTAATTTTTAACATTCACGAATTTCACACTTTATAAACAGGACTTCATTGTGATTGACCAACCGAGCGAAGCGTCTACATTTCAAGTCCATATTAGATAATTTTGCTTTCTTCTGTCTGTATGTGTGTCATACTAGGCATAGTGTTCCTTAACATAAATATTTTTTTCAGCGTAAGCTTTTTTTTGAGGTCTTCGATTGAAGGGAAAATGGATGGACAAAATACCCATAATGTTTTTAAGTTTGCGAGGTCTACTGTTCACATTGTGTCCACTAGTAATATAAAAGGTTTATGGCTAGAAAACAATACATTAATGGGATAAAAAGTAATATTGTAATTCCGGGCTGTTTGGAACTAATCCCAAAATTCCTATTACTCAATACGACCTAATATCTAAAAAACCTTTTCTCAAAAGGGATGAAACCCGAATTCACTAAACGAGCGATTCCCAAAACATACTATGTCAATAAGACTCAATATCAAATGGACCGAGTCCTATAACAACCTATTCCCAAAACGACTAATTCCCAAAATACCCTGGAAATGTCAAAACACATGATTCCCATAATACACTAATACTAATCGTACACAATACGCCACACAAGAAGTAAATTAATATCAAGTTGCGGTCATAGTTTTCAAATAGTAACATTATAAACCAAAGAAGATTGGTCACTCATAGTACCTCAAATATCAACTCGTATCTAAAGTAAGTATTATATTCAACGAAAAATACCTGAAATACCTCATTGGCTGTCTACAGATTAATTTACGGCGCGAACCTCTATTAATTAGATTAGGGCAGATTAATTAATTTAATTGGACATTAACGGCATTGTTGTTTAGAGTAAAATAGGTTTAAGTAAATTAGTTAACGACTACGAATCCAGCCCATTATCGGGGCTATATAATGACTGAAATGTGGATGTAAATGAAAAAGTGAGAAGCGAACGGCTATCATGGTATGGATATGTTATGAGAAGAGAGGAAAGTAACGTGGTAAGAAAGTTGCACAGTATGAATGTAGAGGGCTTGACGATTCGAGGTAGGCCCAAGAAAAGATGGATGGAATGCGTGAAAGAGGATATGTCCAGGAAAGGAGTGACTGAGGAGATGTCGTGTTACAGGGATGTATGGAAAATAAAAAAAATGTTTTTTTTTTTTTTTTTTTTTAATATTTGGCTCGCCAAATTGACGCCGCCCGCCTGGTGGTAAGTCGTGACGACGTCTAGCGATTGTGGGCCACTCTCACAGCACACATTACTATTGAGAGTGGCCCTCAACTTGACGACCTACTGATGTGCCTCTTCACGCTCAGCTTAAAGAACCCAGGATTATATGTGGGAGGAGACACGTGCACAGGCAGGGCGTTCCAGGCCACTATCGTTCGGCAGAGAAATGAACGTTTAAAACGTTCGGTTCTCGCGAACATGCTATCCACTGTGTGGGGGTGGCATCTCTGCCCGGCACGAGTCGTTCGGGATCGGAAGGAAGAGGGTGGGATCAGATTGAAGAGCTCTTCAGAACACTCGCCGTGGTAAATACGGTAGAATGCGCCAAGGAAGCTATTGTTCGGCGCTGAACTAGCGGCTCAAGGCTTCCCGTTACCTCCGGACAATCTATAATACGGATAGCCCGTCGCTGCATAGCGTCGAGAGCGTCCAGCAGATACTTCGCGGAGCCGTCCCAGAGGTGAGAGCAGTATTCGACGCAGGGTCTAATCTGCGTCCTGTACAGCAGACACCTCTGGTCCGGTGTAAAGAATCTCTTTACCTTATTCAGTATTCCTAGTTTCCGCGAAGCTAGCCCTATACATCTTTCGATGTAGTTTTTATTATTGAGCTCTCGACGAACGTCTATGCCAAGGATATCAAGTTGTCCTTCATTGGTAATAATGCATTCTGAAGAGAGGGTAGGAGAAGGAAAGGGGATTTCTTCGCAGTAAATGCACACGCCTGTGTTTTGCGGGCATTGAACTCGACCAGGTTCTCGGTACCCCATTGAGAGATACTGTCGAGGTTACGGTCGAGATCAGCCACGAGTCGTCGTCTCTCCTCCTCAATCTCAGATCGCCCCGCCGTCGGACGAACCGAGTAACTCCCGTGCAGTGTGCTGTCATCTGCATAGCAATGAATGTTCCCGAGGGATAGCATATCATTGATATGGAGAAGAAAGAGAGTTGGTGATAGTACGGACCCCTGCGGTACCCCTGCATTCACTTGCAAGAAGCGAGAAGCCTGGCCTTCGCAGAGGACCCGCACTCGGCGCTCGTTTAAAAAGCTGGCAATCCAGCTGCACAGTTGAGGAGGTAGACCATATGCCGGAAGCTTGGAAAGGAGCGAAGCATGCCAGACCCTATCGAAGGCTTTGGCGATGTCCAGGCTAATAGCCAAGGACTCGCCGTGCCTTTCCATAGACCCACCCCAGACATGCGTTACGAATGCCAGAAGATCACCCGTTGATCGCTTTGGCCTGAAGCCGTATTGTCGATCATTGATTAGCGAGTGATCCTCTAGGAATTGCATGAGCTGCTTATTTATAAGGAGCTCAAGCACCTTGCAAATGACTGAGGTGACAGCTATGGGTCGATAGTTGCCTGGATCGGACCGATCCCCTTTCTTGGGGATCGGTTGTACGTTCGCCTCCTTCCAGACCTCCGGCACGAGTCCTGAAGAGTATGACAGGCGGTACAGACGCGTTAATACTGGAGACAACTCAGCTGCACATTTTCGTAGTACCACCGCCGGAATGCCGTCAGGGCCACTGGCTTTCCGCGTGTCGAGTGACCGCAGCACTGCCCGTACATCACATTGCCTGATAACAATATCAGGCATTGTGTGGCCACAGTTGGCGATGGCGGGGGGCTGCAGGCCACGGTCGTCGACCCGGGAATTAGCCGCAAAGAGGTCTGCGAGCATATCCGCTTTCTCTTGGGCTTTGTGAGCCAGTGTTCCATCTGGGTAACGCAGCGGTGGCAGCGAGGGCTGACAAAAGTTAGATTGCACGGCTTTGGTCAGTTGCCAGAATCCACGGCTGCCCGTGGGATGGGAAGTGAGCTCCTGACCAAGCCGCGCGACGCGCTGGGCATCCGCTCTCTTAAAGGCCCTCTTATTCGACTTTGTGGCCCGGTTGTACGCTGCTTTGAGGTGGCCCACGTTTGGGTCGCGCACAGCCCGGGCCCTGATCCAGGCGCGATATGCCGACTGTTTTTGTCGAACAGCTTTGGCACAATCTCGCCCGAACCAGGGACGGGCTCTGCGGATACTGGCGACATCAGTGAAAGGGATGTAATAATCCATCCCTAAACTGATCTCTGCAATAGCAGAAGCACTATCCGAAGGAGCCTTTCCTACAAAGCAGCGCTGGCTCCAGGGGACGGACGCATAATAATCGCGTAGACCGTCCCAATCCGCTGACGAGTAGTGCCATAGTCGTCGTGACGTTTGTACAGGACGTGCAGGAGGTGACACCTTCATGCCAGCGTGAACAACACAGTGGTCGGAACTACCCAGTGGGGCTCCTACCGAAACACTGTACTGGGCTGGGCGACTCGTCAGCAGTAGATCCAGCAGAGCGGGCGCGTGATCTGACCTGTCTGGTATCCGGGTTATCCCGCATACCGTCTGGGTCAGACCGTGGGAGAGAGCGAATGCATGGGCGGCTCTACCCGCATGATCAGTCTTGAGGGACCCCAGCCATTCAATGTGATGGCCATTGAAGTCCCCCAGAAATACTAGGTCAGCGTTCGGGAACCGCACCTGCGCTTCATCAGCCGTCTCGCTGAGGTACTGGAAGAGCTTTGTTGTCTCAGAATCCCCTGTGTGGGATCGGTAGACGCACACGTAGATCTGGCTCATAGAGCCATGGTCTACGTGCAGCCAAAGGACGGAATTGGAGGGGTTCTCTAGGCAGCGCAACCGGCGGCAGCAAACATCCGCGCTAACGAACACGCACACCCCGGCTTTGTCTCGAAATTGTTCCTCGATGACATAGCCGGGGTAACACAGGTAAGACGTGTCGTCAGGGCGGCGTATTTGTGCCTCCGTGAGGAACATCACAGCGGGCCGTGCCGTCTCAAGGTGGTGGTGGACGGTATCGAGGTTCGCATGGAGTCCACGGACGTTAGTGAACTCCACCTCGAAATGTGAAGTTGTGGGGTTTCCTAGGGCCGCTGTGTAACGTTTATTTCTTTTTTGTTGCACTGCCATTGTAGATTTTGAAGAAGAAGCGTGAAGACAGGGCGACATTTGGTGCAGCAGTAAGTGACAAAGCGCAGGGGCTAGCTTTGTCTAGAACCGTGTGGTTAGGTCGGAGCCGACTCGCCGGACGGAAGGGCTCCCAAACCCCCCTGAAGCAAGGCCGCCGCTACCCCACACCGGTTACCACCCGGAGCGGCGATCCCACATCAGGATTATGCGCAACATGTGGGGCAGCCTCCTGGGGTGGTTGGCCCCAGGCGGGCCCCATGACTGTGTTGCGGGCGGCCGCGGCAACGCCGTTGCTAAGGGTCTCCCTGGCCGGCGAATCGACCCACACCACCCACACTAGACTCCGTTTCGCCCCCACTGGTCCCATGCCTGCTGCACCATACATCGCCCCGGGCCCAGCGGTGCAGCTGCTGAACCCCTAACGCAACCCAGCCTGGGCTGGGTTACTTGGGGGGCTTTAGCACAGCTGCACGGTGGTACCCCCCCGGACCAACACTGTTGTACCACCTGGTACCCACGTAGGGGCCGAAGCCACTCCATAGGTACCGTAAATTAACGAGCCTCGTCCGTTTATCAGCAGGTGCGCCACTAGCAGGTGAGGTCGCTGGGGCCCTATAGATGTTGGTAGAGCCCCTTTGCACCCAAAAATGTTGCGCAGACCTCAAATAATTGGGATAAGGGCAGGCAGATGATAATAAAGCTTTCCGTGGAAACTGGCATGAATTGTAGGTATTTTAAACATAAAAGTATTTATTCTTTATTGTACATCTTAAGCACAAACTTAGTCTAAATAACAATACAGGTGTTAAAATGAGTATGTGTACAAAAAGAAAGTCGATCTATCTACAACTTCTGAGTCGATAATCAAAATATAGCAGATTCCACAACTCAATAAACAACTCGCTTTGTTCAGTTGTGTCTATCACGACCACGATCATACCTACAGAGCCCGAGCCCCAGAACATTATGTCAACCATATGTTTATTTTCACCCGTAAGTACAAAAACCTTAAAATACCACGATATTTGTAATTATTACAATTGTATTATGTAGTTTGTAGACAAAAACGACGACTTCATCGAAAGCAGATGTAAAATTATCGGGTACACTCGTTGTAGTATAAATCAGGAACATGAATATTTCTTTTCTAACCTCTTCTACGGTTCTGTGGCGCGAGCGACGATTTGAAGTTGCTAAGGGCCGCCCCGTATTTGTGAAATCGCATTGACACTTACTACATTCGTTACAATAAATACCTAGTCAAATTATGCTGGTATATGTTTTACTTTGCTGACAACCCTAAGGTAGCATTCGGTTCCTAGAGACCGCGACGAGCGACCGCGACCATTCGACTACGCGACCATGGTCGCCTGTTGTGGCGCGACCCCTAGCTTTCCGATGTTAGCGACAGTGACCGCGACATCGCCACTTTCCTGCAGTTTTCATGGGCGACGGTTGTGTTCATTTTAGTACGACATGTCGGACAATTTATTATTATTTACTATTTATTGTTCTTAGTTTTAAGGTATTTATCTATGGGCCGTAGAATAAGTTTATACCACCTGTAACTTTTCTATTTGTTGCCTGAAATAAAGAAATAAATAAAAAATAAATAAAGGTGGGTTTTTATGCACAAATTCTATCAAAATATCATCCTCGTGTGAAGAAAACGCCGTCATTTTCGCTTGAGTCGCGTGGCGTCACTGCCTTCAGCGCGACCACGTCGCGGTCGCCACGCTGCCTATGGCCACGCTCACTGGTCGTGCGACCGTGGTAGCATGAGTTGTTTAGTGCTCCATATAAATTCATACAAAGCAGTGGGTCGCGCGACTCGGTCGCGGTCGCCGCCGGTCGCGGTCGCTCCTCGCTGTCTCTAGGAACCGAACGCTACCTTAATGGTCGATCCGTGGTAAAGGTAAACAAAAGAATTATCGGAGTGCAACTTCTGTACGCTAGTGTTATTAACTATTCTGTGACCAAAGTATTAATGACTTTGAATAGGAAATCAAAGGGCTAGCGCAGACGATAGACAAAACTGTAGTTAGTCAGTTTTGTCTGTGTGAGTCAAAACTGACTAACTACAGTCTTAAAACTGTCTAAAAATTGTTTCGTCTACGAATAGTCAGTTTTGTGTAAAGACAGTTGTGTCTATTGTCTGCGCGCTTCCATACATTGTAATAAATCAATAGACTGTCTATAAACAGTTTTGTCTATCGCGTGTGCTAGCCATTAGTAAAACAGGCCCTTATTTCTTGTGGCACCTCCCTATAAGATATAAGACCGGTCACAATTATACCCAATAACTATTGTCAGTAGGTCGTCGACAATACAAACTGGACAAGTCTTTTGTTCTCCATTGTAAATCATATGTCAATATGTCGAATAGATATGAACCCATGTTACTTTACTGTCAGCTGCATATTTGTATAGTTAAGGTTCACAAAACAATATTCAATTCAATTTCTCGTGTGGGGTAATTATATACACAGGTAATTAATTGACAAATAATTACCTGTGTATATAATTACAAATCAATTCTACTTTCCAACTCCTTACCCATTTTCAACAGACTTCCAAAAAATGAGGAGGTTCTTAATTCGACTGCATGTTTTTTAAAATTTTTGTTTTTATGTTTGTTACCTCATATCTTTGGACTGCGTCCCATTCCGACAATTATTTGGTCCCATATCGAATAATAAAATAAAATAAAATAACGTTTATTATCTTTGAAATTTTTAGAAAATTATTTAGATTCGTCAAAAGTTGGTGTGACTCTACCGAAGGTTCCAAAATGCAACGAGACTGAGAAGAGCCCTCAAGAAACTCAGTTCGGCTTTTTTCCAAAATATTTCACCTTAAAACAACCAGGCAGCCTTGTCATCTAAGAAATCATTAATACTATAATAAGCTTTATGGCACAATTTACGTTTTATTAGTTATTTAAATTTATTAACAGATAAATTTGCTATTTCGGTTGTCAATGTATTATAAATTCGAATAAAGTTCCCCGCAAAAGAATTACTCACTTTATGAAGCCTAAATTTAGGAACAGCCAGTTTATCCTTATTTCTTAAGTTTAGATTATGATTATCACTATTTTTCACAAATTTGCTTTTGTTCTTGTGGGTATACAATAAAATTTCATAAATATACTGTGAATACACTGTAAGGATGTTAATATGCTTAAACTTATCTCTTAATGACTCCCGAGACCCCATTCCATAGATAGTCCAGACAGCCCTCTTCTGCAACACAAAGATGCATTCAATATCGGCAGCGTTACCCCACAGTAGTATGCCATATGTCATGATACTGTGGAAGTAGCTTTTTTTTTTTTTTTTTTTTTAATCCGCGGCTTGTGGCTGCGGCCGCACCTACGTCCATTGCCGAGTGCCTCCGGTAGATACTGAAAGAATTCCCAGTGGCACCCGGCGGACCCTGGTCACTTGAGTGGCCACTGCGTGGTGGTCGGGTGTTACCCCGCATCTCTAGGGTCGGGTTTTATCCCGCGTCGGTGAGTGAAGGCGTGCATGGGGTGAAGCCCCACATCACGCAGCCCTTCTAGCCTGCTTCTGTAGGGACGGTGGGTTGCTAATCCATCGTCCTCAGGCCCCGATCATGGAGGTCGATTGTCCTGGGCGTAATCACGTATGCGGCGCCCTCGCCGCAGACTTCGGAACTCAGCGGGGAGGATACGCTCCCTCGCCCTTCCAGCCGTCTCCTTCACGAGCATAACCTGCTCGCAGAAGGAAACGGCCGCGTTCCACTGGCTCTCGCTAGAGACCATGGCTCGTAGCATGGTCTCCAGTGAGAGAGTATCCACGCCCAGGCCCACAACGAGGTCCCGGCGCTGACTTGCCCACGCTGAGCATTCCACCAAAGTGTGGAATGCCGTGTCTTCGCCGGAAGCCTCGCAGTGTTGACACGCGGGTGTGACCTCACGATGCATGCGAAACAGATACCCACCAAAGTTTCCGTGCCCGGTGATGATCTGTGTCGCACGGTACGTGAGGCCACCGTGCTGCCTCTGCAGCCAGTCCTCCATGATCGGTCTCACCGCCGCGATGGTGGTGGTTCCCCACTTAGGTTGCTCAAGTCGCACCTTCCATGTCTCCATGAGATCCTGGCGGAGATGGGACCGCTGGGCCTCGATTTCTCGAGACGCAGGCCTGTGGTCCCGCTCCAGCGCCTCCTTGTGCCATTGAAACAATGACGCAAGGGCTCTCGCTTCCAGGTCCCATGGAGGGTGTAACGGATCTCTACTCACACGAGTAGATCCGTATGATAAATTTATGTCTGCAACGCTAATTCTTCTTGAAGAAGACCTTCAAATTGGAAACATAAAATAAAGAATAATAAGATTCGATTGTTTTAATTCCCCTTAAAAAAATATCATTCTTAATTGAATAAATCTCATTTTGATATGATAAAAATTATTTATAACTGCCATCTGCTGGCAATTAACAATTACATTTAAAAATCAATGTCGGATACACTATATTCTCTAAGCAAATAGTACTTAGTTCATCCTATTATCACTAGATGGCGCTAGTTATAAATTTTAAATGAATCAATTTATTAAATTTTAATAATTTACTTATTTTCAGCATGTCTAGTTATTAAACGTAAGTATAAGTAAGACACAGTACCTTAGGGGTGATTGGTTCATTAGTTGTCACTTTATAGCCAATGTAGAAGTAGAATTCATAAATCTGGAAAGGCATATATTAGTTTAGGAACGGAATTAGGGTTTATGTTGGATTTCAAATTATTGATAGATTGGCAATGATTGATGTTAGAATATTGATTGTGCCAGTACCTACGACTACCATTCAAAATATAACATTAAAATTCCAATTAATAATAAAGTTATGATCAAAAATATGAAAGTATTGAATAGAAAAGACAGTCAATTTAGTCAAACTTAGACCCTAGGTATAATTTTGAATACAAGTTATGATTGATGTATGTATCTATTAAATGAGCAAATACATATTATGTATTATGTAAATTCAATTAGAATGCCAAGTACAAATTAAGTTATGTAGTAGAAATATTGAATCCCAAACATTCAAAATTCAGGATAAGTAAGCTATAAAAATATCTTAAAATTTCACATTTAACCAAAAGAATATGCTAAAAATGAGATAAATTCTACTCCTATAAGTTCATGAGGTATCACTGTTAGCTATAAACATGAGTTTGCTTATGAATTGAGAAATTCACATTATACTTAAAAATATTGGTCCAGTAACTTAGTGAAAATTCAATCTGTTAAAACTATGCCAATGCCTGTAATTATTATGAAGTACTAACATATCTGAGGAATGTAGACTACATATAAACTAGAATATAGCAGGGAAGTAGGAAATATTAGGAGTTTAGTGGTAGAAAATAAAGATTAATTTACCAAAATTTTAACAATTCATTACAATTGTTTCTTCAAATTTGAGGTGTCCCCTGATGAAGAGTGACAAGTTCTTATAAGTAGAAGCTATGTAGATATCAGAATAATAGGTAGAAGCCAGATAAACATTAATTTAGATAGAAAATTCAGATTACCAAAATTAATAACTTCAATACAGATTAAAATGTTACAATATTGTATTGTTAGAATACATCATAGAGCCTTATATTCTTAGAAGTGGTTGAAATACATATCAGTTAGGTTTATATCAAGTTATTATTATTAGAAATAATATACATGTATGAATGAAATTTCTTGGCACTAAATTTAGATAAATAGTATATTAATTGATATAACGTTGGACTTTTCACAATTCTTTAGAGACCGT
This sequence comes from Nudaria mundana, assembly GCA_963556515.1. Taxonomy (NCBI): domain Eukaryota; kingdom Metazoa; phylum Arthropoda; class Insecta; order Lepidoptera; family Erebidae; genus Nudaria; species Nudaria mundana. The sequence continues at coordinate 3,059,985 of OY748299.1, forward strand.
ACTAGAATATTCCAAAAACACTTATTCATAAATATTAATTTTATTAGAGAAAGATAATGAGATATTCTAAACCACTTATTATATTTATTAATTTTATTTAGAATTTAGGTACATTTGAATGGGTTCTGTATGTTTAGATTACATAATTAAGATTTAAAGTTAGTTAATGGTTATTGGAATTGTTGGAAGTGGGAAAGAGTGTAGATCGGTGTTGCTAGGTTATAGAATGGGTTTTACGGGAAAAGAACGAATGATACGGATATGGGAGGTGGTTTAGGAAAAGGTTATAAAAACGAGAGTGCGGGATTCTCGTCCTCTTTTCTCTGCGAATTATCATCAGTATCGGAACTCTTTGATTTTCGGAATTTTGTCGGTAACGTAGCTCTCTTTTCCTTTCGCATTTTCGACGGTATAACAAGCTCTTTTCTCTGCGAATTATCATCAGTATCGGAACTCTTTGATTTTCGGAATTTCGTCGGTAACGTAGCTCTTTGATCTCCTGGTTTTCAATAGTAACGTAACTCTGCTCGTCCTCTTTTGATTTTCGGAATTTCGTCGGTAACGTAGCTCTTTGATCTCCTGGTTTTCAATAGTAACGTAACTCTGCTCGTCCTCTTTTGATTTTCGGAATTTCGTCGGTAACGTAGCTCTTTTCTTTTCGCAATTTCGATAGTATCGGAACTCTGCTTGTCCTCTGAGTGGTCGGTATCACCTTGTGCGCGTTTCGACCGTCGACATGTGAGTATCTTAGGTACCTGCACAATACACCTACCCCTACAATTATTTATTATATATATGTATTTATTTTATTATACGCCTTTGTTTAGAGTCCTGGCCAGATTCTATTCAGAGGGATACACACACATTTTACTCAAGCATTTATCGCTTCTAAGACTTCTGGGGATAGAAATGAATAGATATTTATATCTATTGCATTTGGGAAAGAGATTGAGTCTGGTCTCTTGGCGATAAGTATACGACATTACATACTAGTCCGCGCTATGAGACTAGCATTAATTTAAGTGATTCAAGATGCAGCTGCAGAGCAACGAGGAGTCGAGGAAGACGTCATTTTGAGGTCAGATCTTTTCATTCTATTAAAATCTTTGTGAATTATTTTATCCAAATACCCTCCATGTATTTACCAATGTCATGAAGTTTTACCCACATATTTTTGATAATTTAGAAATTGGTCACACCGTATGGACAACGAACTGACGAATGATTTCTAGAGTTTTAGCGTGTAATCTGATGAATATGGTAAAATTTATGGTAAAATTTGTCTAAGGGCTCGGAATGCGTACATGAACGATAAAGTAAGGATAAATTCATGATTCAGTGTAATTGTCGTAAGATAAGTGTCCATTTTGTTCAGATTGAGGATGTATAGGTGCGATAAATCCAGTGTAGTTTATAGACATCCAGCGTTATTTAAATATTCTATATTGTCCTGGCGTACAACATTCTAGGTACATTCTAGTTAAATGACTGTAACAGCATAATCGAATCTCCAGTGTCAATTCTAATTAGTTCTGTTAGTGCGTGTAGTAATGACTAAATAATCACTACTTAGCCAATTTTAACGAGATAATTTTGATGAAATCGTCTTGAACCGAAGTAGGAAGCGTGGTAGGAACTACCCGTAAATAATGGTCATATTATCATACTTACTACCTACTACATATCAACCTACCTACCTACCTAATTAATGAATATTGTGAATCGAAAAGTTGTCCAAAATTGAATATATTTACAATGCTGATTCTAATATCTTTATTGTATATTACCTACATACATATTATATTTCATACCGTTGCTTGACCACCCTGAACTAACCAGCGAATAACTTGAGGTGTATGAACAGAGTCATAAACCATTAGGAGGATTGATCTGAATTACATATACACTTTAGTGTACCACATTCGCTATATCATTCCTGTAATGATTGGTAATCCTCGTCCGTAATCAGAAGCACCTAGGTGAGGTTGAAACAAATTATGTTAGCATACTTGAGTGTGTCTATATTCGCCAAATCTTTCATGCAAGGATTGGTAAAACCAGTCCATTGTCGGAGCTATGCCTAGGATGGCATAAACTAAATTAATTTATATTAGTAACCTTTACTGTGTGATACCTAATTATATATTTGGTGAATCATGGTAATAGGTGAGGTAACTTGGTTCATAAGCCTGTGGGAATTCCTTCTTGAATTCATCTCGCATACCTTTATTATTGAAACCGCTAATGGAATGATAGTATCAGAATAATACTACTCCCCATGTGTTTTATTATAGGAATTTCCAATTTTGTAAGATTTTGGATAGCGGATGGTTTGAGATGGAAGCATTTTAATCTTGGGTTAAATTGTTTCCTGGTATGCTGAACAAGCTTCAGTTGATATACATGAAGATGTAGCTGTATTTGCTCATCTCAGAAATCGATTAAATCTTGGTCTACTAAGCGTTTGGCGCTTGCATATTTTCAAGGTTATAACATACCTGGGTATCCTCCAGTCTACTCGGAGCTATGTCTCACCAGAGGAGATTGGAATTTATAAGAGAAACCTAAGTAGTTCTAACAGCCTGGTTCGTTTAGAACTCCGATATCCAAGTCAGACTAGCTTGATATTACTTGGCACAACAATGGAATATTGAGTGAACTCCTACCCAACTTACCCACTCCTTATAGTACTTATTCTGATCTATCTGTAGAATGTAAATAACAATTACATAATACATTTTCAAGAAGGCTATTCTACATAGGTGAAGGTAATTATTCAATAAATACTATACAATAAATATGGTTGTTTTATTATACCTACTTTTCCCATTGTGGTCAAGCAAATGTATAAACTATAATCATAAAATCCATACTTACTTATCCCTTCATCCTATATTAATCCTACTCGGGTTACCAGAAGCTAATTCTTAAATACTTGTATCTATCTGCTAAAATAGTTCAGAATGGATTTATGTTACATTAATGATAACTATCTTGATGTATATCTGAGTGTTTGTGGTACGGACATTCATATGATTACAACTTCAACCACTTTGCTGGCATGGTTGCAACTTGGCTTACCGATGGTCCGGACTCTCTTGGCCTAAGGGCAAGACGAGATAGACTGTATCGTGTATTGCTGATTGTATTTCATGGGCAGCCCTTGTGAATTTGAGCACTGCTCCGGACTCACTGGATTTCCTTGACTGGACCAGATTGAGATAGAGTTGATGTATCATTGGATCAGGGTTTCTACGGTAGATGTATCCTCGGATCTTCTACAATTCGTCATTTTATAATTCATGAGACTGTTTGTATGAACATGATCTCAGATATACCAATAAGCTTTGGAGGTTCTTGCCAAGCATAACTCCTAGCTGAACTATTATGGCTATCACTGGGTATACTTACCTATTGATAATATTAACATCAATTTTGTGGATCTGGAACTCGTTCTAATCCCTTCGTGATCAGCTGTTCAAGCTGCTTCATCATCCAAAAATATCTTCACGAGAGAATATGGTGTATGGATTGATTCTCAGTCAGCCTCTGCGTGGCTGGGGCAGTGAAGGCTATTTCCAACCCCACATTGATACCTAATTACCTACAGTCCATTACCCCTCCTAATTATCATGACCATTCGGTAAACATTTAATTATTGCAACTAGTCTGTATGTTACATCCCTAAGTTCTATAATAACCACAATAAATTCAATATCTTATTATAAATAAATAGGTACTCACTTGTTGTTAAAACTTTAATAATTTATTACAGTAATCCAGAATAATATTATCAATATTAATGTCACTTTTAGGTTATGTACACGATTGACACTAAAATACCTTTCATCTATTACTGATAGGACAATCTGAGTTACTAGAACAACTTGTCTAGGTTTAGGAAATTAAAAGCACTAGTTAGGTCTAACAAATAATTTAGAATCACTATAAGATATTAACTTCACTTATTTAGGGTTGAAATTAGAAGCACTATTTAGGTCTTACATTATAGTTCTGAGCGCATAATCACAAAAAAGAATCCGGTTTGCTATGACACAACGTAGAGTCCTACCACTAATCACTAGACGATCGATCACTTTGGCCAATCTTCAGTAAAAGTTCATATTAGAAGTACTTTATAGGTATTCTAAATGGAACTATATAGTTGATATACTATCATCTTATCAGATAGACTAGTATAATCATTTTAGACGATTATAATGCAGCTTTCCATGTATTTCAGATTCTCCGTCCAGAATGAAAAAAAAAAAATATAATCCATGTTCAATTTATTCTAGATATAATTCCTTCCATATTCTAGGTTTTCCTTCTTCTTAGTCTTTCTTTCTTTCTGTATTTATTTATAGTCCTTTCCTTTCTTTCTTCCCTCTTAGTTTATAGATATATATATTAGTTAGTTAGATAGTTATATTTAGTTATATATGTAAGGTATAGGTAGTAGAGGAGGGGTTTTTTACAAGGGGTCGCGGCTAGGAGACATGCAGCCTCTAGAGAGATCGTGCGGTACCCTCTTATTGTCCTGACGGCCAAGGTCCTCAACGATCTGTGCAATATAGCAGCGTTGTTGGCCGTCAGTCTCGCCGCCCATACGGGAGCCCCGTATACGGCCATACTCCGCACGATCCCCAGGTACAGTCTCCTGCAGGAAGCGTTGGGTCCCTTTAAGTTAGGCATCAGTCGCGAAAGCGCGGCTGCTGCCCCCGTCACTTTGGGGACCAAACTTCGGTGTGGAAGTAGCTGAAGTAGACAAGACGCGCCGTTTTAATGTCTGTAAGTTGTCGGATCTTTTTGACAGCATAGGCTGCTGAACTAAGCCTGGCCGAAATTTTCCCGATATGAGGCCCCCATTGCAATTTGGAGTCTAACGTTATGCCCAGAAAGACAGTGTCATCGACCAATTCTATTATATCATCCCTAACCTTAACACTGGTTTTAACAAGTCTTACATTAGGTAAGGTGAATCTTACACATTTAGTTTTATTTTCATTTAATAATAAATTATTAGCACAAAACCAGTGGACTATCCTAGAGAGGGCAATGTTTACATCGTCAAGTTCGCGCTGTCCACGTTTAACTTTAAATATTAAAGAAGTGTCATCAGCAAACAAAACTACCTCGTGGTCGTCTCTTATGAGGTGAGGGAGATCATTAATATATACTAGAAAAAGAAAAGCTCCCAAAATTGAACCCTGCGGTACCCCCATTGCTACAGGAGAACCAGGTGACTGTTTACCATTGATCACTACTTTCTGGACCCTATCACTTAAGTAAGAATTGACGAAATTCAAGGCCGTCCCCCGGATTCCGTAATGATCAAGTTTCTTAATTAAAGTCTGGTGTTGAACGCAATCGAAGGCCTTAGATAAGTCACAGAATACACAATAAGCATCATATGACTCATCCCAGGCCCTGTATATACACTCTAATAATTTAATTTAAACTGATATTTAATTTAAATTAAATATCAGTGGTGGACCGACCACGAGTGAAACCGAATTGTTTTGTATGTAAAGTTTATTAACGTTAAAGTGATTTTGCATTTGATTAAGCATAATTTTTTCAAAAATTTTACTAAATGTAGGTAGTACAGAAATGGGACGGAAATTGGACGGATCTGAAGTACTACCCGATTTAAACAGGGGAATTAATTTACTAGATTTCATTAAATCAGGGAACACACCACTGTCAACACAATTATTAAATATTATTACTAGTTCAGGAGCAACCATTTCAATAAAAGAATTTACTAAATACACAGAGATGCCCCAGAGGTCAGCTGTTTTCTTGATATTTAAAGATTTAAAAGTTTTTAAGATGGTGTTTATGTTAACTTTACTGAATTTAAATATAACGTTACAATAAGGAACGTTTGCTTTTAACAAAGATTCTGCAATGGGGGTTGAAGAGCCTAGGGTTTTTGTCAAATCTACAGGAATTCGGGAGAAAAAAATTTCAAATTCGTTAGCAACCTCGAAGTCTGATGTTGTTATTTTATCATTTATATTAAGTTTAAAATTATTATCATTTAATTTTTGTTGACCTCTTTCCGCGTTTATAATTTTCCAAGTAGATTTAACTTTGTCTGCACTATTGAGAATTTTATCACTTATATATTTTGATTTAGCTGCTAAACATAATCTAGAAATTCAACTGATCTATTAAGCTGTCTTTCTGAGTATAGTTCATAAAGTTTTTGTCTACTTTTGTGTATACCCTCAGTGGCCCAATCACTGAAAGTAGGACTATCACTAATCATGACCTCCTTAGACTTGAATATGGAGTTGAACTCGTTGTAAAAAGAATCAAAAAATAATTTATACATTACATTAGGATCTAAGGCAGTGTCTAAGAATGGAATTTTATTGCAAAGTCCAACCCTCATACGTTCCAAGCGGTCACCAGTTATTGGTCTACATAATATTTTATAACTTTTTCTTTAGTGATTTTAAAAGATGCTATTTGCCCACAATGGTCTGAATCTAGCTTTTTTATAATACTTTTACTTTCTGGCAACATATCGCTGTATATATTATCCAGGCAAGTGGCTATTGTAGCACAATATCTAGTAGGCTCCAAAAATAAGTTTGTAAGATTGTGTGATTTAAATAAATTTAAAATATTATAACTCATAGGCGTATTAACAAGTAAATCGACATTAAAATCACCACAAACTATTAGGTACTTATTAGTTTTTCCAAGTTTACATAGAACTTTGTCAATAAGTTCCTCAAATTCGCAAAAGGGCGAGGTTCCAGGTTTATACACGCATACTACTATGAATTGCTCCATTTCCACGCAAGACAGTTCGACTTTACACTCTAGAGAAAAAGACACTATATCTTTCCGTTCTTTAAATTTAAGTTTTTGATTTAATAAAATCAAAGATCCCCCCCGTACTGTGGTCACCCTGCAGAATGCACTACCAACCCGGTGATTACTGAAATTGAACATGAGCTCATTCGACTTACGCATATGTTCTGTAATACAAAAAATATCAATATTATCTGAATTCATTAACAGTTCCAACTCTAACTCTTTGCCATGTGTTAAACAACCAATATTTTGATGCCCTATGTTGATATAATTTACATTTTTTGATTTGGTTTGATTTGGAGGGCATTTTTTAACATAATTAATATTTGTAACTAAATTTAATTCAATTAATTGACTATGTCTGCTAAAGGGTAATATTGCCTCTGTTGTCGTAGAACTTAATTTAAATTACTTGGAACAGATTCCAAAGTCTTAACACTAAATCTACATTGCTCAATAGAAGCAGTTTTGTCAGCCAAGTTCTAGGCTGAAGTGTAAAAATAATTGAATAGCAAACTCGCTATTTGTCTCTTATAATGCTTTGGTAGAAAATACCTACCTTTGTTTACATAAACAATATGTTTGTTATCGTTAAACTTACTGTCAGAAGTTGACAAATTGTATTTATATACAGTTCTCTTAAAAACAGAATTAAAGTCAATTACATGGAATTTATTATTATATTGGCTAGTTAAATTGAGTTGTAAATTTATCTTATATCTAAGAGAACTTTCCACGTCTGGCACACCTTTTATATATGGTAATGTAAACATTACTACATGTTCAACATTTAAGTTTTGCATTTTGTCAAAGTATAGGGATAGTTCATTTTTGTTAATTTTACCCCTGTTTGAGCAGAAAATAATTATTTTACTGTTTGAGTCAAAATTATATTCTAATATCTTTTGCATAATTTCATTTAAAGATGCACCTGGATAACAGTTATTAATAATTGAATAACAATTTGAATTACATTGTTGTATCAGAAAAGAACCAAAATCAGTTCCAATATCATCACTAAATAAAATTAGTTTAGTTAACCAGTATGACTATTACTTTTTACACTGTCACACAATTCATACACTAATGAAGTAGAAGCCTGGTGCTCCAAAGATTGAGGAGGACTTGTGCAGTTGATGTTACACGAGTGGTTATTTATAAAGGTATTAAGGCGCTCAGTATTATAATTAGATGTTTTGAGTAGGTACCTTATCTATACTTGATGAACACTTATTAAAGTCTTTTAGAGACCATTCATATTTCTTAGTTACATACTCTAACTCAAATTGCAAATTTTTTATTTGTGACTCTAAGCGTTGTGTGTCAGTGTAATTTTTTAAATGACTTTGTTTAAGTTCTAACATAGATAATTTAGCTTGTTTCCTTAATTTTAAACTAGAGTTAACATTTTTACACTTTTTGATTAAGATTCTATGATATTTTAATTGTTTCTTTGATTTTAAAATGAATTTCTTTATTTTTAGGTATTTTTATAGTTTATTCCTGCTGCAAAAATAAACTGGCTTGTCCAGTTGGTATGAACTGTCATTGGTAAGATCTATAGTAGACAAGTCCAGGTTTGGAACTGTTGCAGAAGGAACAAACTGCGGAGTACCACTCATTAGCTCGTTATAAAGGTTATCCGTTTGTTGGACTACGACTTGCTCGGCAGCTGACTCCAGGTGTAAGATGCGCCCCTGGGCATCCCGTAGCTCCTGTTCCAGCAAGGTAGTCCTCCTCAAGGTCCCTTCATACTCGTCACTGCACTCTTGAAACCTATCTACTATTGATTGAAGGTGGTTCCGCTGCATTACAATTTCATCATAACTAATATGAAGCCTAGCTAGTTCAGATTTTAGTTTTTTACTATCGTCTAAAGCACCTATCAACAAGTTTTCATTTTCTTCTCTTTCTTTTTCTAATTGTAAACAGAGCTCTGTTTTAGATTTAAGTTCCTGCAACACCAGCTGAAGTTTGGGCTCCTCCTGCTGGCGGGATAAGGCTCTACGGCTACGGGTATTCATATTCTCGACAAATAAGTGCAATTAAACGCAATTTAGAAAATACAAGTAGGTAGTTCGAGGTTATGTTAGGTACCGGTAAATTAAAATCAAAACTTTTCTGTACTTACGAAAATAGATCGCCTGTTTTCAATGTTGAGTATATGAATAAACACGTATAATAAAATAATTTTACCTATTATAGGAGAAACATTATGTCATTGTATTTACGTGAAATAACATTGAACAATACGGTCAGCTGATTCGTCACTTTTTAGCTTATTTTTACACTAATATACACAAAATTCTTTGAAATGATTATTTTTGCACTACTATTGTGATGATATTGGAGTTATCTGATGTAATTTGTATTTATTTCACTAATAAATTTATAGGAGCTAAAATTTTACGACTGTTCAATAGTGTTGCCAGACGCAGAAAAAATATAGATAATTTGAAGTCGGTGGTTGTGTCAATTTTGACAGGTATTTTTCTATTCTTTGTTCTTACTGAGTCGGCTAAAAATACCACTTATCCCTTTTACCAACTATTTGATGTGAATAAACAGTCATAAGTTTACTTTAAAGCTCACAGTTCTACCATCTTTGCGTTTCGACAAGCTTAAAATCCCTAACTTTGAATTTATAGGTTTGTTTGAGTTTTAAAGGGTAGGTATTTACAGACCTTTGAATGCAGATGTCTTATGTTTAGACTATTATACGAGTAAATGTAAATGTTTACCAAAATATTTTGAATATTTCATGAAGAGAAGGGAATGTGTGCTTGGATGTGTATCTAGTGGTCGCCCATATTATACAGTACAGTAGATCTCGCGTACTTATAAACGTATAAACTTATTATTTTAAAACCTTGTTGTTTTAAAAAAAAAAATTAAATCAAGGAACACTTGTGCCAATTTTCGTGATGATCGGATAAAAACTGAGGCTGCTAGCCCGGAACACAACATACAGACGAAAGCAAAACTGTCCAATCTCGAAATAAAGACGCTTCGCTCGCTCAGTCAATAAATACGTGTATTATGAAGGTATCCGTAACTTTGCGAGTAATTATAACGATTTTCATTAAAATCTGGACTTCAGAGATGTATATGAGAGAGATAGGTATGCAACGACGGTCCTGGTTCTCGAAATTTACATTTATTTGTATGTGTCCTGCACGCGGTGCACCTGCTTACAAACGAACGAGGCCCTGGCAAACTCAGTCTCCGAAAACGGCAGTCTCCGAAACCCTTTATAACGTAGTGGCAAGTATGTTGCCGTCATAGAATTAATGGATTTATACAGAAAAAGATTATAAAATTTGTTTAGGTGGTAATATAAGTGCCACTGGCCTGTGTGTGTGTGTGTGTGTGTGTGTGGTTCATAACTTGGTATTTTAGGTTTATTTTACGTTCTTGTAGGTAAAAATGCTATGCCACTATATGTAATTTAATAGTCAGCATGCCTAAACATAAAATATACCAAGGATTAACATAGTTTTATAGAGAATGTAATTTAAGTTGTTTCGTAGACAGGCAGTAGCAACTTTATTGCCAACAAAACTTGAAAAAGATCTCCTCTTCAGTTTTTGTTTAGTATATTATCGCTAAGACCTCTGGTTTCCTCTGCCTTATAAAGCGTTAAGACTCGCCACCTGGGGGTTAAGTGACTGGCCAAACCTGGGCGTAACAAGCTTCTCTGTCTACCTCTTCGGGGATAAAGTCGTGTTTTGTGTGTGTTTATGTACTATCTATACAAGGCAAATTATGATTTCGTGGTATCTTAATAAAATTAAGTCAGTAGCTGCAGACTTAAGTATTAATTAACATGAGGTCGTTCAACCATTCACTCACACGGTGTACTTGATGAAAACAAAAGCATTCATCCCATTCATTCGCAACGACAATGCAAACCGGAATCCAATTTAAAGTTCACATAATAGGTGACGTGCTCATATCTACTCAGTTTTAGGCTAGGTTAGTTATGCTAATGTTAAATTGAAAACCGGCCAAGTGCGTGTCGCGCCACGCATAGAATAGGGTTTCGTAGTCACCCATAATAGCCTCTATAACTCCTGAACTAGCAAAGCTATCTAATTCGCTATAGTTTTCTTTAAAAGTTCAATACATAGACTACTATCATGAAGTTTTCAGATTCTTCACGCCAGCCGTTTAGATTTAAGAAGGGGAGGATGCCCTTTTTTTGCAAAAATATGCTCTTCAAAGCTAAATGTCTCGCAAAGAGATGCTTAAATCAAATAAACATTTTAACAACCTCGTAACGTTTTTTAAGGGCTTTACATGTAGGGGAGGTACCAATAAAAAAAAAAAAAATATTTTAAGCACTTTGACGGCGTAGTAAATATTACATATCCATACCAAGTTTCTATCACTAACCGTTTGGGAGGAAACCCGAAGATGGACGGACGGACAGACATGGCGAAACTATAAGGGTTCCGAGACTTGTACTTCGGAACCCTAAAAACGTATTGAAAAGACAGAAATATATATTTTAGTATTTTGACCGAGTGACGGCCCGACGAGCGTTGTTGGAAATGCCACAGCTAGCCTACTTCAGTGAGAACGGTGGGCTACCAGGCCACTGTCCTCAAGCCTCGATCATGAAAACCGGAAGTTTTAGGACATCTCGAGTATTATTAGGTATTCTGTCTACGAGACCCCAATAAAAATCTTCTTTATTTCAAATAACACAATCAGCTTAAATCCTATTTCAAGATTAAGGTAATAATAGGTCCATGGGTATAACCCACTCTGTGAACATAGACACTGAATTTACGCGTCACTTATCCCGCTGTACCTACTATTATCTAGTGGTGGAGAAACTCTCGACCACATTACAGACAATATGAGAAGTTAAGGTTAGGTTTTAGAGTAAGATACTGTAGGATACTTTTCTCTGTCCAAAACCCCATTGGAATTAATTGTCGGGATAAATAAGTATTGTAATTATTGGGGAAATTTCATAGGTATCAAAGTGATAATTTTCAAGCATATTTGTTGCAAAGTTTTCACGTGTTTTAATAACAATAACATTGCTTATTGGAATTAAAATCTAATACACTAAACAAAGTCATTTTCTATTTGTGTACAATTATGACCGTATTTTCAGTTTGTGTTGGTTGAGCTTTTAAAGATAATAAAAAATTAATCGATGTGAGTTTTTTCCAGCCCAAACTTGCTCCAGGTTTTTCTTAAAAATCAGATCAGACTAAATTAATTCTACTTATTTATGTACATACAATCATAACTGTCACCCATATTTGGCGTGACATACACGTGGTACCGCAATACCGAGTACACCACTAAGGCGGATGACATCGGACAGTACATGCGCAAGAAGGCCAACTTCACGCCGAGAGTGCAGCTGTTGGAGGCGAGCCGTAACGTCAGTTTCCTGTCTTTCGTGGTGCGAGTGCCCAACACTAGACTGAGCCTCGTCGTGGAGGAAATCTTCTGGCCACATGCGCGTGATGTTCCGTCACTTCCACGGATCGCTACCACCGGTACGCAAAAAGACCGAAGTGCGATAGTAAAGTGTGTACTAACAATTGTCTTAAGATTCTATCACTAATATACATTTTGTAATATATATATATGTATTCTTAGTTTTAAGGTATTTATCTATGGGCCGTAAAATAAGTTTATACCAACTGTAACTTTTCTATTTGTTGCCTCAAATAAATAAATAAATAAAAAAGAAAAATAGGGGTAAGCACTATAGAACATCTGTCATCACTACTCCACAGAGTAAATGAAGCCCAAATTGAATTCCAGACTTCAATTTAGGCTGTAAATTCCATCACACACAGCCTTCAATTTCTAAAGCCTCGATGATGGAGGAGGGCCCGAGGTGGTTGCTCAAGATGTCTCCGTTTTGGTTCCACGCCTCAGGGAGCTGGGGGTGGAGGTAAATCCAGCAAAGTGCGAGATTTTCTTCTGTGCCGTGCTTGTGGCGCCCGCCTCGGTGAACTTCTCCCCGGTCTCAGCGAAATTTCACCCGCCAATTTCAACCTGCTGGGCTCCCCCATTTTCGTGGAGGCGGTACCTGGGGCCCTCAATTCTCGTAGGGGCCTTCTCCTTGCCGCTCGGGAACGTTTGCGGGACCTTTCACCTCACGTGGCTATGATGCTGCTGCGCGTGTGTTTTGCGATCCCGAAAATAACCTACCTACTGCGAACTACTCCGACGTGGCTGTGTGCCGAAGTTGTTTCGTCTTTTGACGGAGCATTGAGGGATACAGCGGCGTCACTTCTCAATGTCTCATTCGACGAGCGGCAGTGGCTTCGGGCGTCTCTGCCTGTAAGGCTTGGGGGCCTCGGATTGCGTTGTGTGCGGGACGTTGGCTTGACGGCCTTCTTGGCCTCGGCTCATGGGGTGGCGAACCTTGTTGCTGTCATTCTTTCCACTAATGGTGACGGGGCAAGTATACCCTATGTGCCGGAGGCACTGTCGACGTGGTCTGCTCTCGGCGGGGATATGGTGGTCCCGGGGACCCCACACGTGCAGCGAGCATGGGATGATGTTGGCGCTGGAAGGGTTTTGAGGGGGATCATGGACGTGGCTTCTGGCGTGGAGCTGGCGAGACTCAGGGCTGTGTCGCAACCGGAATCAGGGGCATGGTTGCAGGCGCTTCCTTCACCGCACCTGGGAACATTACTGGACGGTGACTCTTTGCGTGTGGCGGTGGCTCTTCGCCTGGGCTGTAGGGTTTGTGAGCCTCATAGATGCATCTGCGGTTCAATGGTGGAAGCCGATGGTCATCACGCATTTAGTTATCACCGTTCCACGGGTAGGTTTCCGCGGCACCATGCCCTAATGATATTATCCGGCGCGCTTTAATATCGGCCAATGTTTCCTGCGTCCTGGAGCCTCCTGGTCTCAGTAGGACTGACGGCAAGCGGCCGGACGGTTTGACCTTGATACCGTGGAAAAACGGTAAATGTATGGTGTGGGACGCTACGTGTGTCAGCACTGTCGCAGCGTCTCACCTCGGTCGAACCGTCCACGCTCCGGCTGCGGAGGCTGAGGACGCGGCGGCCAGGAAACGGGAGAAGTACACCGCAATGGAGCCGCGTTATTTATTTATGCCCGTGGCGGTAGAGACCTTGGGCAGTTGGGGCTCCGAAGCCAAGAGCTTCGTCGCGGATGTGGGGCGGAGAATTAGAGAGAGGACCGGTGACTCTCGCTCCGGGTCGTTTCTGGTGCAAAGGTTGTCCATTGCCATTCAGGACGGCAACGCTGCTAGCATCATGGGCACTTTTGCGCCAGGAATGATGCGGGACGAGTATAATGATTTTGTTTCGTCTGACTGCGCTATTATATCTGTGTGAACATTTTATTTTTGTAAATTGACATTGTTGAATTGAATTTATTATGTAATTTCAAAAAAAAAGTCTAGTAAAAAATAAATACTTTTGAGTTTGAAATAGACTAAGTGTCATTTCTAAACTAAACTTCTGAATGTATTGTATAATGGCAAGCCAGTCCGACTGCCTCCCCTGACCCCATCTCTCATTGTAACCTACGCTCTTTTCAGGCAAGATAACGTTAATCCTGTCCCGTATACTGCAGACATGAAACAAATTGCTTCACAAATGTTTTTTGTACTCTTTTTTATTTTAACTCGGTACTGCTATGTGTCTTTAATGTAATGTGATAAGGTGTTGAGCTTTTAACATGTTTGGGAACGAATCGAACTCTTGACTTTTATAGTACAACAAATATACTGAGGCAGTTCTATCTTAGTTAATGAACAAACTGTGTTAGAATGAGATCAATGAACTAGTTTTCTCATTCCCAATCCCTTGGGGAACATAATTTATATAGTTAACGGTATACAAAGTATTAAATTGAGGAAATGGTAATTATTTATATGTCATATTGTAATCTATGTTTATTTAAGAGTTATAAAATGTGATATTCTGATGTATAAGTAAGCTATAGAATTGTAAAGTTTGATTTAAATAAACTTGTTTACTTACCACGGAAACCTTATCCCTAACTTGGAACCCCCAAATGCACATCCATAAACATCACACATCATCCATCTACGCTGACTTTCACGTTCCTAATAATGTAAAAATTCTTAACCACAGTAAAAAAAGTTTGCTTCTATAAAGTGCGCAAAGCATATCTTTTTTTTTTAATTCCGGCTGCTTTCACGTCTGTTGTCAGACGCCTCTGGTTCACACGCAGATGGTATTTCCAGTGGCGCGGGCGCCCGGCGGACAGCATAATGTCTGCCTTAACGTTTCTGCCTACCCCATAAAGAGGAATGACATCAATATGGAGTCGAGTAGCGAGGGTATTTCTTTGTAACACAAGTCTGCTGAATCATCATTTTAGGGCTCCAACTACCCCTAATGACTGCCATAGATGTTCGTATGACAACCGGGACCGACGGCATAACTTACTCTCCGAGGCACGGAGGGGTCTCAGTGTCTTAAGAAATGGTCACACCCATTCTAAGACCAGCCTGACTAGATGTTCTTTAACCTTTTCAATGTGTTAACATTGTCGGTTACCACTAGACCACGAGCCCCTCAACACAAGTCTTTTGAAATGACACCTAAAAAGTTTAATAAGGACATACCTAATTAAGTACATATTTTTTCTATTATAATTAATGATGACTGGTCCATTATAACGGCTTAATGGCAGATCATTAAAATTCAAGTGCCGTGTCAGCATTATTTCTTTTCATTTGAATTTTTTTACTCTATGAAAATTACGTTCCCAAATTGTCTAATGACTTGTAAGATTTTCTCTAATGATTATTATATTTATGTAATCTGATTTCATCAAAATTTAATTATGAGTTTGATTTCCTTAAGTTTTTGCGAAGAAACTGAACTTTAAGGCTACAGTTTGATTCTTCAAGTTTTTTATTAAGTGCCAAAAACTTTTTAACTTCCACGCAAGTCGTTAATACTCGTATATTTATGTATTTCATAGGGATCCCCAAACCCCAAACTATTATCAAAATATCCTCAGGCAGAGTTCCTAAACCTTAATTACTTATTTACGAGAATTTTATTCTGCGTTTGATTACTACGAGTACAATACAAAGTGACCTCACGTATCGTGCGACACAGATCGTTACCGGGCATGGATGCGTCGGTAGCTATCTGTTTCACATCCATCGTGAGGTGACACCCCAGTGTCAACACTGTGAGGTTTGAGGTAAATGGAAGGTGGAGTGCTCAGCGTGGGCGAGTCAGCACCGGGACCTCGTAGTGAGTCTGCGAGCAAGTCATGCTCGCGAAGGAGGCGGCCGAGGGGAAGAGGTATCGTACCCTCCCCGTCGAGTTCCGTAGTCAGCGGCGAGGGCGCCGCAGACTCATCTACGCCCAAGACCATCGACCTCGATGATCGGGGCCTGAGGACGGCGGGATCATCACCCGCCGTCCTTACCTAGAAAGGTTGCGTGCTGCGGGGTCTTTGCCCCATAGCACGCCAACGACTCGGGATTCTCATCCAAACCCCCGCAGAGACCACAGAGGTGGTCAAAGTCCGCCGGGCGCCACTGGAAATACCTTCTGCGTGTGAACCAGAGACGCCCGGCAACAGAAGTTAGAACGGCCGCGGAATTAAAAAAAAAGCTACAATACAAAAAAACTGGCCAAGTGCGTGTCGGGCCACGCATAGAATAGGGTACCATAGTCAAACATCTCTATAACTATAAATATATATTATAGTTTTGTTTTAAATTTCATTACATGGACTACCATCATGAATATTTTCAGATTTTTTTGTTTAGTTTATAGAGGTGGTTGACGCTCTGTTTTACCAAAAAAATGAGCTATAAAGTTGAATATCTCGCAAACGAATCCCTAAATCTAAAAATCGATTGAGCAACCTCTCTATGTTTTTAAAAGACCTATCTAATGATACTCCACTCTTCGGGGTTGACACAAGAAAAAATATACAAATTCTGGTTACGGTTACGGGAGGTACCCCAATAAAATAATTTTCATAACTTTACTTTAGCAATTGGTCAAAGTAGTAAATACACATATCCATGCTAAGTTTCATGTTTCTAGCACTCACCGTTTAGGAGAAAAGCCGATGACAGGCGGACGGACAGACTTGACGAAACTGTAAGGGTTCCGAAACTTGAACTACGGAACCCTAAAAAACGTTATTAAATTGAGTGAAAAATCTAAGCCCATACTTTTCAAGGCCTTTGAAAGATCTTGAGGGATTAGTTTGAAGTCTCATGCCTACGGCTTACGCGCTACGCTGCTACGGCGTAGATGTTTCGTAAACGATCGCAAGTCAATCCCAGTATAAATAGCCTTCGTTTTAAAATTAATTGCTTTAGAATTTTTTGATTAACTAGTGTACGCTCGCTGCTTCACTCTCGTTCAATAGTTTTCTCAAGTCTCAATATATTTCAGTATTCGGTTTCATAAAAATTTGTTCAATAGGGTTTAACCCCTATTCCTATTAAGACCATTTCTTAAGACACTGAGACCCCTCCGTGCCTCGGAGAGCCCGTTAAGCCGTCGTTCCATGTGATTCGGCTGAACTTCGATATTTTCCGTGAAGCGACTGCCATCTGACCTTCACAACCCATGGGCGATACCGAGTTCTGTAGTTAGACCGGTTGGATTTTTAAGGGCTCCAACTACCCCTAACGACTGCCATAGATGTTCGTATGACAACCTGGACCGACGGCTTAACGTGCTCAATAGGTATAAATTACCCGACTTAAAAAAAGTTACCTCATAACGTTTGACGGAGTGAACGGATTTTGATTTTTTTAAATGAAAGTTATTGTTAATCGTATGGTCCCATTCCGACAGTACTTAGATCTTACCCGACTTAAAAAAATGATGTTTGTTACCTCATAACGTTTGACTGAGTGAACGGATTTTGTTTTTTTTTAATGAAAGTTAATGTTTATCGTATGGTCCCATTCCGACAATACTTAGTTCTATTAAGGTAGTTTGAAGGAGGCTCATTTTGGTAAAATTATTTTCTTTTAGTTACAGTACCTGGTGATTGCTACCTATATTACCTATGTGAGACCATTGAATGACTGCTTCGGTGGCGTGGTCGGTAGTGCATCCACTTTCGACGCCGAAGTCTTGGGTTCGATTCCCGAGCGGGACAAAGTTTGTGTGAAGACAGATACGTTTGTACCGAAGGCTGAATTTCCTGTGTATAATATGTATGCATATACAAAAAAAATGTATAAAAGTATTTATATCACTTTTTGTAGTACTCATATCACAAGCTCTGCTTGGTTTGAGACTCAATGGCGTTGTGTGAATTGTCCTAATATATTTATTTTATTTTTTATTTATTACCTATGTGAGACCAACAACATTATTGGTAAAATGTCCCTTTGTCCTTCGCCCTAGAGGATACAGGCGTGATTGTTCGTGAGTCGATTGACGTCGATATCGCCAATGGGCTGTGAAGGTCAGATGGCAGTCATCGTCCGCATCGCAGTTTGACTGGAAAGCCGACCCCGAGGTTAGAAAAAGTTCATTAGCTGGTGATTTAGGAAAGCCGAAGGTATATTATATTAGTCACAGAATTTCTTTAGTAAACTCAATTACGTGTAAACATTTATTTAATATAGGGACGGGCAAACTCATCCTTTACATGTGACGTACACCACGCATTATAACATCTAAACAGGATCTGGCCTATACAATTTGTATGGTAACGAATCCACTGGTCATTCACCACGCTGTCTTACGCGTCACCGCGCCAGATTCGCGTGTTCCCATGCTATCCCACACGTTTACAGTGTCATAGCGCGTAGATAACGTAAACGTCAGATGTCGTAAGACGTAGGACCAGTGTGTCGCTGTTTCCCACGTCGCGTGGCATACGTCGTATGTGAAGGACCAGTGTGTTTCAAGCTTAAAACACACTGGTACTTCACATACGACGGGTTAGCATGGGAACACGCGAGTCTGGCGCGGTGACGCGTAAGACAGCTTGGTGAATGACCAGTGTGTTCGTTACCATACAAATTGAATAGGCCAGATCCTGTTCAAATGTCATAATGGGTGTTATACGTCGCATGTGAAGGACGAGTTTGCCCGTACCTTTAAGCTTTATTGTATCATTTAAATAAATAAATTTGTCACTTAAATAAATATTCTTGAAATAGAAAATATATTGAGATTGTGAGAGTTGTTTAACGTTTGTTTATTCAAGAGAAATCTAATTTAACGATCTAGGTTACATATATTATAATAACAATATGTAAGTATATTTTATTATGTAAATGTTTGAAAACTAAGAATTGTATTATGTTACTAGCAAATTTATGCCAAGTTAACATAATAAATGTTTATGTTTCAAAGATTCTGTAAAAGAAAATATGTATGTAATAAGTACCTAGTAGTTTTTGGTACTCCAACGGCTGTTACTGCCGCGGCACGCTCGCTTCGTCCACAGTTCTAACCCAGCTAAGAGTGAGAAGGAACTTGATAGTGGTTTCGAGGGTAATCCGGCCCCCAATTGTCGTTGGCAATTGGGGACCTAGGTTTTCTATGGGCAGGGAGTCTCACACGAAGCCATCTTACTGTCCCAACAGCGACCAGGTGTAGTGCGTAAAGTCTGAAGAATGGATAACGTACATGCTAGTAATTGTCTTAAGAAGCTAAAGTCTCAACCTCAAACGGCTCATTTTTGTGAAGAATGCAAAAAAAATGAGCCGTTTGTGGTTGAGACACTGGGGTCATGGAGTCCGAGTGATTTCCGCCTTTATGAAGACATTGGTAAACGCTTAATCGATGCTTCTCAGGAGCAGAAGGCTGGCTATTTTCTGGTCCAAAGAATAAGTATCGCCTTCCAACGTGGCAACACAGCCAGCATTTTGGTAACCTTCCCAGTCGGCAATGACGCGGAGGATATTTTGTAATGTAAATATTTTTAGTAATTATATTATTTTAATTATGTATATTGTAATTCTTATTTTCAAAAAAAATCTATGTTCAAGCAAATATCAATGGCTTTTCAATGACCAATTAGACTGGAACGCAAATTAATGAACAAAAATCTATCTTGGTGGTAAATTAACAGGAGAGAAATCCCACAAATGGGTTTGTTTTGATTGTTCTACGTTTTGAATATAAATTACTGTCAATTACATCTACGTGAACGCTATTCTTTAGTATAATGTGGTAATTAGATACTAAGTAATATTAAGTGCGTGGAAAGTAAATTGAGGGCAAAGATTTTCAGTGTCCAAGTCAATTGCGCCTCGTGACTAACGGACTCGGCTCTAACTTTCAAATGACTAATTATCAACAGCATTCTCGCTCTCTTTTTAATCGAACCAAAAAAAGAAGCAAATCGACTGTATTTTTGTCATGTTTGTTACCTCATATCTTGCGACTGGGTGAACCGATTTCGATTGATTTTTTAGGGTTCCCTAGTAAAAGTATCGGAACCCTTATAATTTCGTCATGTCCGTCCTCGACATTTCTCCCAAACGGTTAGTGCTAGAAAGATGAAACTTGGCATGGATCTGTATATTTACTACGCCGACAAAGTGCTAAAATAAAATTTTGACAAATAAGTTTCTTGGGTTACCTCCCCTAAAAGTAAAGTGTTGTATTTTTTTATCGCGTCTACCTCATTGTGTGGTGTATCATTAGATAGGTCTTTTTAAAACATTAAGAAGGTGCTAACTCAACTTTTTGATTTAGGTATCTGTTAGCGAGTTATTCAACTGTAAAGCGCATTTTTTTTGTTAAAACAGAGCGAAGATCTAAGAATCTCGAAGAATCTTAAAAAAATCATGATGGCAGTGCATACGATGAACTTTGAAGGAAAACTATAACGGACCAGATAACTTTGATAGTTTAGGAGTTATATAGCCCATAATGGATGGAACCCTATACTATGCGTGGCCCGACACGCACTTGGCCGGTTTTTATATTGAAAGCTACTCCGTGTAGTCCCATTTCAATTTGGTCCCATTTCAATTTGGTCCCATTTGACAATTATTTGGTCCCAAAAACCGACTTCAAATTACCGGAGTAATTTGAGAAGTCTCACATTGATTTCTAACGATATAAACTCAAAGATATAAATAGCCAAATAAAAAGCCAAACAATCTTTTGTAGATAAATAATATTTTCCAGAAATTTCTTTGCGAACTAAATCGACACTTTGACATAGGTTCCTGACAGAAAATCAAATGTCAGTTACAATGTTATTAACGTTAGTTTTACGTAGATACGGGAAAGTTAAGGAAGAATAACGAAATTATTACTACTACCTACGCACTTACTATCATATAATAAATAAATAAATATTTTAGGCATTCTGACAAAACGTCATCTAGCCCAAATTAAGCTATAAGCTTGTGCTATGGGATCTAGACAACTGATAAAAACACCCAAACTCCGAAACAAACATTTGTGGATCACACAAATATTTGATTCTATCCGGGAATCGAACCCGAGACTCCGGAGTCGAAAGCCGTTGCACTACCGACCACGCCACCGAAGCAGTTAATAGTACTCACGCTACTCCGGCACTAGTACTAGGTAGAGAGCCATACTGGTCATACTATGCTCAAGCTGAGCATTAATTTATTTACAGATTAGAATAACAGTACATAAATATGAAAACAATGCATTAAAATATAAAAATTGGGGCCTAATCACTAAACAGTGATCTTATGCAATCTTTGAATTAAAAAAATGGTTCGATTTGCTAAGGGGTTCAGGAATCTTCACCTGAGCATCTGCTAACAGATTAGGCACAGGAAAATATACCTAAAGTGCCCAGACATAACAATATTAGGGTCATATTCTATTAGAGCTTAATCTAATGCAACCAACCAACTGACTAGTATCTGTATACCCTATTAACGAATACGAAACGTACATACAAATACTCAAAGTAAAACCCAAAATATCTCCACATACTAACAAATAAAGAGAAAACTTTTTGACCTATCTTCTTTCTATATATAAAAATGAATCCCTATTTCCCTTGGTCACGCCATCACGCTAGAACGGCTGGGCCGATTTCGCTTATTCTTTTTTTGTTGTGTTCGTAATTATCAGGAGAAGGATCTTATGGAAGAAAAAAATGTTATGCGGTACGAAGTTCGCCGGGACAGCTTGTTGCGCAATAAAATCGTCCTATAAATGTTTAGCATTTGAGTAAACTATTAAATTAATTTAACTCATTTACAACCCTACAGAAACATATCATGAAAATGTTCATTAAAACGTCCCAAAACACAAATTAACGAAAGAACATTTCTATCTACCCGCATTTGAATAAACACTCACAATTCAAGAGGGACGTTAGTACATTCGCTTATATAAACAAGAACAGCATTAATGCGGTACGAAATGCGTCCCTTGAGCCACATTTAAGGTCTCTCAAGTGAAAGCCAATAAGCCTGTTACTACCTTGTATTTGTATTATCATTGTTGATGGCTAACGGATTATGGTATGCCTGTTTAAATTTAAAACGTTTCGAATACATATAATAAATGGGTCAACAAATAAAAATTTGTGTACTCCAAAAATACTCCAAAGGTGGTTTAGGTATAGGATTCCATACATATTACAAATTTATATTATTATTAGCTTAATTTGTATAGATGAGAATGTCCCGATATTTTATTTTTATTTATTATTTATTTTTAAGAATTTACCAAAAAGATAAAAACAAGATTTGTTACAGTTTTAATCTAAAAAATATTCTCATAGATTGAGGTCCTACTAATACTATACCAGAAGTTGAAGAACTGGCTGTGTGCAGTAGTGTAAAATCTGGCTTGACTGGATTTGTCTGTTCAATTAATTTAATGTAAACCACAAACGAACATTATGCTAATGAATTTACAATTTCATTACGCCCTGATAGTCAAAGTTTCAATTTAGCTGTTGCTTGCGGCTCCCCGCATGTTACAGGTTGTCATTACCTGCTTTGGTTTGACTGCCTCCGTGGTGCAGTGGTATGTGTATATGACTGCCATCTTCAGATCCCAGGTCTGATCTGTGACTGTTTCATATGTCGATTTTTTTAATTTTTTTTTTATAAATATATTTGAGTGCGTTTGACCGCAATCTTACCTGATGTTAAGTAACGATGCGGTCTAAGATGAAGCACGCAAACTCAAATAATGCCTATTTACTCTTGCCTTGAAAATCCCAAGGTTATATGTCTCGGGGAACAATGACGCTGGAAGGGAATTCCATTCCTTTGCGGTTCGCATGATGAAAGAAGAAGCGAATCGAGAGGTACGAAGAGGTGGTATATCGACCACATACGGATGGAATCTCAGACCACGCCTTGATGTCCGATGATGGAATGGTGCTGGTGGAATTAATTCATGCCATTCCTGCGCACACTTTTCGAAATGTAACCTGTAGAAGACACACAGACTCGCAACCAGACGGCGATGGTCGAGGCTCTGAAGTCGGTTACTTGTGAGCACCTCATCGCTTATAAGTTGTCTGGCGCGTCTGTCAATAGCTTCCAGGGCCTCAAGCTGGTAGCGGGCGGATCCATCCCAAAGGTGCGAGCAGTACTCCATGCAGGAGCGAACCTGTGCTGAGTCTTTACTCAGCAGTTGATTCGAGGTAAAATATTTACGCACCTTAGAGAGGATGCCTAGTTTTTTCGAAGCTGTTTTAGCCCTGGATTCAATGTAGCTTCCAAAGTTCAGGTTGGATGATAAGTCCACACCAAGGAGCTGGAGATGCTGAGTCACAGGTACAGGGACATCCCGGAAAGTGGGAGCCTTGGTGAACGGGCTCTTTTTGGCAGAGAAAAGACACGCCTGGGTTTTCGTGGTGTTGAATGTGACAAGGTTAGCATCGCCCCAGTCAGACACTGCCTGAAGGGTTAAATTGGTGCGTTCAACCATTGCCACTCTAAGATCGTCGATTTCCGGTTTTTTGACCTTTGCGCTGGAGAAATATCTCTCTGCAACCTTGCTATCGTCCGCATACCCAAACATACCGGGTCTGAGCAGGTCGTTTATATGTAGCAGTAATAACGTTGCCGAGAGAACAGATCCCTGTGGTACCCCAGCGTTAATTGCTAATAGATCAGACGAGCAGCCGTC
Organism: Nudaria mundana; assembly: GCA_963556515.1. Lineage (NCBI taxonomy): Eukaryota > Metazoa > Arthropoda > Insecta > Lepidoptera > Erebidae > Nudaria > Nudaria mundana. The sequence goes on from OY748299.1 coordinate 3,083,909, forward strand.
AACAACCACTCGAATAGATCGTTCCCTTAGGAAATCTGAAATCCAAGCACAAAGACTAGCCGGAACTCCGTAAGCAGGAAGCTTGGCTATAAGGGCTTCGTGCCAGACCCTGTCGAAAGCCTTCGAAATGTCAAGTGACACAGCAAGTGCCTCACCCCAGAGGTGCGTGGCATACACTAGAAGATCGGCGTTGGCGAAACCCGTATTGCCGATCTTCGAGGTACGCCAGTAAACGATTGTTTATTACACGCTCCATCACCTTGCAGAGAATGGAGGTGATCGCAATTGGGCGGTGGTTGACAGGGTCTGCACGTCTACCCTTTTTTGGTACTGGCTGTACGTTAGCTACCTTCCAAGCTTTCGGAACTTTACCAGCCCGGAAAGACATACGGAACAGGCGTGTCAGGACAGGAGACAACTCGGCTGCGCAGTTCCTCAGAACAATGGCAGGAATACCGTCGGGACCACTGGCTTTATTCACATCCAGAGTGCGTAGTATTTTGAGAACCTCCTTTTGATGAATGCGGATTTCAGGCATTTTGCAATCACTAGGAGGTAGCTGAGGTGGTGTTTTAATACCAGCATCTAGCAGTGAATTTTCAGCAAACAGAGAGGCAAACAGATTAGCCTTTTCCACAGCTGTGTGTGCCAGTGTTCCATCAGGTTTCTGCAAGGGAGGGAGTGAGGATCGACAAAAGTTCGCCTCAACACATTTGGCTAGAGACCAAAACTCCTTACTTCCAGATGGGTAAGACGAGAGTCTGGCTCCTACGCGGCCAACGTGATTGAAGCGCGCCTTCATAATTTCTTCTTTTTACGCGTATCCGGAGCTTTGCGATTTCTGGCATCAACCCAAGCTTCATAAGCCGACTGTTTGTCTGCCTCAGCTTTCAAACAGTCAGAGCCAAACCAGGCCTGAGCTCTGATGCCAGATGGCCGGTCAGAAAACGGAATAAAGTATTCCATCGCTCGACCGATAACCCCGGCAACAGCAGACGCGCAGCTCGACGGATCGCCAGAAGAAAAGCAGACTGACAGCCATGGGTAAGATGCAAGGAAATGTCGCATCTAATCCCAATCCGCTGACTTGTATCGCCACACCCGCCTAGTGCCTCTAGGGCTGGAGTCAGGTGGGGGACACAAAAGTATGAACTTAACCAGACAGTGATCAGAACTGCCAAGGGGGGCTGAAACTGACACTTGATATCGGTCTGGTTCAGTCGTCAGCAGAAGGTCCAGACAATTGGCCGTGTGGCTCTCAATGTCAGGTATTCGAGTTGCCTGGTCAACCAGCTGGGAAAGGTTCATAGACAAAGCAAACTTGTAGGCCTCTCTACCAGCATGGTCTGTTTTCTGGTAAGGGAACAGCCACTGCTCGTGGTGGGCATTAAAGTCCCCCAGAAAAACGATTTGAGCGGTCGGATACCTCTGTTGAGCCACATCGGCAGCCTCACTCAGATGGTCAAATAGCCTAGTTGTCTCCTGATCTCCGCTGTGTGATCTGTATACACCCACATAAACAATTTTTTCGATGCCGGTGTCTACAAGCACCCAGATTGACGAAGATGAGGGATCTTCTAAGGTACGGAGACGCCTGGCGCAGATGTCATCACGCACATAGAAACATACCCCTGCTTTTGAACTGAAGTTGTGCTCCAGGGTGTAGCCTGGGTAGTTTAGGTAGGAAGTATCAGCAGGGGTTGAGATTTGCGTCTCCGTAAGCAAGAGCAGATGCGGTTTTGCAGCGTCAAGGTGGTGGTAGACTGGGACGAGATTGGAGTGCAGTCCTCGAATGTTAGTGAGGTGCACTTTCAGTGAAAGGCCGTGCATCCGCTGCTGAAACCTAATTTTCTTATATTGTTTCTGCATAATATTTTCAAGATCAAGGGAGGAAATAGGCAAATAGTGGCAGTTATGTGAGGCACCAACCGGACCCCAATGAAAGTTACAGCACTGCCGCACGGTGAGGAAACCTAGCTTGGAGACCGAGGGGACGCCCGGACCCCCCCAGAATTGCCTGTTGAGGCCTCTCATCCGGTTGCCAACCGGCCCAACAGGAGCAACTCCGGGATTATGCGCGCGATGGCGGAGCAGCCTTTCGCGGATGGCTAGTCCACAATTGGGCTCCCAACTATCGGCGGGCGGCCAGCAGAGAACCGTTTCTCCGGATCCCGCTGCCCTCCAAACTAAGCACCGCGTGCGGCAATACCACAAGGCACGTCTACGGTACACCAGAGGGTGCAACTACATAGACCCACTCTTAGAGGGCTGCTCAGGGTTCACAGGGTGGAACGTGCGAACGCTTGGCACTCTGACTTCAACCCAGAGGGTGGTGACCAGCCACGGCCGAAGCCTACCACCGGAAATAGACTAGCTCTTTAGCACCACCCGGGGGCCACGTGTAGGGACTCGAGGGTAAAGCCTACGGACGCGAGCGACAATTGGCCCCCAAAAAGATGAAGAGAGAGAAAGAGAGAAAGTGTTGTTGTTGTTTCTGGTGATGGTGTATTAATTTGTACATTTTAGTTCTTTTTTATTTTATTTATTTGTTTATTTCCAAAGTAGGCATTACATTTTAACTTATATATCTATCTCGCCAAACTGCACATGCAGTTTGTGGGCAATGTGTCTTTTATTTAAATTCGTTGCTACATGTGGAAGCTTGTTTGTGGCAAGCACCATTGATCTTTGAGCTTTCCTTAAAAATATTAAAAATAAAATATGTATTGAGAAATATAAAAGTACCTATGTTTATTACTCGTCTAGATCTCATAGCACGGCATCTATATATTCGAAGAACACAAGCTTAAATTGGCTTAATTTTTGCTGAGATGATGTTGAGTGAGAAATACCAAAAATATCTATATTTATTTAATTATAAAAACTATACTATACACACTAAAATCTACACTGTATACGGGTGTCAAAGAACTCCTCCGCCTCATCGCCGACTGTGTAATGTTGTAAGTTTTGTAGTGGCATTATTCCATTTTAGTTGGTTGAAATTTGCATAATATAGCGGCAACACTGGCTTTCTCCTGATTGGACGCTGGACCACGTGACTTGTGTGACAGCCATTTTATACAAGCGAGCTACGCCCGCATCACATATTTATATTACAATTTCATTTATTGTAATTTATTTCGACGTTTGGTAAGTTTTAGATAAAATGTTGTTGTGCTGGCGTGGGTATACGCTATATGTGCTGTATAATTTTACAGTGGATTCTCGTTTCTTACAGATTTGAGTTTGAACGCACACGTGTTGCGTCTGGAGTTGTCTTACTAAATTTAAACAGGAATCTTTGCCTGATCTGGCCAGGATTGGCTAGGGACCGACTTACACGATACGCATGCATGCTGTGCATGTGTTAGCCGGATTTAATCGGGTGAAGCTTGGATGTTCGCCTCCGAAAGGTATGTACACATAATATGTACGACGTGGTAGGCGCTTAGATAATAACAGTGGCCATAATGCATGGAATAAGTCTTTAACTCCTGTTACAGGAGGCTTACGGTACTGCCATACTACCTGGGTGAGAACCCAATTTCCTTCTGCCTGGAGTGGGCAGAGACCGGAACAGAGACGGTGTCTGCCGGCTTGCAGGAGTGGCGTATTTCACCGGGAAAGTATCCTATGAAATCCATTAATCTATTACACTTAATTACCACAGTATCTTTCTAAACATAAAATCTATCGTTACTGACCAAGCACACCGACCTATTACCCTGTATTAAAAGATAATATAGTATCTACGATAGACTTTAATTGTATTCTAGGTTAAAAGTAGATTAATACTACTTAAGTAACTTGCTAAGAGGGGACCTTCCGTTCCCCTATATTGTCTTAAGGGCTTTTGTAATAAATAATACAGTAGCTCAAATTAATATTTTATTTCTATCATTAACATCCTAACTTCCAAAATTAAAAACATTACAACTGGCAATGTTCCCAGAAGGCTGGCAGCATTGCCACGTTGTATGGCAATGCTTATTCTTTGAGCTAAAAAGTAACCAGCCTTCTGGTCTTGAGAAGTGTGTATAGTATCGTTTTTAGTGAGAGTGAATAGTAGTTTTTCTTGTGTCCCTATAGTCAATAAATATATGAAAACATTATTAAATAAAATAAATCTAACTACTTTGCAATATTCCGCCACATGCAAATTACCCAACTCTCGTATTTATTAATGCACAAGTCCGCCCTCCAATCCCACTTAGGCCGAAAGAATAGAGAAATAATCCTTACACACACAGACAGACAGACCCTCTCCCGATTCTATTACTGCAGGGTCGTTGCGACGGAGGATTGTCGGCTCTGGTTTGGTCATCGCTAACTCCGATAAAGGCAACAGCATTGTTGTCTTGGAGCGTGCTGACTATAACCAGAAAGTCGATGATGTTCTACAGACCGACGACTTTGTGGTGCTACGATCGGACCCCACTAAAAAGTTTTCTAACGATTTGAAAGAATTAGTTAAAAGTACCCGCTTTGTTTTTGACAATGGGAAATACGACAAAGTTATACCAATGAATCCACGACCTCCAATATTATACGGTTTGCCAAAGATCCACAAGGAAGGCGTCCCCATCCGCCCAGTGGTGTCCAGCATCGGTTCCCCGTCATATGATCTAGCAAAATCACTTAATAACATCCTTAGGGGGAAGACTGCCTTTTCGCCTCGTTATAGTCTTAAAAATACGACTGACTTAATCAATCGTATACGGGATATCAAGCTTCCCCCTAATGCAAGGTTGCTTTCACTGGATGTCGACAACTTGTTTACTAATGTCCCTTACGAGGAATGTTTAACAATACTTAAAGATCTTTTTGAAAAACAGCGTCTACATCCAGGGGAGGCGGCTGAGCTAATCGATTTAACTTCTTTATGCATGAACCAAAACTATTTTCAATTCAACAACAAGTACTATCTATTTAAGCATGGACTGGCGATGGGTTCACCTTTGAGCCCATTTCTGGCCGATGTTTTTATGGATAGGTTTGAAAATAGTTACATTGTAGGTAACGAAAACATCCATTATTATTATAGGTACGTTGACGATATATTATTGTGTTGGCGGGGCACCGATGTGGAACTTACGGATTTCTTATCTCATTTGAATAGTGTTCACCCTAAAATCAAATTCAAACTCGAGTTAGAGAAGGATAGGTCCATAAATTTCTTAGATTTGACTATTACTAGAAATGAGGGTGGGCATGAATTCCGGATCTTTCGCAAACCCACTCATACTGACACAGTAATTCCTGCCACTTCCTGTCATCCTTGGCAGCACAAGCTTGCCGCCTTCCACAGCTATGTTCACAGGCTATTTTCGGTTCCACTTTCTCAAATAAATTTTAACCGCGAATTAAATATTATTTATCAAATTGCTAAATCTAATGGTTACAGTACCAAGCTTGTGGACAACTTAGTTGGAAGGCGGCGAGCCTCAATTACGCGTAGTTTACTATATGCTGTTCCCCCGGATCGTGACGTCCATCGGTATAGAGCTAGTCTAACTTATTTAGGTCCGATATCTGATAAAGTTGCCAAAATTTTGCGTAAAAATAATATTCATGTCGCGTTTAGAACGGACAACACTATCCGGAGAAACATTTGCAATGTTAAGGAGAAAATTGGGGATGACAGGAAGTCAGGTGTGTATAGGCTTAAGTGTGGGGATTGTGAGGGTGTTTATATTGGCCAAACCGGCCGTAGCTTCGCGACGCGGTATAAAGAACATATATCAGCTTTTAGAAACAATCGCCCAGAACGGTCTCATTTCGCAAAACATTTGTTGGACTCCGGTCACTCCCTACCTAATCCTCACACTTATGACGTTCTGCACACCTGCAACAAAGGACTGAGGCTTTCGGTTTTGGAACAATTAGAAATCTACAAACATAGATGCTTGAACCCTAATATTTTAAATGATCAACTTAATTTCGCCTCTTCCCCTTTGCTGCGGGTAGGTATACGTCATTCAAACAACGGTGGTGGGTAGACATAAAATAATTTGGTATTATGGTTGTGGGTAGAAATAAAAAACCTAGGATATAAATAGGTGCGGTTTACGAGTTGTGGCTCATTCGGTCGCCGTGCGCCGAGCCATCGACATCTCCTGATGATGCCCCTGCTTGGGGGCGAAACACGTGTCGAGGTTTTTTATTATTTTTGCACGATAACACAACTCTCATATTTATTCTATTTTCAAAATTATTTCTCTATTCTTTCGGCCTAAGTGGGATTGGAGGGCGGACTTGTGCATGAATAAATACGAGAGTTGGGTAATTTGCATGTGGCGGAATATTGCAAAGTAGTTAGATTTATTTTATTTAACTATGGACTTCCGAAAAGTAACGCCTGATAGTATTAACTTTATGAAAACATTATTATAAACACATATCCAGAAAAAAGGTACCTAGCCGAACACTCAAGAATAATGCAATCTCCGTGATGCTTAAAGGGCCTTAGCACCTCTTTTATTTAAAAACGTGCAGTTAAACTATCTTAACATGGATAAATTGATAAAAAAATACACGTTACAGTCATCACCGTCCGTATCACCTTATAATACTTATTTTTATGTTTATAGTAGGGAGATATTGGGCATTCTGTCCCACCTATTCCCTCGGGCTTCGGCCCTCGGTCACTACGGTGGGACAGAATGCCCAATATCATCCTATGAATCGGGCACAGCCCTCGGTCACTACGGTGGGACAGAATGCCCAATATCATCCTATGAATGGTTAACCAATTTCACTTGCTAGATGACTGCTTTCGTACAGCAAACTAACCCGATGCATGTTTGTTAAAATGAACACGTTAAGATCACATTTTTAAGATAGATAATTTATACGTTAAAACTTTAGGTTAGAACTTATGTTACTGATACATAAAATAACTAAAGTATCACTGGATATTCACATAACATTTAAATAAAGTGCTTTTATGCACAATATAATTTTTTTTTTTTTTTTTTTTTTTTTTTTTTTTTTTTTTTTATATAATTTCAGACATAGGACAATAGACTAGAAAATTATTTATCATAATTATTAGTTACTTACATGACATTGTTTCTTATTTTCTGTCTTATTTTAAAATTCAAGGATGGATAGAGTACTTAGTAGGTATACTGTATGTCCACAAAATGCATGTGCAGCATGTCGTGGGAATAGAATGTGAGACGTTCTTCGAGTATGGGAACGATGATGCATGTCTATTATACACAAGTAACACACACCAGAACAAACTGCTGACATTACCTTAGCTTTATAACATTGTTACCCGACTGTGATAGAAAGAGGTGTATGAACAAAATAAGTATTGTTAAATGAATATTTTTAAAGGAATAAATAATAAAGGATAAACATATTTCATAAAGCGTAAGCGTGTATAACTTATTTTTAACACTTTTATTGGAAGCTCAGTTCAAACAATTTCAATTCTAAACAATTCAAATATTCAAAGGACTTCAAATTGTTAGATTTGTAAAATTATTGTGAAATCACTTTGAATGTCATTTAACATTTTAATAATTTCGTACGATTTCTCTAGGATAGATTTCTCTTTATCGTTAAACCTTAATCAAATTTATATAAACCACCTGTACTATAGATTCTACCTTTCAAATAAAGATAATCAATAAAATCGTATTAGGTACCTATATAGAAAAAAAGTTATGTTAAGATTATGAGAAAAAACACATAAAACCACATACAAATAAATTAGGTACCTACCTCCTTTTTTAGTCGGGTAAATACCAATATGACGTCGTCGTTCTTATATTGAATTGCTGACTACACAGTAACAAACGGTAAGGTATCCGTTTGACCGCTGACACAAGCACACACACACACAAACCTCCTAATGAATATGCAATTGAATCTTCTCTGTTTATGTCGGAAATTATATTACAAAGTGTTAATATTAAATACCGCAATAAACTACGTGGTTTTCTGGATATGTCTGTTAAATAGAATTAATTACATACAATCACCTGTTTATCCCAGGACTAGGTAGAAGTGTATTAGACAACCAAATACCTATTGTCTAAAAATTCGAAATTTTCATCCAATGAAAGTATCTAAATCGTGTTTAGGATGCTTATGTTTACTGATCATTACTCATCATATCAGTGAAGGCAACTCAGTATGTATAACTGCTAGTTGATAATATATAAGTGTTTTAATTTTAACTTGATATACATTTTATTCTGTTTGCTTTTAGTACTCAAAAAAAGTTGTAATTTCTAATTTAGTAGAGAGTAGCTGTAAGAGTCGTTAAACTATTACGGGTTCTAAAATACAATTTTTACTGCATTTGTTTCAGGTGAGGAAACTACCAAGAAGGTTAGTTCGATGAATTATTACGCATATCGTTTGATGATTCGTGAAAATTCTGACAATTATTTGTTGCAATTTCGTCGACTGCTTCAACAATATTGCGTTGACATGTACGTTAAAATCGAAACGGAGCGCCTGACTTTCATTCGGTTGAATCAAGCTAAATTGCGTTCGGAAGAGTATATCCATTTACGCGATGCAATTAGCACAGAAGGAGATTCAGAAAATGTTGGTCGATTGACTATTTTACCGGCGACATACATAGGTAGCCCGCGTCATTTGAAAGAATATGCGCAAGATGCAATGACATATGTTCGTAATTATGGTCGGCCAGATCTATTGATTACATTTACATGTAATCCGAAATGGATAGAAATTATTCAATTGCTGCTTCCCGGACAAACATCAAGTGATCGACACGACATCACCGCACGTGTTTTCAGGCAAAAAATTCGGTCACTAATGAATTACATTGTTAAGCAACACGTCTTTGGGAATACTCGATGCTGGATACTATAAGCCCACTGAGTATCGTCTTAAATCTAAAGCACCGTAATTGTAGTCGCCTTAATTTCTTTAAGTGCGATCTTATCCAAATTAAAAGTGAGCTTAACTCTGTTGATTGGTGTGGCATTTTGGACTCACGCGACGTAGATCACTGTACTGACACCTTTTATGCTACTTTGTTCGAAATAATTAGAAAACATACACCCATGACGTCACCCAAATTTAATTCCGTCATTCATTCATTCATTCATGTCATTCCGTAATTTCCCGTCTGGTACAGTGGAGCGCTTGTTGGGTGCACTAGGGAGAAGAACAAGTATCATAAACTCTTTAAAAAGTTTGGTAACCCTCGCGACTATGATACCTTTTCTATGCTGCGCAGTCGATGCAAGGTCATGGCTAAGGATTGCTATGGTAAATACATACAGTCCACAGAGTAGGCCATCCGAAATGACATTAAATCGTTCTGGAGATTTATTGGAAATAAGAGAGGACAAACATCAATCCCTAATACCTTGACATTCGGCGACAGTTCTTCAAGCGGACCTGGCGTGACTGAACTCTTCTCGCGTTATTTTGCCTCGGTTTTTGTTGGGGACTCTGCCGTCAACTCGCACAGTAATCGGGATCAGAGATTGACGAACGGGTTGCATTTTCGCTCACCACAGTCTCTTTTAATGCTCACGACGTCTTACTGAAAATTAAACTACTGGAAGGCAGCAAGGGTCCGGGGCCTGATCAGGTACCTCCCTTTTTCGTAAAGTCTTGCGCAGCTGAACTGTCGACCCCACTAAACATCCTATTCAATAAATCGCTCGAATCTGGAATATTCCCTAAACGTTGGAAGTCCGCCCACATTATACCGATTTACAAAAGTGGTGACAGATCCTGTTGAGAGAATTATAGGCCTATTAGCATATTGTCTTGTTTTGCGAAGCTTTTCGAATCTTTGGTGTACGTTCATCTTTATGGCCATATAAGGCCGGTACTTGCTGACCAACAGCATGGTTTCATAAAGAATCGGTCCACAGTTACCAATCTTTTAGAATACAAACAATTTTTGTGTAGTTCCTTTGCTGTTGGTGGCCAGGTAGACTCTATATACACTGATTTTTCAAAGGCATTTGATAAAGTCTGCCACCGTATACTCTGTCATAAGCTCCTCTCTTATGGTATTCATGGATGCCTGTTCCGCTGGATCTGCTCATATCTTGAGAGCAGGAGTCAGTTGGTGGCATTGGGGGGCTATACTTCAACGCCAGTAACCATCTCTTCGGGCGTTCCCCAAGGATCGCATCTAGGGCCCCTTTTCTTTATTTTATTTATCATCGACTTGATCGAGAAAGTGTTCTCCAACTGCCTTTTATACGCTGATGACCTAAAAATGTTTAAACGAATTTCTGACGAGTCAGACTGTCTAGTCTTGCAAAGGGATCTGGATACTGTCGTCGAATGGTGTAAGGATAACCAAATACACTTAAACATTGACAAATGCTTCATAATATCCTTCACCAATAAACGTAATAAGGTGGTCCATGACTATTACATTGATGGCAGGGTCCTTAACCGATCCGGCATCGCTAAGGATTTAGGTATTCTTTTTGACGACAAGGTATCTTTCAAAACACACTATGAGCATATTTTGTCCAAAGCTACTCGGATGCTTGGTTTTGTAATAAGGTCAACCAAAGGATTTAGAGATCCTTATAGTTTTTTGTACCTCTACTTTGCTTTGGTCAGAAGTGTACTTGAGTATGGTGCACCAATATGGTCTCCGAATTATAGGGTGCACATCGATGCAATTGAGAGGGTGCAGAAGAAGTGCCTGAGATTTTTAACTTGCCGGCAAAGGCCCGGACGCTCAGACCTTCATTACGAGGACAGATTGGTCAAATATAATGTTCAGGCATTAGAGACGCGTCGTATTTACTTCGACTTGGTGTACTTGCACAAGATACTCCACAGTGTGGTGGACACATCCAATCTATTGTCTCAGATATCTTTTAATATTACATATAGTGCCCGTAGATCGAATCAAATTGGAGTTTTTAGTTTACGTGTATATATGAAACAACACATCGTATTTTAACCCGTTAACTAGGATGTGCAGACAGTATAACGAGCTGATGGTAGCCAACAATGAGTTGGACATATTTGTTAAGTTGCCGTCATTTATCAGAGCTTTAAAGGATATCCTTCTCCTGACATTCAGTTTTGAACGCAAATTTTTATAAGCAGCTTTTTAAAAGCAGTTTTAGTTAATTTAAGTCTTTTTTTGTAAAGGTACTTAACATTTGTTTGAGTGTTTACTTAATTTTAGTTTAATTGTTACTTGTTTTTAGCCAATTAATGGTTTAGCTGAAGACCCCTTTGACTTCTCATACATTTTACCTAATTCAAAACCTACAGAAGTTAAACCAAAAAGAAGAAAACCAAAGCACCCAACCAAAAGGAGTCAAGCTAATTCAGATAAAGATCTTAGACATCACCAGCGACAAAGACAAACCTCCGTTACAGTTGGGTGAAGACAGTGACAGTGTGATACTTAGTGCACAACACGTAGTTCATGATACAGTTGATGAAATCATGGATATGGCTGAAGGTATTATTAAGAAAATATCTAAGAAAATTCATGGTGATAGCTTATCATTTTAACTAATGTGTTTTAGTTTTAAGTAAGCTTATACATCACCTTAATACTTAGAGATGTACTGCTGACGCTTCGACATTTTGTATCTAATTATACTGTTACTATTATGCTGTAAATATAATTTCAAGTATCATATCAAATAAGCTTCAATTTTTAGGAATGAAAGTGTCGATGTGTTAGGTTTAAGATCAATGTAAATTTCTTAAGACATTTAATAAATGGTATAATGTTTAACAACAATCATTTTTTCATTTAAATTTCACCTTGTGTAGGAAATAGTATGAAAAACAAACACAGTATAGTAATAAAACATTTATTAAGTTTATTAAAATTATGAAATACAAAAGTTATTTTCTAAACACCATTGCTTAATACACAATACATTCCTTAAAGCACAATAGTTCTTATGAGCAAAACAATTATACAAAAATAGATCTTTACAGTAAAGATCACTAAGGGTCTTTAAATTAGGAACACTTTTATTTTCACATATGTCAGAAACATTATTATGACCACATAGCTCTTGAACCCACTTTATTTTCTCACTACCTTTAACAAGAACCTTTTTTTCCTTCAAATAGGGTTTGATTATTCTAGAAAATTCTTTGTAGTCTATATATCCTTCGCTCCAGCGGTAACCTCTATTCCTTTCAATCCACCAAATGTGTCTTCTTTCTTCATCAGTCAGCGAGGAGAACGGATAAGGAGGTTTTATTAAGAATATATGAGTATGTTCCAATGTAGCTACAGCCAATTCCTTGACTATAAAGTTATTATAAAGATCTTTAAAACCCTGAACATCTACTATAATAGTATTTTTGTTCATGATATCTTTCTCACGGTGTTACTTAACGGTTTATACTCGATTATACAGTCGTTCAATATAAGACAATATGCTGAAGTTTGATCTGGTATATCAATGTCACTTTCAATTTCCACTCTGACATCCACAACAGGACCCGACTTAAGAATATATATCTGGTTGTCTAGAACAATCTACGACAATTTTTTTACTACCTGCCCTTATCCCAATTATTTGGGGTCGGCGCAACAAGTCTTTCTCCTCCACACACCTCTGTCAGAAGTCATCTCTTCATTCACTCCTCTCCTTGTCATATCCTCTTTCACACATTCCATCCATCTTTTCTTTGGCCTACCTCTACTTCTTAAAGCGTCTACAGTCATACTTTGCACCTTTCTAACGACATTGCTTTCCTCTCTTCTCATAACATGTCCATACCATGACAGCCGCTCGCTTCTCAATTTTTCATTCACTGGTGCAACTTTCAAACTTCCTCTAATATACTCGTTCCTTACCCTATCCATTCTTGTCACACCACACATCCATCTTAACATTCGCATTTCCGCTGCATCCGTCGCTTTTACGGCCAAACATGAAAGTCCATACAGGACGGCAGGTCTGACGACAGTCTTGTAAATTTTCCCCTTAAGTTTCGGAGGAAATTGGGGGTCGCATATAGTGGCTTTGACCTGCCGCCATTTCATCCAACCTGCGTCAATTCTGTGCTTCACTGTACGATCGATTTCCCCATCATCCTGGATAAGAGAGCCGAGGTACCGGAAACTGGAGCAAACTGGTATTGGTGTGCCGTCTAACACCATGGGTGTAGGACTGGAGAGACCGCCGAAATCAGAGAACATGTACTCAGTTTTGGTTCTACTGATTTTCAAGCCTACACTCTCCAGTTTACATTGCCATTTTTCCAATCTACTCTGTACCTCAGGCCCGTCTTCACCGACGAGTACAATGTCATCGGCAAATAGCATACACCAGGGGGTGTCTTCCTGTATCTCCGATGTCAAAGCATCCATTATTAACGGGAAGAGATATGGGCTTAGCGCCGAGCCCTGATGCAAGCCTACCGCGACACTGAACTCGTCGGTGTTGCCAGCAGCGGTTCGTACGTAGGTTTTCGATCGACAATACATCGCACAGATTAACTCTATATACTTCCCAGGCACACCTTTCTCTTTCAAGGCCCACCACAAAACCGTTCTGGGTACCCGATCCTATGCCTTCTCGAGATCTACAAACACCATGTGCAAGTTTTTATGTGCACGCCTATATTTTTCACACAGCTGGCGGAGTACAAATATGGCGTCTGTAGTCCCGCGACCAGGCATAAACCCGAACTGGTTTTGGGTAATCTCGCTTTCCTCTCGCACTCGTTTCTCTATCACTTTCTCCCAAATTTTCATACTGTGTGACATGAGCTTAATTCCTCGATAGTTGCCGCAGTCTTGCACATCACCCTTATTTTTAAAAATGGGCACTAGAGAACTATTGCACCATTCACCGGGGATCGTCACTTCATACAACAAATTATTGAAGAATAATGTCAGCCACGCATATCCATCTTCTTCCAATATCTTCCACGCTTCCACTGGAATACCGTCGGGCCCTACGGCTTTCCCATTCTTCATATTTCGTACAGCTTTTCTTATTTCATTTCTATCAATCTCCTTCACTAAACCTACATTCACACGTCTCTCTTCTAAATTTCCACTCCATGCATTCTCTTCATTCATAAGTTTTTCGAAATACACCTTCCATCGATTTCTTACTTCATCTTCTATTATTAAAATCTTACCCTTCTCATCTTTTATACATCTTACATGTCTTACGTCCTTCGTTCTATCATCTCTGTCTTTCGCTAAGCGGTAGATTTCTTTTTGGCCCTTAGTTCCATCAAGAGCATTGTATAGTTGCTCTTGGGCCTGAGATTTAGCTATTGCTACCGCTTTTTTCGCCTTTTTGCTCCATTCCTTATAGTTCTCCTTTTTTTCTTCTTTTTCACTTTCATTCCCTTTTTTTTTTGCCTTTCCTTAAAAGCGTTCTTTTTTTCTTTAATTACCTTTTGCACTTCTCTGTTCCACCACCATGTATCCTTATCAAGTACACCTTTACCTTTCGTTTCTCCAAACACTTCTTTTGCTACTTTCCTGATACAACTCGCCATTTCATTCCAACATTCATCCACTGATTTATCCATCATATCTCTCATTTCTATCATTTTATTCACCACTCGTTCTTTAAACTTACTTGCATATTCTTTCTTCTCTATCAACCACCACATAATTTGAGGAGGGGGGCGTTTTTTGCCTTTTTGTGAGATTACTTTGGTCTTTAAGTCCATTATTAATAGCTTATGTTGCTTCACTACCCCTTCTCCTGGCAGCACCTTGCAGTCCTTGACACAGACCAACCTACTCCCCCAGATTAGGAAATAGTCAATCTGTGTCAAATGAACACCACTTTTATAGGTGATTAGGTGTGAGTCCTGTTTACGAAACCACGTGTTCACTATGGCCAGGTTAAGGGAGGAAGCAACCTGCAGTAGTGTTTCACCGTCACTGTTACGGGTTCCGTATCCCCATCCTCCATGCACTCTTTCATAATCCTCATTTACTCTTCCTACATGTCCATTAAAATCTCCTCCTATACATATTTCTTCACTTTCTGGTATACTAATCATGACTTTATCAAATTCCTCCCAAAAATTTTCTTTCTCTCTGTCATCACACCCGCTCTGTGGTACATACACGCTGATCACATTTAGCACCATACTCTCCCATACTACTTTCACAACTATTATCCTTTCGTTTACTCTTTTCACATCCGTCACGCATTCTTTCAAGTTACCATCCAGTACCACACCAACTCCATTCCTTTTTCCATCACTCCCAATGTAATATAACTTATATCCTTCACCAATCTCTCTAGCACTTGCACCCTTCCACTTAGTCTCCTGCAAACATGCCACATTTATTCTTCTTCTCTTAAACACATCGGCCAACTCTCTTCCTTTCCCAGTCATAGAGCCAACATTCCAACTTGCATACCTCAGTCTTACTTCTCTTTCGCGAT
Source organism: Nudaria mundana (assembly GCA_963556515.1). Classification (NCBI taxonomy): domain Eukaryota; kingdom Metazoa; phylum Arthropoda; class Insecta; order Lepidoptera; family Erebidae; genus Nudaria; species Nudaria mundana. The sequence continues at coordinate 3,099,298 of OY748299.1, forward strand.
GGGCTTGCGTCTTACGTCGCATCCACCCCCTATGCGACAACCCTTGTCCATTTTCCACAGGTACCGGGTGCTGTCCCTGCGCGTCGCCTGTGGGGTACGCCCTAGCCCTATTTCGCTCTCTATTATTGCTCCTCATGTTGCAAAAATGGTTTTGGCAATGGTTTTTTTTACAACCGGCCGCCTGCCTGACGTCAACCCTCCTTGGGAATGCTATTGTGGACGGTTTGTCCCCCGCCTGATGGGTGCCCTGCAGTGCTGGTTATTGTGCACCGGGCCATCTCCCTCAGTCGACTTCTACGACACCCCGGGTTGTGTAAGGGCTGGACCATTCTAAGTTTTTCCTTCGCTCCCAGGCCAGCATGGAAGAAACTGTCTTGATAATATAATATTATATAAAAATGCACATTCCAACTAGGTGGGATATGCTCCAGGTAATTGACTTTACTTCACAATCTACGACAAATAACGGAGCAATATTTTTAAATTGTTTCTCACTTAATAACGGTTCACCACGACGACCTCCGTAATATGAGTGTTGGAATCTGGTGTATTGTTCATATATTAAAGCAATTCTGTTATTCGAGAAACTTGAATTTAAATTTTCATAAGGGAAGTAGGTTGAATTTAGGTATACTCTAACATCACGAACGTCACAGTGATCAAACTGAGACATATCCAATTTAGGATTATTTTTTCTATTTGTTTGCAGACCAATAATAACAAATCTTGGTTTCTCTATTTGCGATGATGTTTTTATGGACCAAGTATGTTTAGTAGTTTTTGGTAAAGCCGGATATTCATATAAATCCATATTCCTGAATATCATCTGGAGTGGTCGGTCTTTTTCTAACAGTTTTAACATATTTATTTTTTCTCTATCGGATACTTTGACATGCGGTACTCGCCATATTATTTTATTTATAATAATATCTTCTACCGTTTCACCAGCGCTAAGTTTTAGGGCGTTCAGATTAGTATTACTTCGTAACAATATTAATTCATGTTTGCTGTTTATCACTACTTTCTTGAAATCTTCTGTAAAACCAAGAATGTTACAGAGGGGTATGGAAGCAGAAAAGCTACCCCCATTTGTACTATTTATACCATCGATATTCCAACCCCAAGCATTAGATACTTTAGCCGCGTTTTCGATCATTGATATTAATGATTTCATTGTGGTAGTTATACCAGCGTTTTTTATTTTATCTATTTCCACTCCATTTATCTCATACCTTATATCTTGAAACAAGTAAAGTAAACTATTGTTTGTGAAATGAACGCTACTGACTCTCTCTTTAGAATTTTCAGCCTTGTTTACAACAATAGTTCCTTCCAAAAACAAAGTGCTTGCTGATAGTAATATATACAAGTCTTGTTGATTAATAGGTATCCTGATTTCATCACTTCTATTGAAACTTGTTACGTAAGGCTTGTAAGAGTGAAATTCAATTCCTTCCACAGAGTTGTTGTATGCAGGAGCGGATAAAACATCTAGTATATTCATTTTAACAAACCAATCGCTTTAAGAAAAGCTTTATTATTGTTGTTCAATTTTATGACCTTTTTGGATCGAGCTCTTATTGGTTTGATAGTTTGAGTAGGACTGTTATGTTTAGTTGAATGAACCACATATTTATTATAATCTATCATGTTTTCTTCTGATATGTGGATACAACTGCACTTCTTCACCTCGCAAATTTATTAAGTTATTATTTATATCTAACAGCCTTATCTATATGCAGCTTATATTGGTTTGGTTTATTGGAAAGTAGATTGCGTTTTTTGGAATTTCTATAATCCTGTATCCAGGTGGAACATTAAGTGCAAATTCGTGTAAGATGTGACTGGATTGACCGTTTATATAGGAACCGCTAACTATGTCACATTCAATCCTTATGACAGTCGTAGGCAAAATGTTAACTGGAAACTCTGATACATGATATTTATTTGCTTTTAAGATCTGTTTTTTAAATCCCAATAAACTTCCAAATGTACCTTCTTTAGTAAAATCTATAGTTGATGTACAAAATAACATAGTTTTTAAGGTGTTGTTATTAAAATGGAGTTTTATGGATGCATCTTTTATCTCAGTTTTTAAATAGTCGGCAATATCTTGTAATTCATAAGTTCCTTCAGGTATCTCAATGACATTTTTAGAACCATAATATAATTTATTGTTTGTATTATCAAAATTTGGAATAGAATTATATGTAGAGAAATGTAATAATGCACATTCATACTCCCCAACTAATGGCAGCGTGCTTGGATAATAGGTAGATAATACCGATGAGTTTCCAGTTTTGTGAGTGACATCTTGCAAATGATGGAAATGAAAGAATGATATAAAATTTTTAGTATTTATTCCAAAAAATTAGCAAATATTTTAAGCACAAATGTCCACAAATTATTGTGTTAAATTGTTGATATCTACTAAAGTTATAATTAACATCACAGTTCTTAAAATATAGTATTAATTCTCTTGGCGGTTTTAAATCGCCAAAGCTATAAAAATATTCACAATAATTATTTATTTTAACATAAGCTACCCAATGCGTTCCATCATTTTTTGAATTATCTAGGTTAACTATACCACATTCAATTCGTTTAGGTATTTTTGGTAACTGATCCTTCATGTAAACTCCCCGAAAGTAAGGAATACAATAGGCATACTTCTGAATATCGATATTAGTTAAAACGCGATTAGGTAGCTGATCAATTAGTTTTTTGATGGATTTATAAACAATCCCTGACCTTCTTATGTGGTTTAATGTATAAACCTTTACCTATTGCTATAGCCTCCATAGTTTTATTATGACGTTCAGTTTCTTGTAATTTTTTCTGACCGTCTTTATAATCATTCACTGTTTTTGCAATACCAGCTGCACCACCAGCTACTGCTCCTAAAGCAGACAAACCAGCAAAAATTGGGATTAAAGGTAGAATGCCTCCAGTTTTTGGTATAGGTATCATTCGAGCTACGCGAACTTTTGGAATCCATGGAATTAGTTTTCTAGCAACCATATAAGCTATATTTATTAATGACTTATTATCTTTAGGCGAGAGTTTTTGATTTTTCTTTTTATTTTCCTAACAAAGTTATTAAAGGTCTTAACACCAGCACCAGACTTCAATTTAGCTTTCATAACTTTGTTTACTATCCACGAACTAATCTTTTCCCCTGTTCCAGCATCTTTTGCTTTAAGTCTTTGTTTAGTCATATCTATAAGACGTAAGTCGGCTTTTTGACGGTTAGGCAAGTCTATGTAATATGCGTATGCGATATCGTGATGCATACAAGCTTCGTCTAACTTGTTTATACCTTTATCACCACGTAGTAATCGTTTTGAAAGCTTTGTTCCTGGTCCACAATAGTTATAACCAGGTATGTGAAGTTCGAATGGTAAATGATTAATGATACTGTTTATTAGTCCACCACCTTGCATCGTCCATAGAATAATGAATATACTTTAAAATTATATATCACTTATATAATTAACTTATTCCACTATAGCAGTCTTATAAATCCAACTGTTCTCTTTGTTATTTAAACCCAACCATTTTACAAACAGTTTGTTTCCTTTCTTTTTTAATACCTTTTCTATCAAATAGACACCAGGGCAGGACGACTTTTGAAGCTCTTGTTCGTAAAAAGTTCCTAATATGACTTGTTTTTGATTATCTTCGATGCGATATGTTATTGGTACAGTGTTATTTATCTTTTTTATAGTAAATAATTCTGTTGACCAGTTAGGAGTGTATCCTTTCTCAAATATATGTTTGTGCTTACTAATTCGAACTTTGTCATCAATTATAAACTTTGGGCGACATTTTTGGGTTACCTTTATTATTTTTAATGTCCGTTTCATTAAACTTATTAACATTAACAGGTGTAAATTTAATAGTACGATGTTTTGTGTTGTTATATGTCTTCATAACACCGTTCAAGCCACCATCTATCCACTTATAGTGTCCGTTCAAGCTAAAGTATTTGTACAATTTATTTTTAATCGTTTTAAAACGATTAAAAATAAATTGTACAAATACTAGGCTTCAATTGTTGAACGAGTTATTAATAACTCGTTCAACAATTGAAGCCTTTTTGGTTGAAAATGTTGAGTAGTGATTAATATTATAGTTCTGTAAAAGCTTTTGAAATGTAGAATTATAGAACTCAGTACCCCTATCAGTTTGCAGATGAGTTGGTATCCTATGATTAGTAGCAAGTAATTTTTCAAATGCCTGAGAGACATCATGTTTGGATTTAGTTTTTAGTGGTTCCACCCAAACGTACTTTGATAAGCAGTCAATAACTATTAAAATATAGTTATATCCTTTATTAAAGGTTTTTAGGTTTTGCATATCAACTAAATCTGCTTGCCACAAATCATCAATACCTTTTAAAATTACAGATCGTCGAGGAAAATTTTTTCGTGCTGCTTTATGTATTTCATTGACGATTTGTTGTTTCGTCATTTTGATAAACTTTAAAGTCTATGTTTTTCGATCTTTTAATATAGATTGAATTGCGTCTTGAATTAGTCTATCAACTGCTTTTCTTGTGTAAAATTTGTTTTCCAAATGAGCCACTATCTCAGACATTATTGTTTTTAAAGCTTTCTCTATATGGTTTTGAACACTATTTGGAATAGAACTTTGCAATTTTTGTAAGTCATTCATTAGTACACCTTTCAATTCATCTACATATGTTTTATTTACTGCATCATCTGCGTCTTGAGGAGGTTTGACACCTTTTAACCTCGATGTCTTCAAGTCATAATCTCCACGATCAGATTTTATTAATGCGTTATCATTAAAATCCAGTATTTCCGATATACGCATTCGCTTACGAATATAATGACCAAATTTGTCTACATTCATATTAAAGGTGTATTATGTTGAACGGTATATAGTAAAATGATACACATATAATATTAGTAGATTTATTTATTTAATGATTTGGCTTTCACGTAGTTCTTCAATGATAGATATTATTTCATTGTCTAGTCCTGTGTTACCAGCATCTCGAGAAGCAATTAATAACTTTAATCTATCAACCAATTCATTAGGATCATCCCAATATACAAAATCTGTATTTTTTTTTCCACATTTTTGTTAAAGGTAATCCTTTTCCTACTTTCTGTCTACAACTTGGACTTTTACTTTCTTGTTCGAAAAGTGGTTTATAACTTGCAAATATTTTTGTCCTTTATTACTTTTAATTGGTTTTTTTTGAATCGAAATCACGACGATGTGCATTCGTTACAAGTAACATTGCCTTATAATTTTGCTTGTCATAGTCATTAACCAAGCTCAGATCAATGTCTTTTTTTAACAGTAACTTTCGCAACCCAGGTGTACTTTCATACTTGTGTCCGGCTACAGTAATAACTTGATCTCCAATCGTTATGCTAGAGGAACCTAACATTAACTGTCCACGGTTATTTCTTATACCAAATGGTACATCCGACAGTACTTGTGAAGATAATGACCAAGATGATACATCTGGATTAGTATCGACTAATGACTGAAATGAAGAGTCCGATGAGGGTTCCGATTCGTTACTATCATTACTGCTATCATCTGTTTCTTTCATATCTTGGTCTTGTGGTTCTTGGGGTTCTCCTTTTTCCTCCTTTTTTGTTAGAGCTAAGTGGTTATTAGTGTTGGCTATTAAATTGAGAGATTCTGTAACAGGCTTAAAAACTGTATCAAGAGCATGTCTATTATTATCTTCTAAATCCTTCATTTTACGTATTTTTTTCCTGACAGCTTGTTTCGCATCAACAATTTGTTTTTTCAATGATTTATCCATTATGTAAAATAGGTGGTAATCGGATAAGAACCAATTAAAGAATAACAATAACGTGACTGCAGTCTACTTAAATATTCAAATTTCATCTAATAATACAAAAGTGTCAAACGTTTTTCTATAGCAACCGTTGTTTTTAGAACAATCTTTATTAATTACCACATAATCAAAAGGCTCTTTCCATATTAGGAAACACATTTCTCGAAATTTCAACCATGTCATATCGGTGTTAACATGTTCTTCGTAAACATGTTTCAAATTAACTTCATCTTGCTTAAAAAGCACAATTAAGTTAGCATTATCTCTTACAAGTTGTTTAGGTATTTTGGTATAAGTTTGATTTAAATAAAAACTGTCAATCGATTTATGTCTTCCCATGGCAAAATAATCACGCATATTACTTTGATTTTCACATGCTACATCGTCAAAAATAATCACAGAATTAGGTTTCGCATCTGTAACCTTCAAAACGTCATCATTTGCTTGGTATTTCTGGAGAGTGATACCTGGTACTCGTTGTAAAACTTTTTCTAAAAATATGTACTTTGGTTGATGTGGAGTTTTAGAATATACATAAACATTTTGAAATGTCAATCCATTTTCATGCAATAGAAGACCAATTAATAAGTTAGTTTTTCCACAATTTGATGGTCCGCAAATGATGCAACGTACTGTATTCGGCAATAATTCTCCATGGCGTAACTTGTTTTTTGTCAAATCGTCACAGATTGTATTGACCTGTAACGATTGTGTTTGTTTAACGAATTTCATGTTTGATATGTAATACTGATGGACTCGTAATGAAAAGATGAATTTATAACATAAATATTTATAACTACAAGTAGTCGAGCCAAACTGGTTACAGAAAAGCTGTAGGTTATAAATGGTAAGTACGTTTTAGCTTATCGTAATTGTGATTCTACAAAATAGTTCCCTAATGAACATGCAAGGAGCTTCAGCGAACTTACGAACAGTGGGACAGCGTGCTCAAATGATATTAATGTGGGATATTCGTTTAGTTACGTTGTTACGTTATTTCCCAATCCAAAGTGATAGTGGACATTCTGTCCCACCTTTATCTATCTTAAAAATGTGATCTTAACGTGTTCATGTCAACAAACATGCATCGGGTTAGTTTGCTGTACGAAAGCAATCCTTTAGCAAGTGAAATTGGTTAACCATTCATAGGATGATATTGGGCATCCTGTCCCACCGTAGTGACCGAGGGCTGTGCCCGATTCATAGGATGATATTGGGCTTTCTGTCCCACCGTAGTGAACGAGGGCCGAGGCCCGAGGGAATAAATAGGTCGTAATTTTCGTTGTCAAAAAAAAATAATTCTGAGACAAACTATTCGAGTGGGATATAAAAATGAAGAGTTTTTAAAGAGGATTTAAAGAAATACAAACAACTTATAGGTTTCAATGTAAGTTGGTATGAGAAATCATATTACAAAAGTATGAAAGTGAAAAGCTGTAATATATGCAGTCAGGTTTTTTTATTGTTTAATTATTTATTTTTTGTCTCTTGTTGTTGCACTGATCCGGGTCACGTAGCCAGCGTCCACCGCATGGTAAATCAAAATTGTATGTGGCCTCTTGTTGTTTGCAGTCACTGTGATCAGATAGCATGTTGCATCGAAGAGTGTTGGACACTCTGGTGTTTGTTCAATCTATACTTCTATTATAAAGAGGAAAGATTTGTATTTTTGTTTGTATTTTTGTAATGAATAAACTCAAAAACTACTGTGCCGATTTCAAAAATTCTTCCACCATAGGAAAGCTATATTCACCCTAAGTAATATAGGCTACTTTTTATCCCGGGAACGAGTAAACTAAATCACGCGGGCGGAGAGCTAGTACAAAATAAATATAATGTTTAAGTTTCAAATAGAAATGCGAATAAGGGTGTAGAATTACCAAACTTATTTTCTCGTACAGAACCGGCACGTTTTACGATGAAAGTCAAACTTTTTGATTTAAGAGGATCGTAAAAAATGCAATATGCGCTAATAGTTTTAGTTTTAAAACGAATGCAGTTGAAATTTCAGAACACTAAGAGCATTTCTGGCTTGTTACCGGGAAATTTATTATTGGATATTGCAAATAAGGTTTTTTTTGTGTAGTACCTACTTATTCAACTCCGATTTTTTAATAATTTAATAACCATTCTCACGCTTTTATCCCCAAAAGTCTTATCCCCATATAAATTTGTTGGTCCTACGATATACTGCCCTGCTTATCATTTCTGCAGTAATCGACATTTTGGCGATTTTTTTTTTGCAAAAACGGTCTCAAGGGGTTATTCTATAGGAAAAAAAATATTTTCATTTTTTTTTACCAGAAACATGTGTGTAAAACAAATTAATGAAATACGCCGTACTTGCACCAAAATACTTCAATTGATACCAAGTTACGCAGTAACCAGCATATACTAGATCTATTTATTTTAAGACCTTCCATCTTGTATACTTATGTGTGCACACTCCTGTTTAAGCAAATAAAGTTTATCTTATGTTATCTTATCTTATCTTACTAGACGCTTATGCAGTACTTGCTTCGTTTACTACAACTTCATTTGGCAAATCATTATTTATTACGTAAAGCCAAACAAAGCAATCTACTTGACTACTTTTGGATGTAGCAAGTACAACAAAAGATGTTCGCTCATGCTAAGGCAGGACGGGGAAACTGGTCCTGATCCGTAAGGCGGAGGCGGCCGGTGGACTCACCGTCCGGATACCGGCCGATCGTGTTGATCGACAGAGGGTCTTTGAGCCAATTATCGCGAAACGCCTCGTTGAGCATCTCACGACAGTGGGGCCAGACCTGGCGGACAACCAGTACGGTTTCCGTCGGGGACGCTCCACCGTGAGCGCGATCATACGCGTGAAGAGCCTGACGGAGGAAGCAGTCTCGAAGGGCAAGGTGGTGGTGGCGGTGTCTCTTGACATCGCCAACGCTTTCAACACCTTGCCATGGAGCTGCGTTAGGGAGGCGCTCGTATATCACGAAACGCCTCTCTACCTCCGTCGTATTGTCGGGGCCTATCTCTCGGAGAGGGCCATACCTTTCCCCAGCTGGCTCGGGCCAGCTCGGCGAGATGTGTCGTGCGGTGTTCCACAGGGGTCGGTCCTAGGGCCGCTTCTGTGGAACATCGGCTACGACTTGGTGCTGCTGGGTGCGTTGCCTGAGGGCGAAGGCGTAACGTGCTACGCCGACGATACCCTCGTCACGGCGCGGGTTGCAACGTACCAGGAGGCAGCACTCAAGGTCACGACGGGTGTTGCTCAAGTCGTGGGTCGGATACGGCGGCTGGAACTGGAGGTGGCCTTGCACAAGTCCGAGGTTCTGTGTTTTCACAGACCTCGGAACGGTCCATCTGAAGGTTCCAGCATAAATGTGGGAGGCGTTAGCATCGGCATCAAGCCCTCGATGAAGTATGTAGGGATCGTACTTGATAGCCGATGGAACTTCGGACCAATTTCCGAAGTTTGGTCCCCAAGGTGACACAGGCATCGGTCGCGCTTTCGCGACTGATGCCCAACCTAAAGTGACCCAACGCTTCCTGCAGGAGACTGTACCTGGGGATCGTGCGGAGTATGGCCCTATACGTATGGGCGGCGAGGTGTCAACCTCCGCCGTCAGGCCAACAACTCAACGCTCCTTAACAGACCGTTGAGGACCTTGGCCGTCAAAATAATAAGGGGCTACCGCACGATCTCCGGAGAGGCTGCATGTCTCCTAGCCGGGACCCCTCCATGGGACCTGGAAGCGAGAGCCCTTGCGCCATTGGAACAATGGCGCTGGAGCGGGACCACAGGCCTGCGTCTCGAGAAATCGAGGACCAGCGGTCCCAACTCCGCCAGGATCTCATGCGACTTGAGCAACCCAAGTGGGGTACCATCATCGCGGCGGTGAGACCGATCATGGACGATTGGCTGCAGAGGCAGCATGGTGACCTCACGTATCGTGCGACGCAGATCGTTACCGGGCATGGATGCTTCGGTAGCTATATGTTTCGCATCCGTCGTGAGGTCACACCCCGGTGTCAACATTGCGAGGTTTCCGACGACGATACTGCACTCCACACGTTGGTGGAGTGCTCAGCGTGGGCGAGTCAGCACTGGGCCCTCGTAGTGCGTATGGGCGTGGATACCCTCTCGCTGGAGACCATGCTTCAAGCCATGGTCTCCAGCGGGAGTAGGTGGAACGTGGCAGTGTCCTTCTGCGAACAAGTCATGCTCACGAACGAGGTGGCCGAGAGGGAGAGGGAGCGTACCCTCCCCGCTGAGTTCCGTAGTCAGCGGTGAGGGCGCCGCAGACACTACTACGCCCAAGACCATCGACCGCCATGATCGGGGCCTGAGGACGACGGGATCGCCACCCGTCGTCCTTACAGAAGCAGGCTAGAAGGGTTGAGTGCGGGCCTTTGCCCCATAGCACGCAACCATTCACTCACTGACGCGGGATAAAACCCTACCCCAACGACGCGGGATTCTCATCCCGACCAAAGCCCCGCAGAGACCACAGAGGTGGTCAAAGTCCGCCGGGCGCCACTGGAAAGACGTTCTGCTTGTAACCAGAGACGCCTGGCAACGGACGTTAGAGCGGCCGCGGCCTCGTGTCCTGTAACTAAAAAAAAAAAGTCCAAATGTAGTACTCTTCTATACTGCGTTAGACTGTATCAAAAGCTACGCACACATACTAATGTCAAACGTAGCATTGTACTATATTACGTTCTATATTAACACTTTTAACTTTCACCTGTCATAAAAATATTACACAATTGCTAACAAGAAACTTAGTATTCAATACGTGCTAAGCAATCATGCAGTAATAAGCACAAGTACTGCGTTTGCCCATAGCATTACTGTGGTGATCCTAAGCTAAAATGGTAGATGAAAATGCAGTAATACGCATTATGTCCAAACTGTACAACAAAGGAAATAAAAAACTATATCAGTAGAAAGCTAGATTTTTTTTGCTAATTTTAGGTCAACTTCAAATGTTATACTCGTATAATAACGACTTGTAGTTCAGATATCAAAATATATGTTTTTCGCGCTTATCTCGAAACCGCGTTTATGCAAGTACTGCATAAGCAATAAGCAGAGAAGTATTGCGGACAAGGCTATTGCCGTTGCCGGCTAGGTACTATTAGAAATTCATAATAACTCTGTTATTTAAACCAAAATTTCAATAGCTGTTACATACTGAGCATAAACAGCATAAACAACATAACAAGTGACTATAATATGTACTATGTATTAGAACGAGAAAAAAAATAAAATCAATTAATTCAATAATTAATAGATAACTACATTTCAATAAAAACCCTAACTTAATATTGGTTGACTTTCTTAATCTAGTATTTGAGAATCATTCAACGGCGGTAATGGTTGGGAGAAATTCAAATTTAAATATCGCCTTATTGAGCCACCGACTGTCTCAAATAGTTTCTGAAAGTAGTCTCTTGAACTGAATATAAATTGCTCATAAAATTTAAAGAAATCTACCGGGGTTGATTGGAATTCTTAAAGTCTGTGGTTTTGTATGTCTGTGGTTTGGATTAAATCTCTGGGGTGAACAACACAAGCAATTACGGCCTATTAAGGCCTAAAATCTACAAACACGAGTCAAAGAACTCCGCCACCTTTCCAAAAGGCTGCCAGTATTTCTACATTATAATATTAAACGTATGTTGGATACTTGTTTGACAAAACACTTTCCTTTTAACTGATTTAACCAAGTATTAGGTCTTATATTGTTGAATACCTATTTTTTGAATTTCGTTACTTGTACTTGTAGTTTCTACCCACGTTAGTTATTGTGACAAATCCTACATCGCGCTAGCGATATTTACACAGTCATACTTATAAGCAAATACGTTCTGGCTTCATATTTTGCTGTTCTCTCTGAGACAGTCTTGATAATGCCTCGTTTAGAGGCGAAACAATTGTCGACGTTTTAGTGTCCTTTAATGTTGCGAAGATAATGCTATTATAATTTGAAAAGTTTTAACATCTTACTTACCATTACTTTGTCATGGATTTTCGCCAGGTATTGCTTGACATAAAATTGTAAAATTATGACATTCATATGTGCTCTTTATGAGCCTAAACTGAATAAACGAAATTGATTCTTGATTGTTGACTTTGATATCGCCTATGGGTTGTGGAGGTCAGATGGCAGTCGCTTCATGGAAAATATCGAAGTTCAGCCGAATCGCAGTTAGACTGTAAAGTCGACCCCAACTCAGTTTGGAAAAGGCTCGGTAGATGATTAGGTTCCAGAGTAAATATTAAATATTAAATATTTAATATTAATATAATATATATAATTATATATAATTTATTATATATAATAATTATATATAATTTATTATATATAATAATTATAATATAATATTAAATATTAAATATTTAAATAATTTTATTTTATTTAAATTATTTTAATATTTAATATTTTTGGACATTCTCACACAACGTCATCTAGCCCAAATTAAGCTAATATAAGCTTGTGTTATGGGATCTAGACGATTGATAAACATACTTATATATTTCTTAATATATACATATTATATATAGAAAATACCCAAACTCAGAAACAAACATTTGTGGATCACACAAATAATTTGAATCGACCCGGAATCCAACCTGGGACCTCAGGGGCGGCAGTCGCATACTCATACCACTGAGCCACCGAGGCAGGCGAGTAAGTAAGCTTACCATGATCACCTTTTTTTTTCTAATTCCGAGGCCCAAGGCCGCGGCCGCTCTAAAGTCCGTTGCCGGGCGTCTCTGGTTACAAGCAGAACGTATTTCCAGTGGCGCACGGTGGACTTTGACCACCTCTGTGGTCTCTGCGGGGGTTAGGTCGGGATGAGAATCCCGCGTCGTTGGGGTAGGGTTTTCCCGCGTCAGTGAGTGAATCTGGTGGCGTGCTATGGGGCAAAGACGCAACCCTTCTAGCCCCCGATCATGGAGGTCGATGGTCTCGGGCGAGATGAGTCTGCGGTGCCCTCGCCGCTTACGATGATCACTGCGTTAAGTACGATTCAGTTTAAATAGCAAGTAATAGGTATCTCAATACGACCGCAGATAATCAAATTAAGTTTACAGTTTGATACGGAATGTGAGTAAAATAACAAAGTTTGCTCTTTCAAAAACAGTTTGTGAAATATTCAACTAATGTTTACCTTTCGTGGGCTGCGGCTGTACAAAGTTAAACCAGAAAGTTACCTCGGAAGGTTGTATTACAAATTAAAGCTAAATAATCTGAGCTTTGAAGGACGACGTGACTTCATGTTGTATTCATAGTGACGAGGTTTGTGTTCAGATGAGATGATAAATATACTTGGTTTAAAGAAACACGTGAATACTCCTTTTTAGTTCCTTAGGGAAAACAAAGGGTGTTATAAGTTTAACCTGTGTGTAATCTACGGTCTGTCTGTAGTATCTAACAGCTGAACAGATGAACCAGTTTTGATGCAAATTATATTTCATTGTCTCTCTTATAATCAAAATTAAAAAGAATATAGGTATACCTATAGTTTTATAACACGAACTGTACTTAGTTTAAGACTAGATGGCATTGCGTTTGTCCTAATATACAAAAAGTACTTATATTATTTTGTCACCCGCTTGTAAGCACACATACAGCACTAATATCTACGTTCTGTGATCATTATTGGATGTGACGTACAACCGAGGTAAAAAGCTGCCAAAGCCAATCCGCCATGTAGTTAACAGTTCCCGAAGGCAAAGTTAATATATCACGCTAAATTATACTACACCAGTAGAAGCCTATGTTGATTACTCTGTTAGTAATTCAATTGCTACTGGAATACACATAAAAATGACTCTTTTACAATTTTGTTTCGAATATTTTAACTGGATAACTCTGTTAGCTACCTGATTTAAGATTTTCTTTATAGAAATAGGTGTAGGACTCGGTAAAATAAATCTACTTCAATAGTTTCAATGTTCTAGGGCCCACGTACTAATAATAAACCTATACCAGGCCTATGTCTCTCGCCTAACAATCGCAAAAAATACGTGACGTCACCGACAACTTGAAGTTGTAAGTTAGTAAGGGTTGTCTCTTGTTTGTGACACGGCATTGACCATAGAGTCGATGTTGAGGCATTAACGTCATAATTATTGGTCAAATTATGCTAGTACTTTCCTGTCAACCCTAACGTTCGAATGATGTTCTCTGTAAAAGAAAGTGCTCTAATTAACGTCGGAGTGCAAGTTCTGTGTGTAAGTACTATTCCCTATTCTGTGCCTATACCGACATACTCTTGTGGAATCTCCTTTTGTGGATAAAGGCGTGATTTAGATATACATAGCTGTGTGTGTGTGTGTGTGTATCGACATGAAAAATTGCAATCTGATTATGTCACACATCGCAGAGTTTTTAAATCAAAGCCAGTAATTACAGTCTCTCTCTACGCGCTACCACTTCATTACACGCTGCTTTCAGGTTTGCAGAGATAATGATCTCTTATATAAGTAGAAAACAGATAGAGCCTTTTTTTTATTCCACTGCCCAAGGCCGCGGCCGCTCTAACGTCCGTTGCCGGGCGTCTGTGGTTCACACGCAGCAGGTATTTCCAGTGGCGCCCGGCGGACTTTGACCATCCCTGTGGTCGCTACGGGGCCGGGGTTTGGTCGGGATGAGAATCCCGCATTGGGGTAGGGTTTTATCCCGCGTCAGTGAAGAAAGAGCCTTTTCATAAATAAAATGGAACATGCCACTAAGGAATAAGTGTGTATCTGAACACATCGTAGTTTGATAGGATATCTATCAAACTTTTCAAAAAATTAAAAAAAGCCGCGGATAAAAAAAAGATACCTGGTAACTGATGAATTTGTACGATACCTATACCTAAATATTTGGATCTTTCATCCAGTTTTGTGATGGCCTGACAGATTTTAATAAGATTTAGTACGGATATAATTTGTGATTGCGTATTCTAATTAGTCTTATACAGGATTAGCAAAGTTGTTGTTGACCTGTGACCACGGCCAAATGCGAGTCGGGCTCGCGCACAAAGGCTTCCGTACCAAAACGCCAAAAAAATCACGTTTGTTGTATGAGGCTCCCATACAACAACCCCTTAATATTTATTATATACTATTTTTTAGTATTTGTTGTTATAGATGCAACAGAAATACATCATTTGTGAAAATTTCAACTTTCTAACTATCACGGTTCATGAGATACAGCTCAAGACAGACGGACGGACGGACGCATATTTATACCGGGTTATCTAGTGCTCATATCATCGTTGTGTGAATTGTCCTAACATATTTATATTTGTAACTGTGACAATAATTCTAGAAATTCGATAGCAATATCTTAATGTCAGCTTTTCCTAACATTTTAATGGTTCAACCAGGTCTGTCCACCATTATAATACTGTCAAATTAAAATACAAATAACCTGAACCCGGGCCGGTATAGACTTCGTATTTAATTTGGTACACCTGTGGCTTTGTTTATTTCGTGAATTTAGGCAGCAGTGACGATTTGTTACCTCGGAAATTATACGTCTATAGCCCCTTGAACAGAATTTATAAGGAGAAAGCAAATAAAGGACGGACTATATTTTGAACGAAACCTGCGACCGACGGTTGAGATTTTATGATGAACTTATGAGTTCGGATGCTTCACTTAACAAACTCTTTTCTAAATTTCTCACTTATAGAGATACTAGTGGTCGCCCGCGACTTCGTCCGCGTGGTAATTTTGTTTTTTTCCTGTTCCCGTCGCGCCACGTCATATTTTGAACAATTCACACAATATCTTTATAAATTGTACCCTATGTGTTATTCTGATGTATAAGCTATATTATTGTAAAGTTTCATTAAAATCCATTCAGTAGTTTTTACGTGAAAGAGTAACAAACATCCATCCATCCATACATAGGTACTTACATACTCACAAACTTTCGCGTTAATAATATTAGTAGGATAAAAATACGATTGGCTGAAAGTTTGATATTCGTTTATTAGGTTTGTGCGTTTATTAGATCTCCGCGATTTAAGTTGGAATTCAATTACAGATTCCTCAACAATTATTGATAATTTACGGTACATACTACCATGGTGCTCAGTTACTACCAGTAATATTACAGGCAAAGTGTTACTGCGTCTCTGCTTAACCTGTACTGCACCCCCGCTAAGAAACGCCACGAATAGAATAGGGTTCCGAAGCCACACATTATAAACTGTATACCTCATGAACTAATAGAGTTATCGGATCCGTTATAGTTATAATTGGAAGTTCATTACATGGGCTACCATCACAAATATTTTCTGATATTTTGAGCCAGCTGTTTAGATTTTAGAGGGGGGCTCTGTTTTACCAAAAAAAATGAGCTATAAAGTTGAATATCTCGAAAACGTATACTTAAATCGAAAATTTTTCTTAGCAACATCACAATGATTTTAGAAGATCTATCTAATTATTAGATAGATTTAGATAGAACTCCACACTCCAGGGTTAGACGCAAGAAAAAAACCAAATTCTGGTTACGTGTAGAGGAGGTGGGCTTTTGGGTGCAAAGGGGCTCTACCAACATCTATAGGGCCCCAGCGACCTCACCTGCTAGTGGCGCACCTGCTGATAAACGGACGAGGCTCGTTAATTTACGGTACCTATGGAGTGGCTTCGGCCCCTACGTGGGTACCAGGTGGTACAACAGTGTTGGTCCGGGGGGTAACCACCGTGCAGCTGTGCTAAAGCCCCCCAAGTAACCCAGCCCAGGCTGGGTTGCGTTAGGGGTTCAGCAGCTGCACCACCGGGCCCGGGGCGATGTATGGTGCAGCAGGCATGGGACCAGTGGGGGCGAAACGGAGTCTAGTGTGGGTGGTGTGGGTCGATTCGCCGGCCAGGGAGACCCTTAGCAACGGCGTTGCCGCGGCCGCCCGCAACACAGTCATGGGGCCCGCCTGGGGCCAACCACCCCAGGAGGCTGCCCCACATGTTGCGCATAATCCTGATGTGGGATCGCCGCTCCGGGTGGTAACCGGTGTGGGGTAACGGCGGCCTTGCATCAGGGGGGTTTGGGAGCCCTTCCGTCCGGCGGGTCGGCTCCGACCTAACCACACGGTTCTAGACAAAGCTAGCCCCTACGCTTTGTCACTTACTGCTACACCAAATGTCGCCCTGTCTTCACGCTTCTTCTTCAAAATCTACAATGGCAGTGCAACAAAAAAGAAATAAACGTTACACAGCGGCCCTAGGAAACCCCACAACTTCACATTTCGAGGTGGAGTTCACTAACGTCCGTGGACTCCATGCGAACCTCGATACCGTCCACCACCACCTTGAGACGGCACGGCCCGCTGTGATGTTCCTCACGGTGACACAAATACGCCGCCCTGACGACACGTCTTACCTGTGTTACCCCGGCTATGTCATCGAGGAACAATTTCGAGACAAAGCCGGGGTGTGCGTGTTCGTTAGGGCGGATGTTTGCTGCCGCCGGTTGCGCTGCCTAGAGAACCCCTCCAATTCCGTCCTTTGGCTGCACGTAGACCATGGCTCTATGAGCCAGATCTACGTGTGCGTCTACCGATCCCACACAGGGGATTCTGAGACAACAAAGCTCTTCCAGTACCTCAGCGAGACGGCTGATGAAGCGCAGGTGCGGTTCCCGAACGCTGACCTAGTGTTTCTGGGGGACTTCAATGGCCATCACATTGAATGGCTGGGGTCCCTCAAGACTGATCATGCGGGTAGAGCCGCCCATGCGTTCGCTCTCTCCCACGGTCTGACCCAGATGGTATGCGGGATCACCCGGATACCAGACAGGTCAGATCACGCGCCCGCTCTGCTGGATCTACTGCTGACGAGTCGCCCAGCCCAGTACAGTGTTTCCGTAGGAGCCCCACTGGGTAGTTCCGACCACTGTGTTGTTCACGCTGGCATGAAGGTGTCACCTCCTGCACGTCCTGTGCAAACGTCACGACGACTATGGCACTACTCGTCAGCGGATTGGGACGGTCTACGCGATTATTTTGCGTCCGTCCCCTGGAGCCAGCGCTGCTTTGTAGGAAAGGCTCCTTCGGATAGTGCTTCTGCTATTGCTGGCGAGATCAGTTTAGGGATGGATTATTACATCCCTTTCACTGATGTCGCCAGTATCCGCAGAGCCCGTCCCTGGTTCGGGCGAGATTGTGCCAAAGCTGTTCGACAAAAACAGTCGGCATATCGCGCCTGGATCAGGGCCCGGGCTGTGCGCGACCCAAACGTGGGCCACCTCAAAGCAGCGTACAACCGGGCCACAAAGTCGAGTAAGAGGGCCTTTAAGAGAGCGGATGCCCAGCGCGTCGCGCGGCTTGGTCAGGAGCTCACTTCCCATCCCACGGGCAGCTTCTGGCAACTGGCCAAAGCCGTGCAATCTAACTTTTGTCAGCCCTCGCTGCCACCGCTGCGTTACCCAGATGGAACACTGGCTCACAAAGCCCAAGAGAAAGCGGATATGCTCGCAGACCTCTTTGCGGCTAATTCCCGGGTCGACGACCGTGGCCTGCAGCCCCCCGCCATCGCCAACTGTGGCCACACAATGCCTGATATTGTTATCAGGCAATGTGATGTACGGGCAGTGCTGCGGTCACTCGACACGCGGAAAGCCAGTGGCCCTGACGGCATTCCGGCGGTGGTGCTACGAAAATGTGCAGCTGAGTTGTCTCCAGTATTAACGCGTCTGTACCGCCTGTCATACTCTTCAGGGCTCGTGCCGGAGGTCTGGAAGGAGGCGAACGTACAACCGATCCCCAAGAAAGGGGATCGGTCCGATCCAGGCAACTATCGACCCATAGCTGTCACCTCAGTCATTTGCAAGGTGCTTGAGCTCCTTATAAATAAGCAGCTCATGCAATTCCTAGAGGATTACTCGCTAATCAATGATCGACAATACGGCTTCAGGCCAAAGCGATCAACGGGTGATCTTCTGGCATTCGTAACGCATGTCTGGGGTGGGGCTATGGAAAGGCACGGCGAGTCCTTGGCTATTAGCCTGGACATCGCCAAAGCCTTCGATAGGGTCTGGCATGCTTCGCTCCTTTCCAAGCTTCCGGCATATGGTCTACCTCCTCAACTGTGCAGCTGGATTGCCAGCTTTTTAAACGAGCGCCGAGTGCGGGTCCTCTGCGATGGCCAGGCTTCTCGCTTCTTGCAAGTGAATGCCGGGGTACCGCAGGGGTCCGTACTATCACCAACTCTCTTTTTTCTGCATATCAATGATATGCTATCCCTCGGGAACATTCATTGCTATGCAGATGACAGCACACTGCACGGGAGTTACTCGGTTCGTACGACGGCGGGGCGATCTGAGATTGAGGAGGAGAGACGACGACTCGTGGCTGATCTCGACCGTAACCTCGACAGTATCTCTCAATGGGGTACCGAGAACCTGGTCGAGTTCAATGCCCGCAAAACACAGGCGTGTGCATTTACTGCGAAGAAATCCCCTTTCCTTCCCCTACCCTCTCTTCAGAATGCATTATTACCAATGAAGGACAACCTTGATATCCTTGGCATAGACGTTCGTCGAGAGCTCAATAATAAAAACTACATCGAAAGATGTATAGGGCTAGCTTCGCGGAAACTAGGAATACTGAATAAGGTAAAGAGATTCTTTACACCGGACCAGAGGTGTCTGCTGTACAAGACGCAGATTAGACCCTGCGTCGAATACTGCTCTCACCTCTGGGACGGCTCCGCGAAGTATCTGCTGGACGCTCTCGACGCTATGCAGCGACGGGCTATCCGTATTATTGGTTGTCCGGAGGTAACGGGAAGCCTTGAGCCGCTAGCTCAGCGCCGAACAATAGCTTCCTTGGCCGCATTCTACCGTATTTACCATGGCGAGTGTTCTGAAGAGCTCTTCAATCTGATCCCACCCTCTTCCTTCCGATCCCGAACGACTCGTGCCGGGCAGAGATGCCACCCCCACACAGTGGATAGCATGTTCGCGAGAACCGAACGTTTTAAACGTTCGTTTCTCTGCCGAACGATAGTGGCCTGGAACGCCCTGCCTGTGCACGTGTTTCCTCCCACATATAATCCTGGGTTCTTTAAGCGGAGCGTGAAGAGGCACATCAGTAGGTCGTCAAGTTGAGGGCCACTCTCAATAGTAATGTGTGCTGTGAGAGTGGCCCACAATCGCTAGACGTCGTCACGACTTACCACCAGGCGGGCGGCGTCAATTTGGCGAACCAAATATAAAAAAAAAAAAAAAAAAAAAAAAGGTACCCCAAAAAAATCATAATTTTAGTCATTAAATATTAGTCATTACAATGTAATTTACTAAGCAGGCTTTTTATCAAAACGAAAGTTAACTGAAAACACTTTTAATGAACTTGTCATAAGTTCGCATTGCATTCTTAAGTTCGCATTTAGGAATAACTTCATCTTTTTCGCATTAGGAGATTAACAAATCATTTCTGGGTGGGCCAGCTGTTGCAGGCAAATTTGACATTTTTTCTCATTCCTTGATGTACATTTAAAAAGCCGTGACATTTGTAATTTAAGAAAATATCAATAGGTATCCAATTATTTTCTCAGAAAGTTATTAGTTATTTGCATTGATTCATTCCAATATACCTACCTACAAATCTTGAATCAAGTAGGTACCTATCTAAATCACAACGGAACAAAAACTTGCACCTGTTCTGAGATTGGCTAAGTAGCTTATAAATGGTATATTTGTTGTTAATAATGGTTCAACAGTGATCGAAATTCGACCATAATTTTCTTTTTAACTGAATTCCAAAAAAGGAGGATATTTTATATTATATTTATTTTGTTTTCTTTGTTCCCCTCTACAGGCCTAACTGCTGCATGGATCTCGACGAATGGGGTTTCAAATGAAAGGTATTTATCTCCTGAGTGTAAAACTAAAAGTTGTAAAAAAAATAATAATAAAACAATAAGGAAACCCGACTGCACATAATTTTTAATAAAAAATAATAATAAAAAAAATTATAAATAAAATCCGTTCAAATCTAGATACCTAGTTATTCCCGCCTGCTTATAGACAAATATCTGGACATGTGCAGTCAGGTATTTTCATTGTTTAATTATATTTTTTTTTAAATATAAGCTCTCTGCACTCCTTCTCTATATGAAATTCTTCTTCCCAATTTTCGTAAAAAGGGGGTAGAAAGTTTTTGCTTCACGTAGTAATACATTCATGTTGCTACTAAGAGGATACTAACTAACGGCTATCTCAAAGTCATCTGAACCTGCTGACAGTTTTTTTTGACATTCTCACACAACTTCATCTAACCCAAATTAAGCTAATATAAGTTTGTGTTATAGGATCTAGACGACTGATAAACATTATTTCTAAATACAAACATATTATGCATAGAAAACACCCATACTCCGAAACAAATATTTGTGGATCACATAAATAATTTGATTCGACCCGGAATCGAACCTGGGACCTCAGGGATGGCAGTCTCATACTCATACCAGTGCGCCACCGAGGCAGTCAAAGGTGACGAGGTTCGAGCCAAAAATACTTAAAACTCATGTCTTAGTTCAGTTTTGCCCTGCCACTAGCGAAATATGGGCATAATTAATACCCCTGTCTAACCCTTCAGGGATGGTTACGTGATTCTGTGTAATATTAAAGGTGGGCTGTAAAAACCTTTAGAAAAGTTTGAAAGAAGTTCACGTAGCGAATTTACGCTCGTTCCTTTGATTATTTGATTCCAATCGCGATAAGTGAGACGACAGATTTTTTAAAGACGCACGTCTTATTTTGATGTTGAAAGTCAAAGCTTGGGACTTTTTGTCAAGATTAAATCACAGATTGGAAAAGGCAGTTTTGATTCAAATGAAAAATAAAACAAGAAACCGACCAAGTCGAACTCGCGCATGAAGGGTTTCGTAATATTATGTACAAAAACGGTACTCCTTGTAGATCTCACCTCATGTACCGCCTAAACTTTCCCTCCCACAAAACCGATTTCTACTCCTATTCCTTTACCGTTCATGTGGTCAGGCTGTGGAACTCACTACCCCCTGATATACAAAGCTGTAAAACTCTTCCTCTCTTTAACAGTAAAGTCAAAACACATTATCTGTCCTCCTTACCCTAGCTATATATGGTAGTATATGTAAGTATTGTATATATAGCTCAGTATATATTTATCTATGTATATATTATAGCACCCATAGTTTATGTAGGTTTATTTATTTACTTGCACTGCACACACCTTTTAGCCTTTTCACTCTTACTTCTCCTCTCAGGCCTGCTGGAAGAGATTCCTTTAGGAATAAGTAGTGCCCTTGTACTATGCTCACTTTATTCTTTTGTACTTCTGTTTCTTGTTTATTTTTCTGTGTGTATGTACAAAAATTATAAATAAATAAATAAAAAAATAAAAACGGCAAAAAAATACGTTTGTTGTATGGGAGGAGCCCACTTACATATTTATTTTATTTTGTTTTTATTATTTTTTGTTGTCATCTGTGAAAATTTTAACTGTCTTACTTTAACGGTGCCATCCTGGTGACGGACTGACGGACAGCGGAGCCTTATTCCCGTTTACCCGTTGGGTATCTTCGGAACCCTTGGGTACCTATTGCTACAGATCTGGTGTAACGATACTCTACTTAATTGCAACTAAAACCATTCTTAATAATAAAAACACTTCTTTATCCTTAAGCTGGCAGGCATGTTATGCACATTTTGACAGTAATTTTATTACTTTTTTTTTTGCTTTTCTTCAGTCAATTCCTTTCAAGTATCCTTGCTATTGCCGAATTATATCGAGTAATCGAGTAATAAAGAACTATAAAAAATTGAGTCCGAGACGCCCAGGACTTTAATTGGCTGTGTCACAGCGGCTGGCACGTAAGGAATTGTTGCCTTTCATGAACATTTCATCGCAAGGCAACGGGTTTCAAAATTAATTTTAAAAATTTCAAAAGCTGCTTATTTTACTAAATTAATTGGGCCATATAGGACATAACCCACTTTCTAGAGTGCACGGTGACTGCCCCTATAACGTGGGACTAAAATAACTGGCAAATTGTGGGTGTGCAATGCACCTCTGCCTTTTCCTTCGGGGATATAGTCGTGATATGTTTGTATAAAAAAAACTGTGCTCAAATCATTTCATACAAAAAATTAAGATTAAAAAATATAAAATGGTTATAGTGAAATGGACTGTTTATTATTTCATAAGATCGGTTTCCGTTATCTAAATAAATTGGTTTGGGATAAAATTTCATTCAATATTTATTGTATTTTTATAAGTTGTCGGTATCGCAAACACACCCCCAAGGAGCACTCAATCGTTCAGTTTTCTGCACTCTGTATTATTAGTTTTGTGTTGTTCAATGCAATTGCTGATACCAAGGATATTGCTAACTTCTAATTCAGACAAATGAAACATTTTTGTGAGTTGTAGGTATATCTTGTAGTCAATTCCCAGAGAACTTTTTGTTCTAATAATTATAATCGTTAGAACGGTGGCATTTTATCTTGATGGATCATTTTATGAGATGTAGTATCTGTACTAATGATAGTACAGCAGAAAGCCACAGCTGCTAAGCTATGGCCTTCATTTTAGACTGCTTCGGTGACGTGTCCGGTATTCGAGCTTCGGATTTCAAGTCTCGGGTTCGATTCCCGGGTCGAATCAAATATTTGTGTGATCCACGAATTTTTGGTTCGGAGTTTGGGTGTTTTCTTTATTGACTGAGGGAGCGAAGCGACCGAAGTCTCCCTTTCAACTTGCAGACTGGGGAGAATTTCTTTCGTCTGTACCTCTACATGTCTACATCTACGGGTTCCTTCAGATCATGTTTGCGGCCGATTTTCATGAAACTTTACACACACACCCCTTGCTTACAATGAATAACATATGAATGATATTTTTTGGATTGGATGAAAAATGAAAGAGTAATAAAAAAAATTGAAAAATAAATGTTCTAAACAAAGCTCCCGAAGTCTACGGTCTGTCAAGAATGCAATCCGTAACCATAGCAACCCATATAAATAAAATCAAAAGTCATGCAAATAAATACAATTTAAGAATAAACAAAGCCGCTCCCGAAGTCTACGGTTCACATAACCACTAGTTTATTATACTTAGAAATACATATATAAGTACGTTTATCAGTTGTCTAGATCCCATAGCACAAGCTTAGAGCTTAGTTTGGGCTAAATGACGTAGTGTGAGAATATCCAAAAATATTTATTAATTTATTTTCATATAATTTACAAAGAAATATTTGCTATGGCTTTCATTATAATGTATAAATAGAATAGAAAGCCATAGCAAATAATTTACAACCATTTAATCTCATTCGATTTCAAGTTCGTAAAACACAAAAGTTCCTATAAAATCCAGTTTAAGTTAAGTACAATTCTTTTGTAACATAAGAATTCTCTGGAGTGAAAAAACAGTTCGTAAATTAAATAACGAAAAAGTGGAAAGATATTATTTAAGGTTGGTTCACAATTGAAATATACAGAATTATAGAAAATTAAAAAAATAAATTTGTGATGATTATATTGGTCAAAACATTTAATTTGCGTTAAAACAAAATTGTAACAAATACATCCAAGATAGGCCTATGCGATCCAATTCGGAGACTCAAATAAAGCCTTTCAGTGTCTTATGAATTAGATAAATTGCAATAATATTTCAAAAGGGATCCTTGCCCGACTTTAATTCCAATTAGTGACATAAATACAATCCGACATCAATTCATTTCAAAGGGGAAATATATCATTGAGATAAATATTCAATACTCCTAACGTTGAGTTAAATTCAAAGTAGATTTTCTAATGCAATCGTGTTCAAATAGTAAGCCGAAGTAAGGAGTGGCTTTATTCTCTCACTGAACAAGATTATTGTTCAATTTATTAATATTTGAATTCATTCAAGAGCGCCTTGGGGTGTTTCAATTTGTTTGAACTTTGAAATTATACAAATATGAATTATAAAATTATGATTGTTTTGTTACCTACTCATTGAATATATACCTAATCAATCCAAGGAAAACTTCGGAGGGCTATAAAGTTAAAGCGGCTAAACTCTGTTTAAATATCAATAAAAATCGTGAAAGTTTAAAAATCAATTTGACTTTTCTGCCATCAGACTTATTAGGGTTAAGTTTCACTTCCGATAATAGTCTAAGATACCACTGCAGAATATTGCACTCATCGAGTGTTTGCTGAAAACTAAATTTTTACTCATATTTATGATTAGGAGAATATATACCTACTAGGTTGCCTATAAAAATGTGGTTTTTAGAAACATACTATGCCGATGAAGAATGCGTTCAATGAATTATGAACATAGTAACTGTACCTTACCTGGTCTCATTTTATGTTACCATGTCAGTTTCATCCAATTTTCGCGAGCTGGGATTGGCTGGAATCTCTCACTGTCAATGTCATATCTTTCGAATTTTTGTCGATAAAACCACGTCAAAAATTTCCTAGTGAATTTAATTTAATTTTATAAATATTGATTTCAACTAATCTAAACAAGTTAAAAAGTGTTTAAACAAATTAAAAGATGTTAAGAGAGATTAATCAAAGTTTAAACAAGTTAAAAAATTGATAGTACCTACAACAGCGCAAACGAAATGAAATGATTTATTTATTTGTATAGGTCACTAAATGGCTCTTACAAACGTCAGTAAGTACTTAAAATAAAAAAAAATGTCATTGCTTCTATATTTACATATATTTCTATGTTATATTCCAGCCACTCCCTTGGATGAAAGTGACAGGTAAGATAAGATGAGACCAGGTAAGGTACAGATTTATATATATACTATATATATATATATATACTATATATATATACTATGTTATACGACATAATTCATTGAACGCATTCTACATCGACATAAAATAAAATAAAATAACGTTTATTATCTTTGAAATTTTTAGAAAATGATTTAGATTCGTCAAAAGTTGGTGTGACTCTACCGAGGGTTCCAAAATGCAACGAGGCTGAGAAGAGCCCTCAAGAAACTCTGTTCGGCTTTTTTCAAAATATTTCATCTTAAATCTAATACAGAGTTATTTAGAAAGGAGCAATTCGTGTTACAACCAGCAGGGGCGAAGCTTCATAAGCTGAGGACTGCATGCCCGATATATGAGGTAACAAACATAAAAAAATAAAGTAGTCGAATTGAGAACCTCCTCCATTTTTAAGGTCGGTTAAAAATCAAAGTTAAGTTACAACAGATTTTTACTATTTTATTTCATGCACTATTATCACTACAGGCATACCTAATTGTTCGCGGTGGCTGGCTAACGTCCGGAGTTTTTCATTATTTCGGCTACAGAGTGAATAATATCGTTTTGAATTGTAAATGAAAAATAACTCGGCCCGGGTTTGTCGCTCTGTTGAAAAGAAGTTGTTGAAAAGTTACCTACCTCTATTTAATGAATCTTTGGACTCTAAAAGGCAATTCCTGTTGCGCTAAATGACAAAATACATCTACAAGTCATTGAAAAATAGGTACTACGGTTTTGGTCAACTTGCTGATTGTGTTTTGAAATTTCTTCAGCAAATTGGCGTGACAAGTGAGTTTTACTTACTTTAGAAATAAACAAATCTGGCGTTGGTTTAGGAGAAACAACTAACGACTTTCTCTGATCAAAACTTAATGATTTTACCCTTTGGTCTTTTAATAAAACGTTACAGCACCTCAAATCATCACAAGGCACAATTTCTTCCATATTTAACACTCAAATAAACTAATTCACAACTTTTAAACAATAAAAAACAATTTTGAAATAATCACTCACTCTAAAAAGCAATACTACGCGAAACTGAAGTAAACAAACGCGAACATAGCATAGGTCGCCACGCAACCAATGTGCGACGAACTTCAGAGCAAATCCAGGCTTACGAGCTAGTATATTTTGCTATAACAACCTACTAAGTGTTGTGGTATGCCAGCGAAAATATCCATAGGTGTAAAAGAGAAAATGCAAGCCCGATTATAACGGGCATACATTGCGTCTACTTACAACTTGTGCGAGCGAGATGGCATCCGCGCGCTCAACATCGTACAGAGTACCAGTCAGTACAGCCACAACGGCTACGGCACAACGCATAAATAGAGGAACGTTTCGTCGGTAGGTGATTGAACCTAAGCGGGCGAAATTTAATTTTGAAATAATCGTTTTGGACGCATTCG
This sequence comes from Nudaria mundana, assembly GCA_963556515.1. Lineage (NCBI taxonomy): Eukaryota > Metazoa > Arthropoda > Insecta > Lepidoptera > Erebidae > Nudaria > Nudaria mundana. Next base: position 3,126,315 of record OY748299.1, read on the forward strand.
AAATTTTTTAGGGTCAATATTAATATTACAATACACAATATTATTTTAGGGTCAATGGTACAATATTATTATGGGAATTCCGGGCTTATGGGAATGTATGGAACATTCGCCACTGCAACCAGGCAGCCTTGTCATCTAAGAAATCATTAATACTATAATAAGCTTTTTGGCACAATTTACTTTTTATTAGTTTTTTAAATTTATTGACAGATAAATTTGCAATTTGGGTTGGCAATGTATTGTACATTCGAATAAAGTTCCCCGCGAAAGAATTACTCACTTTATGAAGCCTAAATTTAGGAACAGCCAGTTTATCCTTATTTCTTAAGTTTAGATTATGATTATCACTATTTTTCACAAATTTACTTTTGTTCTTGTGGGTATACAATAAAATTTCATAAATATACTGTGAATACACTGTAAGGATGTTAATATACTTCAACTTATCTCTTAATGACTCCCGAGACCCCATTCCATAGATAGATCGGACAGCCCTCTTCTGCAACACAAAGATGCATTCAATATCGGCAGCGTTACCCCACAGTAGTATGCCATATGTCATGATACTGTGGAAGTAGCTGAAGTAGACAAGACGCGCCGTTTTAGTGTCTGTAAGTTGTCGGATCTTTTTGACAGCATAGGCTGCTGAACTAAGCCTGGCCGAAATTTTCCCGATATGAGGCCCCCATTGCAATTTGGAGTCTAACGTTATCCCAGAAAGACAGTGTCATAGACCAATTCTATTATATCATCCCTAACCTTAACACTGGTTTTAACAAGTCTTACATTAGGTAAGGTGAATCTTACACATTTAGTTTTATTTTCATTTAATAATAAATTATTAGCACAAAACCAGTGGACTATCCTAGAGAGGGCAATGTTTACATCGTCAAGTTCGCGCTGTCCACGTTTAACTTTAAATATTAAAGAAGTGTCATCAGCAAACAAAACTAGCTCGTGGTCGTCTCTTATGAGGTGAGGGAGATCATTAATATATACTAGAAAAAGAAAAGCTCCCAAAATTGAACCCTGCGGTACCCCCATTGCTACAGGAGAACCAGGTGACTGTTTACCATTGATCACTCCTTTCTGGGCCCTATCACTTAAGTAAGAATTGACGAAATTCAAGGCCATATTACCATATACATAGTATGTTTCTTCACACATATAATAACTGTTTTGTTCTAATGCAAAACGGTCTTATTATTAAAATTTATACCTACATATTTATTAAAGTCTTAGCAAAAAATAAAAATACATATATTATTTTTAATTTTTTGTCATTTTGAAAAGGAAGACATTTCTTTTGGAGTATTTATTAAGTCGTCCCTACTACTGTTTGCACCGGTGGTTGAGAGCGGGCAATCGCTATCCTCGTCTGACTGCGCTAACTCTCTTTCACTCTACCTTAAATATTTACATCTTTAACAGCCAGCAAGGGTTGTTTGCGGCCAGATTTAATTAAGCAACCGTATATCATAATAAACAAAAAAAATAGCTTTAATTTGATATATAAATAATAAATGTACGTTATGAACGTATAAATGTATCAAAATTATACCTGTTTACACCTGGCTGCGAAGAGGTGCGGTCATGTGCGCAACGGCAACCGTGATTTTTCAGAGTCTTTATATATATTGCCGTGAAGTAGACGATATTTTATTTAAAAAACAAGTGAGTGAAATTTTGTACCAAATATCAATTAACAATAATTTAATTAAAAGTACTAGCGGCCACATTTTTATAGGCAACCTGGTAGGTATATATTCTTCTGATATGAGTAAAAATTTAGTTTTTAGCAAATACTCGATGAGTGCAATTTTCTGCAGTGGGATCTAGTACTATAAGTCCAGCAAGCAGCACATACAGACAGCAACCGCAAGTCACCTTCAACGATGACCAGCCGTCACCGTCGCCGCATAGCACACATGTAAATGACAGTTGACGTGTGATTGCTGTCGGCATGTGCTGTGTGCTGGACTGTTCGAAATGAAAAAGATTCGAATTTAGTCATTCTTCCCGAATATCTGTGTATGTCTCAATGAGGGGCTAGTGGCTTATTGGTAACCGGTTAAAGGTTAAGCAACATCTAGCCAGGCCTGTCTTAAGGTGGCCTCCGTGTCTCGGAAATCACGTTAAGCCGTCGGTTCCGATTGTCATAAGAATATCTATTGCAGTCGTTACGGTTATTTGGAGCCCTAAATCAAAATCTGTCTGGTCTAACTACTGAATTTTGATATCGCCCACGGGTTTCATCGCATTGAAGTTCAGCCGCATTACAATTAGACTTGATGGCTAACCCCAACTGAGTTGGGGTAAGGCTCGGTGGAAGATGATTTGTGTAAATCTCAAGTTCTGAAGCAATATGATGACTGCATGACGTATAGCACATCGATAAACCTTTTCCATTCGACTATTGGCTCAAAACGCACACAAACGATGATAATTATATTAATTTATTAACTTACATCTGGCTCGTGCTAACAATACCGACAGACACTTCGAATGGAGTAATCAAATTTCAACACGCGTAATTAAATATTGAGCCGTCAGTACAGGGAGAATGAACGTAAAATATTAATTAAGTTAGCAATACTTAATTATAACAAAGTCTAGCTGACCTGATGTAGGAGTGATAATTGTAAAGTTCCATTAAAATAAAGAGTAACTATCGTCCACCCATTTGTGCTTACGAGTGAGGTATTTGTTCTAACATATTTTTAATATAGTTACAAAGTATTGTACGATTAAAAAAATAAGATTAATGTGCTTATTAATCAGATTAAGTACTTAGAACACTACCAAAGGTTTTCGACTTTTTTTAACTATTCAATACTATAGGTGTATAAAGATCTTGTGTATCCACTGTATCTATTGGTCCCAACAAAATTATCCCATCAAAATCCGTTGCGTAGTTTAAAAGATCTAAGCATATATACGGATGGACGGATTTTGTTTTATACTAAATGTTATTACAACACAAATAATGTCAGAAAGACACATTTTCAATCAGAAATAATCAAATAGTTCAAAACCACACACATTGTGTATAGTAAATGTATGTAGCTATGTATTGTTTTGGTTTGAGCTACGACTCATATTCCATTTCAAATTAATTCACTACCAAGAAACATATATTGCATTGAAAAGCCTTTGAAGCTACACAAAACTAAAGCTCGCTTTCATAAATAAATTACGGGTAAATACGTTCTGAAAAGTTTTGAAATATTATAATGAAAATACTTTTGAACACTAAACATTTCCCACGTAATTAAATATTAATTTGGCCACTATCCTACTGCGTAGGTTTCGGGTACTTCAAGGCTGCCCCACGTAGAAGTCGAGAGGCTTTAATCATCATCATAACGTGTATGCAGTACAAGAGAGGCCCTTATAAGTACACCTATACCGATTAGTTCCCTATAATGATAAAAACCTGGCCTTATATTGTGTAAATGCTAGCTTAAAGAACGTCCTCTGTCTACCTTCTACCTACGGGTGAAAAGTGTGAGTTTATGTATTTTTTAAAAAAGTTGGTTCTCAATTCGGTTATATGTTTTTTTTTGTGTGTTACTTCATTTATAATTTCGATTGTCGGCACTTGGTGGAACATTATAGTAATACATTATGAAATGACTCAAATTGTGGATTATCTGTACAACAGATATTCCACAATTTTTTATTGGTAATAGGACCTGACTGGTTTCGCTCTATGGGATCTTCAAAGGTGTTTTACACTAATTCACTTCACATATTTTAAGTACACTTCATGTACCTACTTTATTTTATTAAATTAATCATGAGGCTAACACTGGCCTGCATACTTGATTATAATATAAAAGTAATGTGGGTACATATAAATAAAGTTAAGGTTGCAGCGTAAGACATTTACCCAAAAAGTAGGGAAAATTATTCTTCTCCAAATTAATATTAATGTTTCTAAATTATTGTGAAAATAAAGTCAAATTACTGAATGGGTATTGAAATGGCACATGACCTCACGATTAATTTCATTATGAAGTGTACATTTTCTTTTGAAAACTTTAGTGCAATAAAGAAATATAATGGTATCACGACTTATTTTAAACGGATAAATACCGGTATTATAATATTGTTTTATCAAAGTGCAAAAGAAAGTAACATCCCGTTTTAAATAAAAGTTACAGTGGCTTGGAATTCACAGTTATGAAACAACGAAAATATCTTAATACTGTTATGAATGTTGTGAAACGAGCAGAAAGTTCTACGTGTTAAATATATAGGTAGATACGAGTATATCAGCTAAAGCCTAAAGTTATGCTCGTGTTGCCCACCTGTGTAACTGGACGGTTTTAATTGGATGCAACTATTCACTCGCCTGTAACTATAATACGCGTTTGACTCTGAAATAGTTCACTGCTGGTATAACCAACTAGACAAGACAGATTAGACAATAAGTTGATTATAATAAAGTATTGGATGTATCTCTTGTTTGTTTTATTCTACCTTAAACGAGGTGTTTTTTGTGTGAATGCGTCACAAAGTTATGAGTCTACCACACACACATGTTTCAGTACAGTGTTACATGACAGGCTTTTCATACGAGAAGGCTGAACACATCGGGCGCTACCACACGGCGCAGTTAAGTCCTTCAGTCCTTCATTTTTGGCGAGATCATCGGCGTGGAAACACGATTCTCACTGAATTTTTTTGGGTGCAAAGGGGCCCTTTTTACATCTATCGGGCCCCAGCGACCTCACCTGCTAGTGGCGCACCTGCTGATTAACGGACGAGGTTCGTATATTACGGTACCCATGTGGTGGCTTTGGCCCCTACGTGGATACCAGGTGGTACAACAGTGTTGGTCCGGGGGGGTACCACCGTGCAGCTGTGCTAAAGCCCCCCAAGTAACCCAGCCCAGGCTGGGTTGCGTTAGGGGTTCAGCAGCTGCACTGCCGGGCCCGGGGCGGTGTATGGTGCGGCAGGCAGGGGTCTAGTGGGGGCGAAGCTGAGTCTAGTGTGGGTGGTGTGGGTCGATTCGCCGGCCAGGGAGACCCTTAGCAACGGCGTTGCCGCGGCCGCCCGCAACATAGTCATGGGGCCCGCCTGGGACCAACCACCCCAGTAGGCTGCCCCACATGTTGCGCATAATCCTGTTGTGGGGTCGCCGCTCCGGGTGGTAACCGGTGTGGGGTAGCGGCGGCCTTGCATCAGGGGGGTTTGGGAGCCCTTCCGTCCGGCGGGTCGGCTCCGACCTAACCACACGGTTCTAGACGAAGCTAGCCTCTGCACTTTGTCACTTACTGCCGCACCAAATATTGCCCTGTCTTCACGCTTCCCCATATTTCAAAATGACAGTGCAACAAGAGAATAGACGGTACACAGCGGCCCCTAGAAACCCCACAAAGTTGACTTCGTTTGAGGTGGAGTTCGCGAATATCCGCGGACTCCATGCAAACCTCGATACCGTCCACCATCACCTGGAGTCGGCACGGCCTTCTGTGATGTTCCTAACGGAGACACAGATACGCCGCCCTGACGACACGTCGTACCTCTGTTACCCGGGCTATATCATTGAAGAACAATTCCGCGATAAAGCCGGGGTGTGCGTGTTCGTTAGGGCGGATGTTTGCTGCCGCCGGTTGCGCTGTCTGGAGAACCCCTCCTACTCCGTCCTTTGGCTGCACGTGGATCATGGCTCCATGAGCCAGATCTACGTGTGCGTCTACCGCTCCCACACAGGGGACACTGGGACAACAAGGCTTTCGAATACCTCAGCGAGATGGCTGACGATGCGCAGGTGCGGTTCCCGAACGCTGACCTGGTTTTCCTGGGGGACTTTAACGGTCATCACGTTGAGTGGCTGGGGTCCCTTAGGACCGATCATGCGGGACGAACCGCCCATGCATTCGCTCTCTCCCACGGGCTGACCCAGATGGTACGGGGGATCACCCGGATACCTGACAGGTCAGACCACACGCCCGCCTTGCTGGATCTACTGCTGACGAGTCGCCCAGCCGAGTACAGTGTGTCGGTACGCGCCCCACTGGGCACATCCGACCACTGTGTGGTGCACGCCAGCTTCCAAGTGCCACCGCCTGCTCGTGCTGAACAAATGACTCGACGACTATGGCACTACTCGTCGGCAGACTGGGACGGTCTCCGCGATTACTTTGCGTCCATCCCGTGGAGCCAGCGCTGCTTTGTAGGGAAGGCGCCTTCGGATAGCGCTGCTGCCATTGCTGGCGAGATCAGTCTAGGGATAGAATATTATATCCCTTTCACTGATGTCGCCAGCATCCGCAAAGCTCGCCCCTGGTTCGGGCGTGAATGTGCCGAGGCTGTCCAGAAAAAACAGTCAGCATATCGCGCCTGGGTCAGGGCTCGGGCGGCACGTGACCCGAACGTGAACCGCCTCAAAGCAGCGTACAATCGGGCCACTAGGTTCAGCAAGAGGGCCTTCAAGAGAGCGGATGCCCAGCGCGTCGCGCGGCTTGGTCAGGAGCTCACATCCCATCCCACGGGCAGCCGTGGATACTGGCAACTGGCCAAAGCCGTACAGTCAAATTTTTGTCAACCCTCGCTGCCACCACTGCGTTTTCCTGATGGATCACTGGCTCACAAAGCCCAAGAGAAGGCGGACATGCTCGCAGACCTCTTTGCGGCTAATTCCCGGGTCGATGACCGTGGCCTGCAGCCCCCCGCCATCGCCAACTGTGGCCACACTATGCCTGATATTGTTATCAGGCAATGTGATGTACGGGCAGTGCTGCGGTCACTCGACACGCGGAAAGCCAGTGGCCCTGACGGCATTCCGGCGGTGGTGCTACGAAAATGTGCTGCTCAGTTGTCTCCAGTATTAACGCGTCTGTACCGCCTGTCATACTCTACAGGCCTCGTGCCGGAGGCCTGGAAGGAGGCGAACGTACAACCGATCCCCAAGAAAGGGGATCGATCCGATCCAGGCAACTATCGACCCATAGCTGTCACCTCAGTCATTTGCAAGGTGCTCGAGCTTCTTATTAATAAGCAGCTCATGCGATACCTGGAGGATCACTCGCTAATCAATGATCGGCAATATGGCTTCAGGCCAAAACGATCAACGGGTGACCTCCTGGCATTCGTCACGCATGTATGGGGTGAGGCTATGGAAAAGTTTGGCGAGTCCTTGGCTATTAGCCTGGACATCGCCAAAGCTTTCGATAGGGTCTGGCATGCTTCGCTCCTTTCCAAGCTTCCGGCATATGGTCTACCTCCTCAACTGTGCAGCTGGATTGCCAGTTTTTTAAACGAGCGCCGAGTGCGGGTCCTCTGCGATGGCCAGGCTTCTCGCTTTTTGCAAGTGAATGCCGGGGTACCGCAGGGGTCCGTACTGTCACCAACTCTCTTTCTTCTGCATATCAATGATATGCTTTCCCTCGGGAACATTCATTGCTATGCAGATGACAGTACATTGCACGGGAGTTACTCGGTTCGTCCGACGGCGGGGCGATCTGTGATGGAGGAGGAGAGACGACATCTCGTGGGTGATCTCGACCGAGGCCTCGACAGTATCTCCCAATGGGGTGCCGAGAACTTGGTCGAGTTCAATGCCCACAAAACACAGGCGTGTGCATTTACAGCGAAAAAATCCCCTTTCCTTCCCCTACCCACTCTTCAGAATGCAATATTACCAATGAAGGACAATCTAGACATCCTTGGCATAGACGTTCGTCGAGAGCTCAATAACACAAAATACATTGAGAGATGTATTGGGCTAGCTTCGCGGAAACTAGGAATACTGAACAAGGTAAAGCGATTCTTTACACCGCACCAGAGGTGTCTGCTGTACAAAACGCAGATTAGACCCTGCGTTGAATATTGCTCTCACCTCTGGGACGGCTCCGCGAAGTATTTGCTGGACGCACTCGACGCTATGCAGCGACGCGCTGTTCGCATTATAGACTGTCCGGAGGTAACGGGAAGCCTTGAGCCGCTAGCCCTGCGCCGAACAATTGCTTCCTTGGCCGCGTTCTACCGTATTTACCACGGTGAGTGTTCTGAAGAGCTCTTCAACCTGATCCCACCCTCTCCCTTCCGATCCCGAACAACGCGTGCCGGGCAGAGATGTCACCCTCATACCGTGGAAACCGTCTTCGCGAGAACCGAGCGTTTTAAACGATCGTTTCTCTGCCGAACGATGGTGGCTTGGAACGCCCTGCCTGCGCACGTGTTTCCTCCTACATATAACCCTGGGCTCTTTAAGCGAAGCGTGAAGAGGCACATTACAGGGTCGTCAAGTTGAGGGCCACTCTCTATAGTATTCCTGTGTACTGTGAGAGTCGCCCTCAATTGCCAGACGTCGCCTCAGCTTACCATCAGGCGAGTGGCGTCAATTGGTCGACCTAAATATAAAAAAAAAAAAAAAAAAAAAAAAAGAATAGCTTTTTCTTATGTTAACAGGTATTTTACACGTGTTTGTTAGTGACAAAAAAAAGACAGCACACATATTACATATCATCACGCCTATATCCCCAAAGGGGTAGGCAAACATGCATGGTATTTATTTGCATAACCATATTTTAGTGGTGGTTATAGCTTCCCATTACTTAATAAGAAAAATTAAATACTCAAGTAGGTAACCTATCAGTATAAATTTCAAGCATGTCGAAAAATTATCAGTTCGTACCGTGGGGTAACGCAGTCTTCAGTTTTCTCAACCACACGCTCAGTGTTCAGGTAAAACTGTGGTGAAGCATGTGCTTGTAGTAGGATTATTAGAACTGCTAGAGTTGCGTGTTCGGTAGTGTATTGGATTTCGACCCCGGAGTCTCGAGTTCGATTCCTAGGTCGAATCAAATATTTATCTGATCCAAAAATGAATGTTTAATTAGAAATTTATAAGTACGTTTTCAATTGTTTATAGCTTATAGATAAGTTTGGGTTAGATGACGTTGTGTTTCAAAGTCCAAAAACAAAATAAAGTAAAAAGAAAAGTATCGTTAAATATAAATAAATGCTCAATTTAACAAATAAAATTCAACAACAGCCAGTTGGAAAGTTAGCCACAAACAAAGCAACAAAACTATTGCAATAACCCCTACAGGAGTTCATCTATCAATATTACAGGTTGGGTGAGTTGGGGTGAGTGGGGTTCGTGCAGTCAAACTAACGAAAGGGGAAGTAAATCAAGAGAATATACAATTTAAAGCCTACAAGCTATTTGGTAGAAATACCGAAAAGGTCGTAACTTCATCTATTGTGAAGGTAAGGCGTAATGAACGGACACAATTCGAAATTAGCCAGAGTTTGGAGAACTTTATAGGAATGCCGTTCAATGGTAAATTTTCTATTGTTTTCATTTGGCACCTGCTGCTATTTAAACTTGAACTTAAAGATAATAACGCCCTTTCAATTCGGTATTAACATTTAACGCCATAAATTCAGAATCGAAATTTAACTTCCATAAGAATCATTTAGGTTCTCTCTCTCATTTTATTGATTTAACAAGGTCGGAATTATTAAGTATAATATTACTGATAGGATATGCATTCGTTCCGGTAATAAACGACAGAGCGGCATAAAAATTTGTATCTATGTAGGTAGGTATAAGTACCTATGTGTATGTATTTTCTGGCGTTTGCGGTAGGTACGTGTATTTATTTGTATATTTGAATGATACACCTTCACACACATAAAACTTATTCTTCCAAGCATTTCCTTCCCTTGGAGAGATTTCTTATGAAATAAGTGGTGCCTTTGTACTGTTAATCTATCCTTAGTATTCCTCTTCTCTTTTCTGTAACTTCATATGTATGTCATAATGTCATAAACGAATAAAAAAACCGGCTAAGTCCGTGTCGGGCCTCTATAACTCATGAACAACTAAAGTTATCAAATCCATTACAGTTTTTCATCATGAATTTATTCGGATTTTTCGTGGCAACCGTTTAGCTATCGGGGACATTCATTATCACAATTTTATTTTAGCACTTTATCGACTTAGTAAATACACGTCATATCTATGCAAAGTTTCACCTTTCTAACACTAACCGTCTCCGAGCAAAGCCGAGGACGGATGGATATGACTAAACTATAAGGGTTCAGGGGTAAAAAGGGTGCTAGGGGGCCCCATAACCATCTCCAGTATCCAAGTCATCCTCACTTACACATGGTGTATAAAATGTATGTTACAAGTCAAGTCAATTTCTAGACTTTTGTATTTTCACAACATTGGTAGAAATAACATTGAAATATTATTGAGAATCAAACAAAACAAGAAAATAGGTTGCCGTCGTCATCACTTCTAGTTAAACCAAGTGGTTTGGCAAACACGTTACCCGAGCTTGAGTGGTTTCCACATAACGTACTGCTAAAGAAGCATTAGTGGAAACGAAGTCGACCTAATTCCTACACCGTTACATCAGAAATAAAAAAAAAATACATAACCTTAAAATAATAAACAAGTGTAAGTCAGACACGTGCACAAAGAATTCCATTATTTCTAAAAAAAAACTACTACTAGAGTTACTAGCTCTCAAATGAATAAGATGGTTAGAAAGCTTCTAGGAGTTTCACCGGTACATTTGGGGTCGTAATTTTAATATTTTGAACACAATAGGATGCATTTCATAATGACTAGTATATACCTACATGTTAGGGGTAATAAGGGCGTAATGAATGCCTATATCTCCTCATTTGGGGGTAAAGACGTAATTTTGTTGTGTTGTGTATTTTAATCTTGGGCATTTAGCACTATAAAACATTTCTATAGAATATCATACTATACTATAGCATTGTACAGCAATCGATTATACCTTCAGTAAAGTCAACATACTTGAAGATTTGATGGCTGCTATAACTCAAGTGTCTCCGTATTTACTTTACACATTTGCGCTAATGGAAGTCACTGGTATTAATTTGAATTTAAACTTAAATATTAACATGTACTGAGTATTGCTTTAATGATTAATTCAAACTAAACACACTTTGATTACACATGAGAAGTTGGAGGATGGAATTTGAATTTAAAGTTGTTTGCACACATTAAAAAATAATTACATTTACGTATATTTTAGGAACTAAATTTATGATCATTATTTTGGTAGATGAGCTGTGTTTTTAAGTCGTTGTGGTCTTCTTCTTCTTGTTTTTTAAAAACGTGGCTCCATCGATATTCATCGATGATTTCGCCAATGTCAAGGTAATGTTTAATTTTTTTCGCACAGAAGCACTAGTTACTCTGAACTAGTTCGTGGTGCGGGACAAGGAAACGTTGATCAGTATTGAAATTGAGCGTTTTGGCATGGATTTTTGCTCAGCGCCAGAGGTAACCTAAAAGGCCACCAGCCAAAAAACCGCAAAAACCCAAGTACTGTTGGGTACTTACTTGTCTGTATAATTAAATTGTTTAAATGTCAGACAGAAAGACATACATCTTGCCTGTATCCCTGAAGGGGTAAGCAGAAGTGCATTAGACACCCACTCTTTGCGAGAAGTATTTGGTCCCACATTATAGGGGGTAAGCCTATTGCCGTTACCGGTCACTAATTAAAGTTCATAACCTCTCTGTAATTTGAACCAAAATTCCCACAGCCAGGACAGATGTTACATACCACTAATAGAATATCTGCAGTCCGAGCGTTTACTCATTATATTAAATACCATTTTTAATGTCAACATTTGCATTATTACATGAATTATTAATAATTTGAACCGTGTGCAAACGTACTGAGCGAATACAAATGTCGGTACAATCACTTTGAGGTTACTGATTTGTTTTATTCATTTTTATTATTGTTATCTTACATTTACAAATACATATAGTACGAGACGCCCAAGACTTTAATTGGGTGTGCGCGTTAGATTTTGTTGCCTTTAATCAACATTTCATCGCTAGGCAAATTTTTTCAAAATTTCAATACAACTGCTACTTTTTACTAAATTCATTCGGCCATTTTGGACATAACCCATTATATGTGTGCCCGGTGACGGCAATATGCTTGCCCCCTATTACGTGGGATTGAAAATACTGGCAAATTGTTGGTGTGTTTGTGTAATGCACCTCTGACTACCCCTTCGGATATATAGGCGTGATATGTGTGCGTGTACATTTACAAATTATACTTCTTAAATATGTTTTAAATAATAGACATACCTATAATATAAGTATATTATAGAGAACACACGCCACTTACAATAGAAACTCAATACTTAACCATTCCGTAATCCTAAAGGTCGATTCACACAAGACTTATCAGTGAAGCCTCAGTACCAACTGATTCCGTTCAGTTCAGTATCAGTGCAAAATATTATTTCATACATTTTATATGAACATGTCAGTGTCAGTGATTACTGAGTCGTATTTGAACTGACATGTGGATTCATAGAAGATTTATAAAATAATAATTTACACTGATAAAATCACTGATAGTGAAACTTAAGATTTTGGCTTCATATTATGTGGCCTTCCGTCAAGGGCGGTCAGATGTTATTCCTTAACTTTCAGTCGTATCTGTCGAGTTGCATAGATACCTTTCAAGAAGCGAATCTGCCGACGTGCTTAATATTATGTCAAGTTGCGTCTTCGACGAAGTGCAAATCTGATGAGATACGTTTCTGACAAAATTCGTAACAACAATGGACCGACGATGTTAGATAACTAACTATCTACCTATAATCTCTGTCATCCAGGCCATAATTATATTTAACTAACTAGCTGTTGCCTGCAGCTCCACCTGCGTGTTATAGTTTTCTTGATCACCAGATCTTGATCTATTGCGTTCATAACTACAACAGTTTGTCTATTATATCTTCGATGTACAGACATCGACCACTTACAATTTTATTATATGTATTGATTGATTGATTATGCACATTCTGAGTCACGAGGGCAAAGTTGTAGGCAAACGCTAGAGGTACAACGTAGAAGGTCTACGTTCTGATTTATATTTAAGTACGTTGCGTCACCTGGGACCGTCGTATGAGATTTATAAGACCTCTTTGCATCACAAAAATACAATTGTAGGTAAGTAGTGAACAAGGAAAATACTTATACTGTAGGTACCTACTTACTCCAAGTTTGTTCCAGTCTGAAAACAAAACAAATATGTTGCAAAATACCTAAATGTAGCAACAAAATGTGTGGAAAAATGATTTTGTATAGAATCAAGAATCAAAGAATCAATTTCATTTATTCAGTTTAGGCACATAAAGAGCACATATGAATGTCAAAATTTTACAATTTTATGTCAAGCACTATTATAAAAATACTAAATTAATTACATAAATAACCATTTGAAAATGATTCTTTCGCTTTTTTTTTCTTTCTTTATAGGTTATGTATGCGTATGCTATAGTAAGATTCCGTATAACCTAAGAACAAGTTGTAAGTAAAGGTTTTTAAAACAACACGTTGTGTATGTAACCTAGATTACTACCAAGTTACAACGCGTTGTAGCCTTTGCTGTTTGTAATTCCAAAATAACAGTTTTTAACTCAATGCGAATACCTTTCACTGAATGTAATGTGAAAGTTAAAACGGTAATGAGATGCCAAAGAAAATTATTTTTTGTCTGTCTGTCTGCTAACATGTGAAACGGCTGCACTGATTCAACTGGGGGGTGATTCAGCTGTCTGCCAGTGCAAATGTAATATGAAAGTTGCCTAAGAAAATCAATTTTTGTCTGTCTATCTGTTAACATCTGAAGCGACTGCACTGATTCAAACGGGGCTTGCACTGACAGACAGATGATGTTATAGGAAGTACATTAAGGTAATTCAAATTCCGGTAATGTTTTCCCGTTAGAAACGCTAGCCGGCACCTCAAGCATCATCTAAAATAATCATAAAAAAATTATGATAGCTTTAAAACTATTACCAAGAAACGTTACACAGACATGACAAAATGAAGACAAGCCAAAATTTCTTAACATGATCCTTAGGAAATTACATACCTATTGTATGTGACATACGAACCTAAAGATTTATGAATTCACCCTTTTCCTATTTTCGTTGATAAATGAATTCCTGAGACGGATATGAAAGTAATGTAAGTAATAGAAGGCTTTAATAAATGTACTGGGATATTTAAGGAGATGGTATTTATTTAATCCGAGCACGTGGGTTTGCGACCTGCCGATGACATCACTTTTTGTGATCTATTTATAATTTCTTTCTTAATATTTTAACAACAAAGAAGTTGTTATAATAGAATCTAATTGAAATGCGACCACTTGGGATGTAGTAGCTTTCAATAAAAAAATAAAACTAAATCTCTTCACCAGGTCGAAACTATACAAGGAAACCATTATAAAAAAAACATAAGTGCAGTCGAAATGACAACCTTTTTTTTTTTAAATATTGGTTTCGCCAAATTGACGCCGCCCGCCCGGTGGTAAGTCGTGACGACGTCTAGCGATTGTGGGCCACTCTCACAGCACACAATACTATAGAGAGTGGCCGTCAACTTGACGACCTACTGATGTGCTCTTCACGCTCCGCTTAAAGAACCCAGGGTTATATGTGGGAGGAAACACGTGCACAGGCAGGGCGTTCCAGAGCCACTATCGTTCGACAGAGAAATGAAGTTTAAAACGTTCGGTTCTCGCGAACATGCTATCCACTGTGTGGGAGTGGCATCTCTGCCCGGCACGCGTTGTTCGGGATCGGAAGGAAGAGGGTGGGATCAGATTGAAGAGCTCTTGAGAACACTCGCCGTGGTAAATACGGTAGAATGTGGCCAAGGAAGCTATTGTTCGGCGCTGAGCTAGCGGCTCAATGCTTCCCGTTACCTCTGGATAATCTATAATACGGATAGCCCGTCGCTGCATAGCGTCGAGAGCGTCCAGCAAATACTTCGCGGAAATAACTTGAGGTTTACGATGTGTTTCAACGATACAAATATTTTAACACATGCACATATCACGCCTCTATCCCCGAAAGGGTAGGCAGAGGTTCATTACACACCCACATTTTGCCAGTATTTTTAGTCCCTCGTAATAGGGGGCAAGCCTATCGCCGTCACCGAGCACTCTAGAAAGTGGGTTATGTTCAATATGGCCGAATTCATTTAATAAAATAAGCAGCTTTGTTTTTATTTTGAAAACTATATTTGAAACCCGTTGCCTTGCGATGAAATGTTGATGAAAAGCAACAAAATCTTACGTGCCAGCCGCTATGGCACAATCAATTAAAGTCCTGGGGGACACGGACTCAAATATTTTAAATTAAAAAAAAAAAAATTTTCATTATCAGAACTAGTTCACCGTATGTCACAAGTTTAACACGGGCCATAGAGAAAGAACTACTAACGAAGCGTGTCGTGGCAATTGCCGCCATGTTTTATACCGCCAAGCTCTGGTAGCTATATCAAACATACACGTTGAATACTGCTATACAGAATATCTAGCGAAATAAACCATATTTTACGGATGTTTCTCACATTTACTTAATAAAACTGGTTGTAATCCGTGGCTCCACTCGCCTTATCTCATAATACGTAATATAAATTTCTTATCTCAATTACTACGGGATTACATAACTGAAATAAAAAGAATTTACTTCTGAATTACAACTTTCTAATGTTTAATGAATGATTAAAATCAATTCAATAGTTTCGGAGCTTACCGATTTCAAACAAACTAATCTTTTGCCTATAAACCATTATAGTCGAGATCACAGAGTTCAACTCCGTGGTATAGATAAAGAAATAGACTGGTAATTTTCTAGCTAAGAGAATCAACATTGCTATTCAACGTGGTAATGTTACCAACAATCTGGGCGCCTCTCAGGTACCAACATATTTGGTGCTTAAAGTGAATAACTGTGATAAATGTCCCGAATAAACCCGGTATATTTATTTGCATTTCCGTGCCTTGGAGAGTACGTTAAACCGTGTCGGTCCCGTTTGCTATCGGAACATCTATGGCAGTCGCTACGGGTAGTTTGAGTTCTAAAAAATCCGACTGGTCTAACTTAAGAACTTAGAAAAGTAAGTATCGCCACGGGGTTGTGGAGGTCAGATGGCAATTGCAGGCCTCGTTTTGACAATGACAATGTCAATACTGTGGTAAATACAATAGAGGTATCAATTGTAAACCCTGTCGGGTACAGCAAAATACCTACAGTGTAGGAGAGAGGAGGAAGAATGCTTTTTACATAAAATAAAAATATTGAAAAATCTTATTATCGATTATTATTACTATACACCGTGAAAGTACCACTGTTTACAAAAAAATATTTTGAACTCAGTTTCAATAACAGAACCGACTGGTAGTTTTACTTTGAAAAAACAAACACATATATTTTAGAAAAATCTTAATACGAGTATATTGATGTAGTCTCTAGACATCAAATGATTACTCGTAGTAGTTCACCGCCTTAAAAAATGTTCCTATAGCTAAACAGAGGCACTCGGCAATAGACATAGGCCGCAGCGGCCTTGGGCCGCTCAAGAATTAAAAAAAAATGTGTATGTTCATCAAAGTAATACTTCCCTTTGCGGCGTCGTCGGTTCTGTTATCGAAACTGAGTTCAAAATATTATTTTTTTAAACGGCGGTACTTTCACGGTGTATAGGTATTGAATCTTATTATCTCTGCCTGCACCTTAGGTACGACAGGCGTGATTATATGTAATTCGAAATTTTGTTAGCAGGTGCGAATTCCATTTAACAATAAAAATTCTATATTTCTCTTACGATATTTTTCGCGAAGAAAACGATTTGCCGTAAAAACTGTTTACCGTTCGTTGGAGCAGTCAAAACAGTTTAGATTTGCAAAGATTCGTTTAGGTCGGGGAATCACGTGTACGAAAAAATATATATAAACCTCCTAGAGCGGTATTTTGCGATGTTTGAAAACGTATTCGTATTGAAACTAGTGGTTTGAGCGGTTTATATTTACCAATATTGCGTATTTTGAGATATTTTGTTATTCTCTGGAGACTGTCGATTTAGTTTTGTTCAAATGATATGTTTAGATTTTTCCTCCTGTTCAAATATAGCGTACGATGAATATTGTCTATAAAATATAAATTAATGTACTCGTAGTCTTTATACTTGTACTTGTAGAACGGGCTGTTATCCGTAATTTCACAACTAGGGCGCGGGTTTTGCGTGTGGGTGAGACCTCCTACTCGAGCAACCCGATCTCCTCCAGGAAAGCCAACAGGCCCCGCAGATTGTGCAGTGATTCAGCCTATATATCTACAATATACATTTATTTACAATAAGAATAACAATTTACATAACTGTACAAAAAATATTTATACTGCAAATTGTCGTTTAAAAAATCCTCCGCGTCATTGCCGACTGGGAAGGTTCCAAGAATGTTGGCTGTGTTGCAACGTTGGATGGCGATACTTATTCTTTGGGTCAGAAAATAGCCAGCCTTCTGGTCCTGAGAAGCATCGATTAAGCGTTTAGCAATGTCTCTATAAAGGCGGAGTGCGCTCGGACCCTATGACCCCAGTGCTGATAGGTACCTATACTAAATGTTACCTACAATTACATATTTGAGTTGATGTGTCAGTTGTTCCTCAAAAACTTCACATTGCCTTTGTAAATTGTATGTAATTATCTTAAAAAACTCCGAAGTTGGTGTGCCTACTGCAAATGTGTTTTACATCATCTTAAAACTATAAGAAGTTCACTGTTTATTTTACTACGTGTAAATAACAATTTTGTTTTAACTATATCTTAATCCGTCACGACAATTCCTTTACAATTTACAACCAAAACGTTACAAATTACATTCTAAAAATAATATTGACTTGTCTTTTTATGTAACTTATACATCTTGACAGTCAGGTCACGCCCTCAATATTATAGTCGAACAGTCCATGAGTGGCACAACGTGACTTCGGACCAATGAATATTTTCAACATGCCCTTGTTTTTAAAGGGACTTCAATCTGAATAATGTGTTAAAAGGGGTTTTGTTTTTATTGCTGATAGAGTTGCTGGCAGTTTTATTTGTATCCTTTTTTTTTGTTTGAATTGTATACATTATCACGCATATATCCACGAGGGAATAGGTAGAGGAGAACAGGACTAACGCACTGAGGGTTACAAAGTTTTCGTAATTTTTCCTTTATCTGTGCTATAAGACGTGGCACAATGGTACTATGTACGGACTGCCACGCTCGAGGTCTCGGGTTCGTTTCCCGGGTCTGGTGGATAATGTATAATTCTCTTTAGAATTTTACCCAGATAATTATCCCAAAGTCTGGAACTTGTGCCCGGTAAATGGCAATAGGCTCGCCCCCTATTACATGGGACCTAACATAGCTGGCGAGATGTGGGTGTGTTTGCACACCTCTGCCTACCCCTTCGGGGAAAAAGGCGTGATGCTATGTATGTATGTATGTATAAGACGTGGCTTCGTACCAATTTCAAATTCTGAGTTCACGGGAAATTGTATTGGTTTTGATTTCCTTGCGAGTGTTGAAAATTTGCAGCTTAAACGGCTTAAATGTATTTTTGATTGACGAAGAAGAAGATAATACGTTTAATTCGCAACACAGACATGGCGATTATAAGCATATTAGATAATAATATACACAAGGAGATAGTAAAAAAACCATCGGTTGTATGCTAGTATGCGCCACATCTGCGTGGAATTTGGTCTCCTCTCAGTTTATGCTGAAGTGGGTCGACCAACATTTGCCAAAGCTGGTTTTCAGAGGAGGCCAGTGACACTGAAATGACGCACCCATGCATTGGGTTTGCATGCATGATTGCGTTGGCTTAGTACAACCAAAAAAAGGCTTACAACAGAAGATGCTTTTTATTTTCTAAAAAGGTTGAATAAATTTTGTAGATACCTAAAATACACTAGACGCTTGTCTTGTAAAGGGCTACAATAAAGCAAAGGGTGAAGTTCATTCCATTTAAAGTTAGTTCCGACGGAGCTTTTAGAGAATTGAACACTTTCTTCATCCACTTTTATAAAACTTTCGTCTAAAAAGAAGTTTGATCTTTATTCTAGACCAAACGACCAGTTTTAGCCACGGAATCTCAAAAACTGGAATTTCTCACAAACACCGATTTTCTTTTATTTTTCTTTACTTCTATTCTCGACTAGCTGATGCCCGTGGCCCTGCGCGTGGAATAGCTTTTTTGTAAAAGTACCTCCCCATAAAACCTTATTTTTAAATCGCTTGTGGGAATTTTAAAAGAATTACGTGATCAGACTACAGTAGCGACTTTATTAGAACCAGTTTCCAATCCCCAATGTAATTTATGCTAATTATTGGTTCTTATGTTGGATTGTGTATTGTTATGTTGTATTGTGTGGCCACTTTGTACTAAATTTTATTTCTTTCTTTCAAGGGTGTTAAGGAGCTCTCATCATCTCCATGGCCCAACTAAATCTTACCTGCACGAAATACCATCTACTGAAAAACGACCATAACTCTGACAAACACCTTAAGAGTCCGTATGCAGAATCGAAACGGGCGGAATTAGGTATTTGACACATTTTGTACGTGAGTCCGGAGTTACCGATGGTGGTCAGCCAGTAGGTACGGCGATTACATGGTTTTGATCTTTTCTTTTTCATTTTATAATAATAGTGTCTTGTGTGGGGGAGGTGAAAAGAGGGCTAGGAGGGGGGTGTTTTTTTTCTCTCCTTAAATTCAAGAAAAGACCCTCTATACTCGTATGATCCCGTAATCAAAACTCCTCTACCTTTCCTCTGTCGTTGCACTCTCAAAGGGGGGGCGAGGGCTAATTTTTTTTCCTAATCAAAATCATTTGACCTCCTCTATACAAAGGGGCTCTACCAACATATTTAGGGCCCCAGCGAACTCATCTGCTAGTGGCACACCTGCTGATCAACGGACGAGGCTCGTTAATTTACGGTACCTATGAAGTGGCTTCGGTCCCTACGTGGGTACGTGTGTTGGTCCGGGGGGTGCCACCGTGCAACTGTGCTAAAGCCCCACAAGTAACCCAGCCCAGGCTGGTTGCGTAAGGGGTTCAACAGCTGCACCGCCGGGCCCGGGGCCATGTATGGTGCAGCAGGCATGGAACCAGTGGGGGCAAAGCGGAGTCTAGTGTGGGTGGTGTGGGTCGATTCGCTGGCCAGGGAGACCCTTAGCAACGGCGTTGCCGCGGCCGCCCGCAACACAGTCATGGGGCCCGCCTGGGACCAACCACACCAGGAGGCTGCCCCACATGTTCTCGCGCATAATCCTGATGTGGGATCGCCGCTCCGGGTGGTAACCGGTGTGTGATAGCGGCGGCCTTGCACCAGGGGGGTTTGGTAGCCCTTCCGTCCGGCGGGTCGGCTCCAACCTAACCACACGGTTCCAGACGAAGTTAGCCCCTGCGCTTTGTCACTTATTACTGCTGCACCAAATGTCGCCCTGTCTTCACGCTTCTTCTTCAAATTTATAATGGCAGTGCAACAGAAATAAGTAAACGTTCCACAGCTGCCCCAGGAAACCCCACAGCTTCACTTTTCGAGGTGGAGTTCACCAACATCCGTGGACTCCATGCGAACCTCGATGCCGTCCACCATACCTTGAGACGGCTCGGCCCACTGTGACGTTTCTCACGGAGACACAAATACGCCGCCCTGACAACACGCCTTACCTGTGTTGCCCCGGTTATGTATATATGTATCGAGGAACAATACCGGGGCGCCGCAGGGGTCCGTGCTGTCACCAACTCTTCCTTCTGCAAATCAATGATATGCTATCCCTCGGGAACATTCATTGTTATGCAGATGACAGCACATTGCAGGCGTGTGCATTTACAGCGAAGAAATCCCCTTTCCTTCCCCTACCCTCTCTTCAGAATGCATTATTACCAATGAAGGGAAACCTTGAGATCCTTGACATAGACGTTCGTCATGAGCTCAATAATAAAAACTACATCGAAAGATGTATAGGGCTAGCTTCGTGGAAACTAGGAATACTGAATAAGGTAAAGCGATTCTTTACACTGCATCAGAGGTGTCTGCTGTACAAGACGCAGATTGGACCCTGCGTCGAATACTGCTCTCACTTCCGGGACGGCTCCGCGAAGTATTTGCTGGACGCTCTCGACGCTATGCAGCGTCGAGCTATCCGTATTATAGATTGTCCGGAGGTAACGGGAAGCTTTGAGCCGCTAGTTCAGCGCCGAACAATAGCTTCCTTGGCCGCATTCTACCGTATTTACCACGGCGAGCATTCTGAAGAGCTCTTCAATCTGATCCCATCTTCCTTCCGATCCCGAACAACGCGTGCCGGGCAGAGATGCCACTCCCACACAGTAGGTACATGTTCGCGAGAACCGAACGTTTTAAACGTTCGTTTCTGTGCCGAACGATACTGGCCTGGAACGCCCTGCCTGTGCACGTGTTTCCTCCCACATATAATCCTGGGTTCAGTAGGTCGTCAAGTTGAGGGCCACTCTCTATAGTATAGTGTGCTGTGAGTGACCCACAATCGCTTGACGTCGTCACGACTTACTACCAGGCGGGTGGCGTCAAATTGGCGAACCCAATACAAAAAAATAAAATAAAAAACTACCTCTATAAAATTATTACTCATTTTGACTCTACTCGGGAGCCCCCCTTGGGGGACTGGAGGGCAAATCTCAAAAACTCGGAATTTTCCCTAGGTCCCCGAACCCCCTTTACATTTCTGCAAAAAAAACATAGGTACCTTCCCATCCACCATTGTGTCTGTGAGTGAGTGAGTAATCCAGCTTTATAAAATATAACAGCTTTTTTTTAACAAAAACAATGATAAATACATTCTACATAATCTCTTGTTGTATTTAAAAAGAAGCCTAATCATCACAAAATAATAACTAATATTACCAAAGTATCAAAATCTCACGCCACGCTATATTCGTCTGTAGACGGCGTCGAATTTTGGCGCGCAGAGCGACACGTCCTCTCCCTGTAAGCGCTTGCCGCGGACTGTTTACTTGAGGCATGCGTCGAGTATTATAAAGCGAAATTTAGGTGTTTTTAAAAGATTATTTATAGCCTATTTTTTATTATTTAGCTTTCTTTTTTTTTGGAAATGGATTGATTTTGAACCAAGGTTTATTTATGTTGTTTTAATTTTATGAACGAGAGTTTTATGTAGCCGAAATAAGAACCAATTCATTGCCCATTTTCTCTAAAATTTGACTAACTTAAATATTTGTTTACTCAATTTTTTTTTATGAAAGTGATAAAAAGTAATCCATACATTTGATAGATGACTTTTACAAGAATACACTGTATTTTTGTAATACTTTTTAGACGTCAAAACGATTAGTGAATTTGTGATATTCTAGACCTCTTCCAGCAAAAGATACGAAAAACTACCGATTGTTTTAGGTCGATTAATCAAAATTTAATGACAAAAATAAGAAAGTAGCTCACTTATTAGATCATTATTGAAATGATATTTCATGTTGTGCATTAAAACTTATAAAAATACAGTATTTTCAGTGTAAAAACACGTCTGTAAAATCAGCGAAAACGGTAAAATTTAATAGGAGGACTCTTAAGTACCCGGGAACGACAATCGGCTCACTATCACATGGCAGTAACAAAGTGAATGGGAAAATGTGGACGTTTTAATCAACTATTTGGTGTTACTACTAAGTACTCTCAAGTGCTACGGGAGTGCTACGAGAGTGCTACAGTTGCTACGAAAAACCCATCCAGCATTGAGAGTTGAGATCTATGAGAAAGGGCGAGCGTGGTGGTCGCCACAAAGTACGCCTCCTGGTAATCTTCCACCGCATCTACCATTACTATGCTATGTTCTTTTACAACTCGAGTACCATAAAAAGGAGCTTTTTATTCTTAAATAGTTGACAGGAATGATGTACGTATTTAACATAATCGCTTTTCCATGTCAGCCATTAAGTAACGTTAAGGCGCCTAAAGCCACTTTGTCAATGTGTGATTGATAGTTATGTATTCAAAGCAGTTGATCTTGCTCATGTAATCGGGTTAATACCTACATAGGTACTTAATCCAATGAATAAGACATACTAATTTATAAATTTTTACTATTTTCACTTATAAATTATTAAGGGGATCGAAATCATATCATAACATAGTATAAAACAAAGTCGCCCGTTCTGTATGTATGCGTAGATCTTTAAAACTACACAACGTATTTTGATGCGGTTTTCACTAATGGATAGAGTGGTTCTCGAGGAATTTTTTTGTGTAATTTGTCAAGCGCGCATAGTCGTGAGCATCTGGCTAGTATTTTGAAAAATTAATATCATTAGACCGGGATCGAACCCGGCGGCGCGCCGCGGCGTTGTCTTTCTCCTACAATTAGGAGAACGCTATAACCACTAAGCCACCGATCAACGTGATAAATAAGTGCTTCAATCATGTCTCGGAGACGTATTTCAGCCTACACCAGCCAACCCCAACTCTGTCGCTGGGCAAAAATCCAGGCCCAAACGCTCAATCGTAATACCGAACAACGTTTCCTATTAATAATTAAGCATTTACTTACATACATATTTTACATAAAAAACACCTAGACTTCGGCACAAATGTATGTTTGTCTCGACCACGCCATCGAAGCAGACTTTTCAACGAAGCTGCAATTTGATTTAAATTCTCTAACAATTTTTCTTTTACTTCATTTAAGTCAATTTTCCAGACTACATTAACTTTATCACTATAAAAGATTATCTAATGACTACTGATTTTATTAGTTATATCAATAAATAGTATGTATTCATTCTAATTTATTCACACCATTAATAATTATATTAAAACCGGCCAAGTTTCCATGAAAACTTTGAGGGTCCTCGGAAGAGGTATTTTGGAACCAAAAAACGAAAAAACAACATGTCGGTTAAATATAAGTTTCGAAAACAATATGTATCGGATGAACCTTCAAAATAAGCCTTGGAACAAAGACTCATTAAGTCAATAACAGTAATCGGGTTCAAACATTACACCACAAAGCAAGGAATTTAAATTATTATTTTGAAAATAAACACGTATGGCCGAGGCTCAATCAAATATGCAAATATTGTGGTAACACTGAGTGACACAAGGCTTGTTGTACAATCAGTGGTTATGACGTTACTACGAGGATATTTACGGACGCCTATGTATTTTGATTCTGGGATTGGAGTTGACTAAAAAAAAATCACAAGGCAAGCGTAATTAAGATTATAAGTACATGGTCTTTCTTCAAGCTCATGCCCTTGTGGAATACTTACTTATTGTGTTACTGACGAAGAAAATACTGGCAAAAACACAGACAGACACATATCAAACGTATATCCCCGAAGGGATAGGCAGAGGTGTATTACACACATACAGTTAGCCAGTATTTTTGGTACCACGTAATAAGGGGCAAGCCTATTGCCGTCACCGGGTACACATATTATGGGTTATGTCAAAAATTGCCAAATGAATTTAACCCTAGAAAGATAACCTTATTTTATAGTAGTGAAAGGATAACCATACGCTTCAGAGGCGCACGATTATATAAATGATATTTTTTTATTAAATACTTACCAATTGTATTTATTTATCTGATTAACTTTAATGTGTAGGTAATGAACTAAAAATAAAACATAGTTTTGGCTATATTATTTTTATATAAAAATTAATAAAAAAATCTCTTTTAAAATCAACTGTCTTCTGTCTATAGGCACATGTTTTCACATAATAGTAACTTTTTTATTAAAAACTAATTAAAATATGTTTTATATACTTACTAATTAACAATAAAAAATCAGTCAGGGCTATAATTATTTGGCTCAGAATTTAGTTTACAGGCAATCAACGCATACATACCTTGCGCCTCCGGAGCGCATTACCTAGTCGTAACAATAAAATTATGGTACTTACCGCGTAAAAAACAGCCGTCTCGCGACGCTCTACACCGGTGACTTAGCTGACAAAAAAGGACGGCTAAATATGCACGCTCATTAGAAAAAGACAGCGCTTTTATTCAATCGTGGGCGCCTTTGAGGCGTAGGTTATCTTTCTAGGGTTAATAAAATGAACCTAGCAGCTATATTGTAGTTTTGAAAAAAAATTAAACCCGTTGCCTTGCGATGAAATGTTGATGAAGGTACCATCACTAGGGTACTGTCCTCGAATTATCATCTCTATGCGGACGACCTGCAGTTGTATCGTCATTTTAGGGTCGACGAGATAGACGATGCTGTTGCTGCCCTCAATAGTGACTTGGACAACATTAGTAGTTGGGCTAAATCCTTTGGATTGATAGTCAATCCAAGCAAATCTCAGGCACTTATTGTTGGTGGCCGGTATATGTTAGGCCTTCTGGATTTTGACTCATTGCCACAAATAATTTTCGATACCAAACCGATTGACTACTCCCAAAGTGCGCGAAGTCTAGGATTGTATATAGATCGTTACCTTTCCTGGGATGTACATATTGCAGAGATAAGTAGGAGGGTGTACTACTCATTTCAATCTCTCAAATCTCTTCAGAAACTCTTACCTTTTCAAACTAAGGTGACTCTTGCGCAATCTCTTCTTCTATCACTTTTAGACTATGCTGATGTCTGTTTCTTGGATGCATCGGAGGAACTAGTAAACAAACTTGAACGTCTGCAGAATCTGGCAATCCGCTTCATCTACGGTCTTCGGAAATACGATCATGTATCTGAGTTCCGGCGTAGATTGGGGTGGCTTCCGATTCGGCAGCGCCGTAATGCTCACATTCTGTCTTTATTTATTTATTTATTTATTAGAAAACTTAACAGCTATTTAAACACATGACACATGATATAAGTTCAAGAAAGATACTTTGGACACTTAGCCAATTACAAAGTTTCCCGACAAGTATAATTGTAGTAGTATAACGTTCACCACTTACTTAATATATAATATAATATTATAACATGGAAATATAAATATCTATCTAACTATATATAATATATATAATAAATAATAATAATAATATAATAATAAGTAAAGATGTAAAGTAATAAAATTATTTAAATAAAAATATGAGCAACTAATATAAAATCCTCGTTAGAATTTTACAAGTATGATTTGAAGAAAAAAAAAAAAAATTAAAAAAAAAAAAATTCTTTCCTGTATACTATCCTTCACAATCTTAATTCTCCAACCTATCTGCGTGAACGCTTTGAGTATTTGGTGCCTCGAGACAGAGAATGTCGCGTCTCGTCTTCCCTTCTCCTTCGAACTCCTGCCCACTCCTCTAGTCGCTATGACGAATCCTTCACTATTCAAGCTGTCAGACTATGGAACTCACTTCCACATGAGATACGTGCGAGCCTTTCGTTGGACATTTTTAAGAGACGAGTTCGGGAACACTTCCGAAATAGTAGGTAATGCCTTATTTCGTTTTTATACATATTTGGGTTTGATTTTTGTATGTAAATAAATCCCGCCGATGACATCAGTTTTTGTGATCTATTTATAATTTCTTTCTTAATATTTTAAGAATAGTTTAAGCAAACTCATTGCTTTGAAATACAAAAATATATGTAAATAACTGTTTCTTTTTTAGATTTAAGTGTGTACGTCTTTATATTTATCTTTTTTGTAGGTATAGTAAGTATTTATTTGTATTCTCTACCCTTTCTACCCTATGCTTTGTTTTGTTTAACTTCTCTTCTCTGCTATGTATGCTATCTATCCTGTTAACTATGAGGTCTGCTGGAAGAGAAGTCATTTTTGACTTAAGCACACCTTTGTGCATGTTTTAAACTTATCAATGTGATGTTTGATTCTACGATGTACATAAAGTATAAATAAATAAATAAAAAAAATCAATAAAATAAAATGAAGGGCATCAAAATCACAGCTAATTAAAGTCCTGGGCATCTCGGACTTGATAGTGGGTGAGTAATGCACCTTTGTATACCCCTTCGGGAGTACAGGTGTGATGTATGTCTCTCATATACTTACAAATATAGTTAGGCTCATCGACGTTTGTTTGGGTTGAATTTCACCTTGGGTCTCAAAGAATCAAAGAATCAATTTCATTTATTCACTTTAGGCACATAAAGAGCACATATGAATGTCAAAATTTTACAATTTTATGTATATATATATATATTTTAATTATAAAAATACTAAATTAATTACATAAATAACCATTTGAAAATGATTCTTTCGCTGGTTCGGTAAGTTGGTTCTCCTGAGAAGATACCAGCAAGAAACTCAGGTAGATTATCCATTTTCTTTTTTAATAATGTTTTGTTTACATTGTGTTACAATTTGTATTGTACGAGTGGCTAACAACAGCAGATTAGGGTGACTATGCATTTTTATCATTAAGATATTCGTCTACATTATAATAGCCTTTCTTCATCAAACGTTTTTTCACTACTATTTTAAACTTATTAAGAGGCATGTCAACCAAATCCTGCGGAATTTTATTAAATATTTTAATACATTTGCCTACAAACGAATTACCAACTTTATGAAGTCTAATTTTTGTCATTGCCAGTTTATTTTTATTTCTTGTATTATAATTATGGTTGTCGGATCTTTTTTTGAAGAGTTCTATGTTCTTCCGTACATATACGATGTTGTCGTAAACATATTGAGAAGCAACGGTTAAAATATTAATTTCTTTAAATAGTTCCTTCAGCGAGTCACTGTCTCTGGTCTGTATCTGGTCTGTATCTAACGAGGTTGTGATTTGACGCGATTAAACAACCTTTGTTCAGCTAATATTATTATAAACGCGATAGTTTGTATGGATGGATACTTAATGTTTCATGCAATCACAACTAAAAGGACTTTTATGAATCTTCACAAATTATATTTACATTCATAAAAATCTTAAAACTAATTTAGAAACTAGGTACAATATAAAATTAAATTAACACTTAATTTAAAAATACACAATTTTTAAAAAAGTGTGTAAAGTTTGGGTGCCGCGGTAGGGTGCCCATCATGGCGGCGTCATTCCCGCGTTGTATGGGGATGCTCATCCGCTGCGCAACCGAGGTACCTACTATTTATTCCGGTTATGTGTTCCTCTGGAATATAGGAACAAGATAACTATTTTACAAGTATTTAGCAATAATAACAATGTATTTAGTTTCTATATCTTAATTATATCTTTGAGAATATTTGCGTGAATGAACACATGAAACTATATTCCCGTCATAGTACACAACTCTATTACGAAACAGTTGATTAACTATTTGTTAGCAATCAGTTTTAATATCTATCCATTAGTCATCACAAACCCGTCAGAGTCTCTTCATTTCGCATACCTATATCAGCCTAAATTTCCTATTATTTGACGTTCCTATTCATGACAGAATCGTTTTAACGAGCGCCTCACGTTTTGCCATTCATGGCCTTCGTACGCGGTCTGACTGTTGATGACCTGCTAGAATCCATCCTGATATATTACCGGAATCCAGATTCAAAGTGGGTTTAAATGATTAGAAAAAAATCTTTTTGGTATTACAAATAATATAACTGGAAAAATAATATTGAACTAATACAGAAATGTCCCGTCTCATACTAAGAAACGGGGTTGTTCTACATTTCAGCTAGTTTTCTAGTGACTATTATTTAGGAAGGCATTTTAGCACCCATCTATATTTACATTGGGGTACCTAATAGAGTGTAAAAATTTGGCAGTAAGTGTTCACTCGGACTGCTGAGATTATATTTAGTGATACCTATGTAACATCTTCATACGCCTATTGCAGAAGCTCGCTGTGCTCGCTGCTCGGAGTGTCACTTTGCGATTGAATTCGTAACGACGAGATCCGAAGGAGAACCACGGTCACCGACATAGCCCAAGGAGTCGCCAAGCTCAAGTGGCAGTGGGCAGGATACTTCTGTCGTAGAACTGATGGCCGATGGGGCCAAAAAAGTCCTTGAGAGCCATAAGGTGGACCGACGACATCGTAAGCGCAGGACCGAATTTTCTGGCGATCGTTGGGGGAAGCCTATGTCCAGCAGTGGACGTCAACTGGCTGAAATGATGATGATGAATGATGTAACATCTGCCCAGACTGTTGAAGTTTTGTTTTGAATTACAGGTGGTTATATTCTATAGTGCCCGGTAACGGCAATAGACTTGCCCCCTATTATCTGGGACCAACGAAATTACTGGCAAATTGTGGGTGTGTAATATACCAAATGGTGACCAATGTACATTCGTCCACATTAAGTCTTAAGAAAATGTGTAAATTAGTCAATTATTGAAAAAGAGTGACCGAGATTTTTATTGCCAGGTTCTTTCTCTCGGTTCTACTTATTGCTTTGCGAGTCTGGCAGTATATGTAAATATAGAAGCAATGATTTTATTTTTATTTTAAGTACTTACTGACGTTTGTAAGAGCCATTTAGTGACCTATACAAATAAATAAATCATTTCATTTCATTTACCTCTGCCTACCCTTTCAGCAATAAAGGCGTAGTGTGTTTGTCTGTCTGTCCATTTCAAAGTTACTAATGGACAGCCAGTGACCTAACGAATTTATTTAGACCTATTTGAATGTTTGGTTATCATTAATCTATAATTTCTCGACAACATAAAATTAAGTAAGTAGTTAGGTACTCACATTATATATCTAAGTTTAAAGCTCTTTTTCAATTTCTTTTTACACTACTAAAGATACGTAGTATGTAAATGCAAGAGCAAAAGTAAATACGCTGGCATCAGGAATCTGTTAAGGATGCGATCATTCGATATGAGCTCGTCTAGAAACGCCCCTTTCTGATACCTCACGAAACGGAATGTGCCGTTCGATTTGAAATTGAAAGCGAGATTACGATGGATGGCATCCATTTGTTGTGACTGGTTTCAAAAATCGAAAAAATTATTCTCGAATCGAGAAAATTTATTTACTTCGTATGTGAAATGTTTTCGACATAGATCACACTTCGTTGAGTTTAAGATTATGTCTACGAAAATTATTAAGTTTATTGAACTGAAAAAATATCTTATTTTTATAAATTTATTGGACATTCTTATACAACATCATCCAACCCAAACTAAACTATAAACTTGTGCTATGGGATCGGATAAACATACTTGTATTTTCTATATATTAGCTTAATTTGGGCTAGATGACGTTGTGTGAGAATGTCCAAAAAAATATTATATATAAACATAGAAAAGACCCAAACTCCGAAACAAACATTTCTGGATCACACCAATATTTGATTCGACCCGGGAATCGAAAATCGAAGTCTGACTTCGTAGTCGAAAGCCGATGCACTACCGACCACGCCACCGAAGCAGTCGTAATAATACATGTATTAGTTTTTTTAATTTTTTATTTAATTCCGTGGCCCAAGGCCGCGGCCGCTCTAACGTCCATTGCCGGGCGTCTCTGGTTACTAGCAGAGGGTATGTCTAGTGGCGCCCGGTGTACATGTATTAGTCCATTTTTGTCAGCTGGCTTTTTAATGTGTCTGATTAAGTATTGCCAGAACTGACTAATTTTCAAAATGCGAAAGATAAATGTGCAGAAAATTTAATTTGGTTCGACCCTGGTGTATAAATAGGAATCTTTGATGTAGCAGTCTCCTGCAAGTCTTTCAGTGGCAGTAGAAATTTTGAAAGCGGACTTTGTTTACATTGTAATTACCTTCATGTCCAAAATATCCCGAAAGCTCTTTTTAAGTAGATATCGCATTAAGATAAAATGCAAATTTATTCATTGGTTAGAATAAGGGAAGATTTAATTCGGGTACCAGTAGGCTTACTACTGGTATCCGAATTAAATCTTTTGTTGACTTCATTTAAATTTTATTTTCTATTTCAACTAAATACTATTCCACCAGTTGTTTAAGGGTGACTATCCCCCACAGATGTGCAATGCTACCAATTTACATGCAATATAAATATGATTGGGTGCTTACACACTGCACGATATCGTGGATTTTATCGAATTTTATCGTGGCGATATTGCGACGATATCGATGCAAACCTAATATGTAGTACCTTTGAATATTAATAAAATACTATGAGTATTATTTGTATGTGCTACCTGCAATCGGTGCCAAATTTTGAATTGAAACAATTAATTTGCTTTTTTTTCTTCATTAATTTCTGCAGAAATATGTTTCTCCTCGTTAATAATAATTATGTGATGATGAAATTGATGAAATTGTCATTATGCAGATGCGTACTGCAGTACCCACCTCATCAGGTCAGGGGGGCAAGTCGCATATTGCAATTGTAGCAAAGTAGCATCGTATTTGCAGGTCGAAGGCAAATTTTTACAGTTTTCGTAGTCTACTAACACAAACTCTGGCTGTCCAGTAGCGAACGTGCGTCTGCCTGCTAGCTTGTGACGCGCTAGTAGCTGTTTGCGTGCGTAGTCTACTAAAGTTATAGCCCCCAGACCTACTCATAGAAACACGTCCAACTGTCACCGGTAATATCAAAGTTTTTGGGAAGTGGGATGGGAATAGGGATTTTTTTTATGGGAAGAGATGGAGTTTTATTACTTGCGGAGGTTCAAGGGGGGTCCGAAAATGAAGTCAAAATTGACCTGGGATGCTTAGTTTCCGAAATATCGCGTACTTGGAATCTTGGGTATTTTTGTGGATGGGAATTTCCAATTCTGAGCAAATTTTTGTTCCCCTTCACCCCGACCGAGACTTATTCTATTAGCCTGCAAAAAAAATTCCCGGGAATTCCCATCCCACAAAAATACCCAAGATTCCTAGTACCTGATACGTATCTCGGATAGTGAGCATCTCAGGTCAATTTTGACTTCTTTTTCGGACCCCCCTTGGTACACTATTGAGCGAGATAAAAGATGCGAACAGTTATTAAAAAAAAATCATATGCACATATACTGTGATTAATCACGGTGAAATCACAATGACTCCCTGTGTAGTCACGATATCGCGACGATATCGTCACGATATCGCCACGATAAAATGCACGATATCGCCACGATATCGTGGCAGTGTGAAAGCGCCCATTGGTGGATATCAAACGCATCCACAGCAATTCAGTAAAGCTCATTTTTTTTTTTTTTTTTTTTTTTTATATTTGGTTCGCCAAATTGACGCCGCCCGCCTGGTGGTAAGTCGTGACGACGTCTAGCGATTGTGGGCCACTCTCACAGCACACATTACTATTGAGAGTGGCCCTCAACTTGACGACCTACTGATGTGCCTCTTCACGCTCCGCTTAAAGAACCCAGGATTATATGTGGGAGGAAACACGTGCACAGGCAGGGCGTTCCAGGCCACTATCGTTCGGCAGAGAAACGAACGTTTAAAACGTTCGGTTCTTGCGAACATGCTATCCACTGTGTGGGGGTGGCATCTCTGCCCGGCACGAGTCGTTCGGGATCGGAAGGAAGAGGGTGGCATCAGATTGAAGAGCTCTTCAGAACACTCGCCGTGGTAAATACGGTAGAATGCGGCCAAGGAAGCTATTGTTCGGCGCTGAGCTAGCGGCTCAAGGCTTCCCGTTACCTCCGGACAACCAATAATACGGATAGCCCGTCGCTGCATAGCGTCGAGAGCGTCCAGCAGATACTTCGCGGAGCCGTCCCAGAGGTGAGAGCAGTATTCGACGCAGGGTCTAATCTGCGTCTTGTACAGCAGACACCTCTGGTCCGGTGTAAAGAATCTCTTTACCTTATTCAGTATTCCTAGTTTCCGCGAAGCTAGCCCTATACATCTTTCGATGTAGTTTTTATTATTGAGCTCTCGACGAACGTCTATGCCAAGGATATCAAGGTTGTCCTTCATTGGTAATAATGCATTCTGAAGAGAGGGTAGGGGAAGGAAAGGGGATTTCTTCGCAGTAAATGCACACGCCTGTGTTTTTCGGGCATTGAACTCGACCAGGTTCTCGGTACCCCATTGAGAGATACTGTCGAGGTTACGGTCGAGATCAGCCACGAGTCGTCGTCTCTCCTCCTCAATCTCAGATCGCCCCGCCGTCGGACGAACCGAGTAACTCCCGTGCAGTGTGCTGTCATCTGCATAGCAATGAATGTTCCCGAGGGATAGCATATCATTGATATGCAGAAGAAAGAGAGTTGGTGATAGTACGGACCCCTGCGGTACCCCGGCATTCACTTGCAAGAAGCGAGAAGCCTGGCCATCGCAGAGGACCCGCACTCGGCGCTCGTTTAAAAAGCTGGCAATCCAGCTGCACAGTTGAGGAGGTAGACCATATGCCGGAAGCTTGGAAAGGAGCGAAGCATGCCAGACCCTATCGAAGGCTTTGGCGATGTCCAGGCTAATAGCCAAGGACTCGCCGTGCCTTTCCATAGCCCCACCCCAGACATGCGTTACGAATGCCAGAAGATCACCCGTTGATCGCTTTGGCCTGAAGCCGTATTGTCGATCATTGATTAGCGAGTGATCCTCTAGGAATTGCATGAGCTGCTTATTTATAAGGAGCTCAAGCACCTTGCAAATGACTGAGGTGACAGCTATGGGTCGATAGTTGCCTGGATCGGACCGATCCCCTTTCTTGGGGATCGGTTGTACGTTCGCCTCCTTCCAGACCTCCGGCACGAGCCCTGAAGAGTATGACAGGCGGTACAGACGCGTTAATACTGGAGACAACTCAGCTGCACATTTTCGTAGCACCACCGCCGGAATGCCGTCAGGGCCACTGGCTTTCCGCGTGTCGAGTGACCGCAGCACTGCCCGTACATCACATTGCCTGATAACAATATCAGACATTGTGTGGCCACAGTTGGCGATGGCGGGGGGCTGCAGGCCACGGTCGTCGACCCGGGAATTAGCCGCAAAGAGGTCTGCGAGCATATCCGCTTTCTCTTGGGCTTTGTGAGCCAGTGTTCCATCTGGGTAACGCAGCGGTGGCAGCGAGGGCTGACAAAAGTTAGATTGCACGGCTTTGGCCAGTTGCCAGAATCCACGGCTGCCCGTGGGATGGGAAGTGAGCTCCTGACCAAGCCGCGCGACGCGCTGGGCATCCGCTCTCTTAAAGGCCCTCTTACTCGACTTTGTGGCCCGGTTGTACGCTGCTTTGAGGTGGCCCACGTTTGGGTCGCGCACAGCCCGGGCCCTGATCCAGGCGCGATATGCCGTTTTTGTCGAACAGCTTTGGCACAATCTCGCCCGAACCAGGGACGGGCTCTGCGGATACTGGCGACATCAGTGAAAGGGATGTAATAATCCATCCCTAAACTGATCTCGCCAGCAATAGCAGAAGCACTATCCGAAGGAGCCTTTCCTACAAAGCAGCGCTGGCTCCAGGGGACGGACGCAAAATAATCGCGTAGACCGTCCCAATCCGCTGACGAGTAGTGCCATAGTCGTCGTGACGTTTGCACAGGACGTGCAGGAGGTGACACCTTCATGCCAGCGTGAACAACACAGTGGTCGGAACTACCCAGTGGGGCTCCTACCGAAACACTGTACTGGGCTGGGCGACTCGTCAGCAGTAGATCCAGCAGAGCGGGCGCGTGATCTGACCTGTCTGGTATCCGGGTGATCCCGCATACCATCTGGGTCAGACCGTGGGAGAGAGCGAACGCATGGGCGGCTCTACCCGCATGATCAGTCTTGAGGGACCCCAGCCATTCAATGTGATGGCCATTGAAGTCCCCCAGAAACACTAGGTCAGCGTTCGGGAACCGCACCTGCGCTTCATCAGCCGTCTCGCTGAGGTACTGGAAGAGCTTTGTTGTCTCAGAATCCCCTGTGTGGGATCGGTAGACGCACACGTAGATCTGGCTCATAGAGCCATGGTCTACGTGCAGCCAAAGGACGGAATTGGAGGGGTTCTCTAGGCAGCGCAACCGGCGGCAGCAAACATCCGCCCTAACGAACACGCACACCCCGGCTTTGTCTCGAAATTGTTCCTCGATGACATAGCCGGGGTAACACAGGTAAGACGTGTCGTCAGGGCGGCGTATTTGTGTCTCCGTGAGGAACATCACAGCGGGCCGTGCCGTCTCAAGGTGGTGGTGGACGGTATCGAGGTTCGCATGGAGTCCACGGACGTTGAACTCCACCTCGAAATGTGAAGTTGTGGGGTTTCCTAGGGCCGCTGTGTAACGTTTATTTCTTTTTTGTTGCACTGCCATTGTAGATTTTGAAGAAGAAGCGTGAAGACAGGGCGACATTTGGTGCAGCAGTAAGTGACAAAGCGCAGGGGCTAGCTTTGTCTAGAACCGTGTGGTTAGGTCGGAGCCGACCCGCCGGACGGAAGGGCTCCCAAACCCCCCTGATGCAAGGCCGCCGCTACCCCACACCGGTTACCACCCGGAGCGGCGATCCCACATCAGGATTATGCGCAACATGTGGGGCAGCCTCCTGGGGTGGTTGGCCCCAGGCGGGCCCCATGACTGTTGCGGGCGGCCGCGGCAACGCCGTTGCTAAGGGTCTCCCTGGCCGGCGAATCGACCCACACCACCCACACTAGACTCCGTTTCGCCCCCACTGGTCCCATGCCTGCTGCACCATACATCGCCCCGGGCCCCGCGGTGCAGCTGCTGAACCCCTAACGCAACCCAGCCTGGGCTGGGTTACTTGGGGGGCTTTAGCACAGCTGCACGGTGGTACCCCCCCGGACCAACACTGTTGTACCACCTGGTACCCACGTAGGGGCCGAAGCCACTCCATAGGTACCGTAAATTAACGAGCCTCGTCCGTTTATCAGCAGGTGCGCCACTAGCAGGTGAGGTCGCTGGGGCCCTATAGATGTTGGTAGAGCCCCTTTGCACCCATATTAGTGGTGGAAAAGCACCCTTCTTACAAAGAAATGATTTTTCGTAAGCTGACTGGTTCCTTCAGATTCTTTAGCTAAGCTGAAGGTTTTTTTTGGTAAAACGAGGAAAACTGAACTACACATTCGAATAAAAAAAAACATTTTCTTTTAAAAGAAGGCTGTAGGTTATACAATATTCTGCTACGACTAATACCTATAATATGTGGAGCAGCAATGAAAAAAGTTGCAAAAACGAAGAAAATATATTTCTTTTGAGATCAAGGAACCGAAGTCAAAGTCAGTAGTTGACGTCTCCATTTGAAGTCGGTTGACGTACATGTTACTGCACAAATGATTAGTAAACTCCATCGAACCGTACAAGGTACTCTCACCCTACTCAGGTTAGCACTGTCACGCTACTTGACACAACTACGTACGTGACTTGACACAACTGCTACTATTTACTATGTATACATTATCGTCTGCAACGTTTATTGAATTGGGTTTTAGATTCAAATTGTCTGTTTTGGAACTGAGAAGATACACAGTAGACAACCTATATGTGGTCAAGTTATATTGCCTAATGCTAACTACTGCTGCACTTGTAGTTAAATTGTTTAATCAGGAGACGTCTGTCATAAACGAACTTCCTCCTAAAAAAAGAAAACAAGAGACAACAGGACCAGAGAAAGAAAGAGATTTGCGCACCCAGCTGCACATTGAAGGACTTATTATTTATCTAAGACAATTTTGGAGATATGCGTTTAGAAAGTCGTTGTTAGTCCCACGGGGTGGCGTGGTAGTCAAAATCCACTAAAATACCCAAAGTATACCGAAGCGGTGATCTGTTTCTAAAGACTTTGGGTGCCGGCGCTGCTGCTGCATCGGCTGAAGGCCTTAAACGGCGTTAATATGCTAACCTAGCAGGTGATTACATATTTGAGCCGTTTGGGGTTGAGACACTGGGGTCATGGGGTCCGAGTGCTCGCCGCCTTTATAGAGACATTGCTAAACGCCTAATCGATGCTTCTCAGGACCAGAAGGCTGGCTATTTTCTGGCCCAAAGAATAAGTATCGCCATCCAACGTGGCAACACAGCCAGCATTCTGGGAACCTTCCCAGTCGGCAATGACGCGGAGGATTTTTTAAACGATATTTTGTAATGTAAATATTTTTAGTCTATAATTATGTTTATTTTGTTTATTGTAATTCTTATTGTAAATATTTTTTTATATATATTTATATATATATATATTTTTTTATATTTGAGGCGATACAAAGTTCGCCGTGATAACTAGTTTTATTTTAATAATATAAGTAAATTTTAATTTAGAGTTAGATTTTTTGCGACCTGAGCAACCCAAGTGTGGTGCCACCATCATCGCGGCGGTGAGACCGATCATGGACGATTGGCTGCAGAGGCAGCATGGTGACCTCACGTATCGTGCGACGCAGTTCGTTACTGGGCATGGATGCTTCGGTAGCTATCTGTTTCGCATCCATCGTGAGGTCACACCCCGGTGTCAACACTGCGAGGTTTCCGACGACGACACCGCACTCCACACGTTGGTGGAGTGCTCAGCGTGGGCGAGTCAGCGCCGGGACCTCGTAGTGGGTCTGGGCGTGGATACCCTCTCGCTGGAGACCATGCTTCAAGCCATGGTCTCCAGCGGGAGTAGGTGGAACGCGACCGTGTCCTTCTGCGAGCAAGTCGTGCTCGCGAAGGAGGCGGCCGAGAGGGAGAGGGAGCGTACCCTCCCCGCCGAGTTCCGTAGTCAGCGGCGAGGGCGCCGCAGACTCATCTACGCCCAAGACCATCGACCTCCATGATCGGGGCCTGAGGACGGTGGGATCGCCACCCGTCGTCCTTACAGAAGCAGGCTAGAAGGGTTGCGTGCTGCGGGGCCTTTGCCCCATAGCACGCAATCAGATTCACTCACTGACGCGGGATAAAACCCGACCCCAACGACGCGGGATTCTCATCCCGACCCAACCCCCGCCAGACCACAGAGGTGGTCAAAGTCCGCCGGGCGCCACTGGAAATACGTTCTGCTTGTAACCAGAGACGCCCGGCAACGGACGTTAGAGCGGCCGCGGCCTTAGGCCGCGGAACTAAAAAAAAATAATAAAGAGTTAGATTTTTTGAGTTATTAAAAAGCTGTACGAGGAAAATAAACACTTTAGCGCGTATGTTATAGTTTAATATAATATTTTAATGCCTCTATCCAGTGCTTTGGAGTGCAGAAAGTAAATTTACTTCAGTGACGTGAAGTCATGTACTAAGCAATATAAACTTCATATATTTTTTATTTTACCGTCAGTTCTAGTGCATAAACACTATATTATACCTAGCAAATTAATTTCATACGCACATTTTTTTAGCCTCGCCAAATTGACGCCCCCCGCCTGATGGTAAGCTGTGGTGACGGCCAGCGATTGTGAGCGACTCTCACAGTACACAATACTATGTATAGAGTGGCCCTCAACTTGACGACCCAGTGATGTTTCTTCACGCCCCGCTTAAAGAACCCAGGGTTATATGTGGGAGGAAACACGTGCGCAGGCAGGGCGTTCAAGCCGATATCGTTTGGCACTTAAACGAACGTTTAAAACGTTCTTTCACGAATATGTTTTCGGCAGTGTGAGAGTGGCATATCTGTCCAGCACGCGTTGTTCGGGATCGGGGGTGGGATCAGATTGAAGAGCTCTTCAAAACACTAGCTTCATACATTCACAATCACGTTATCACCAGCAAAATTTGCTTTCTCTTTCTGTCTTTTCTTTTCTACTACAGTCTCTTGCTTACATTAAAAATAAATCCCTTTTTCCCTTGGGCATCGTATCACGAGAGAAGGGCTGGATTAATTATAAAAAAAAACCCAGCTAAGTGCGAGTCGGACTCGCGTACAAAAAGTTCCGTACCAAAACGGCAACAAATCACTTCACTGTAAGTATTCTGTTTTTTAGTATTTGTTGATGCAACAGAAATTTCAACTTTCTAACTATCGCAGTTCATGAAATACAGCATGGAGACTGACGGACGGACGGACAGCGAAGTCTCAGTAATAGGGTTCCCGTTTTACCTTTTGGGTACGGAGCCCTAAAAAAAAGAAATTTGCGCGACATTTAGGAATAACTGTAAGGAAACTATTCCACTTCCACAAGAGCGGAACCGCAGTCGCCCTTTAGTATTTAACACATTATTTACATTCTCAAGTGATAGAACTAATCCTTAACATGATTATGCAATTTGCAAACAACGACTAAGTGAGTACGAACAGTCATTACCACATGTAATACTAAGTAGTATTTACTCAAGCTCCCTTGAAATGTATTTGTGGTGTTTATCTATTTTTATTATTATTCTTACAATTTAACATAAATCTACTCGTAGTTCATTGTCGTACAAAACTGTTTGCACAGTTTGTCTGCAGGATCCGGTGAGTCTAAAACTCAATACTTAGAGTGCAAACTTACAATAGCTAGGTATATTATCAACACACATTAAGTACAATTAATAACATTATAACACACATTAGGTACGTACATTGATAGTCGATACCAGGAGAATTTTTGGAGAATTATATCACATATTTATTAGTCTGTAATCAGACTAATAAACACATGATATAATTAGAGATATAACTAGTTTGCTTATAACAAGCCCTTATGGATAAATAAAAAAAATAACAAATAATATAATAGAAAGTAGCAGCAATACGAGCGAAACACTCAAGAAAGACAATTACAAAAAAAAACAACGAATACAAAAGAAGAAGAAACGCTTCAAGAAAACAAACATTTCACACCCAACAGTTTAAAAATCACGATACCCTCCTAACATTCTCGAAGAAGTCATCGGCCATTTTCTCACCGTATCGACCCGAGTACTGAACAGATCTAGGGAAATTGGTAGGTCATTAACACAACGTGCATTTCTCAAGAAAAATGCATTACGTATTTACGTCTGTAGTTAGCGGTTGCAAATGGCACGTTGGGCAATGGTCGCTGACGGAGTCCTATTAAGTTGGCTTTTAATCCTATATTTACTTAATAGCTCCGAGCTGTCAGTTGTAATCAAATATACACACACTCTCACACTCATATCACGCCTATGTCCCCGAAGGAATAGGCAAAGGTAATTTAATAAATAATAGTATAATTTAAAAAGTAAATTCCCCTAAAAATTTGTGAAGAATTTTAACATCACTTAAACAAAGGACGGTACTCTATAACTTTACTAGGATGAATTTATTAGTTGTAAATTCATTTCAAGCAAGAGTAATAGTTAAAGTAAATTTTAGACTTCAAGAGTAAACTGGCAGTTTTAACACGAAATAAACTCTGAACTGTATTATTTATCTTAATACCTATACCTACGTATTGTTGAGTTTGTATACTCAATGACTATGTAGGTACTACTCGTATATACTTATGCTCCAGAGGATTAAGCAACATCAAGAAGCAAAGAAAAAACATGGATAGAATCTGTGAGCGCCTTCGAAGTGTGTTTTATTCATAACTAGCTTTCTCCGGAAGGTCGTGGTTTGCCCTTTAAAGGATTACATTATCATAAATCTATGCTTAGCGGTTATTTATAAATACTACAACCACAAAGATGTGGTTCGACTTGTTATGAATTATTCAAGAGTCATTGAGTGAAGACTTAGGTATTGCTTTTTAAGGAAACTGAGGAGAGCCTCATTAAGAACTACGAGACCCAAGTCATCATCGTCTCAGCTCGCAACGTTTCTTCGACGGGTTTTATGAGTCTTCTCATGATTCAAACTCCAGGGGGAAATCTTTTTTTTTTTTGAGAAACTTAGCAATTTAGTATGAGCACATCCCATGCAAATAAGCTTCTTAAGCGCTTTTCACCAGTAATTTTTTAAAGATAATTGAATGCTTTTTGATAATTGCCTTAGGGAGCTGTTCTATTTTTGCTTCAGGAAATAAAATTTCCTTAAAGTTCGTCTAACAGCATGTACGTATCTTTAACATTCCGTGAGCACGCAAATATTTAAAACACATATCACTAGACAATGTGCAAATCCAAAATGTTTTACTTTTCCTTAAATTCATTGCTAAAAATATAATTATAAAATCTGAACTGAAAATCTTTTGACATCATATTTCATTCTCCTGAAAGGAACGACTGATTAATGAGAATTTATTATTGTTTTGTCAAGAGTTAATTAACGCCAAAATTTTCGTTCTTCTTGCTCAAGTGTAATTTCAACCTTTGACAGTTTTCTGCTTCGCAAAGTTTATTAAGGGCTCGAAAAAGTTATAATAAGTTTCTTTCATTGAACAACGGACAATATAATTTTTGAAGTTCATAATTTTTGTATGATTTACTGCTTATTCTTTTATGCAGTGATATTAAAGTCTCTGGTACCTGGGTTCTTTTATGTTCGCGAAAGTCGCTACTGGCTGGATCTTTGTAAGAGCCCCAAGGACCGTACTAACCCCCGCCCCCTCTACATGTTGATACAGACAGACAGACAAAAGCAAATTTGTCCCATATGGTCTTGAAATTTAGACGCTTCGCTTGCTCGATCAATAATTATGTGTGTATATGAAACTATTTCATTTTACGACCACTGTCACTTCGGTGTGAGTCAGCCCTAACTGTCAAACAAACTTAACCAGAGAAATGTTCCGTTGATTAAGATTAATTACTATAAGTGTAAGTGAGATTTAAATACCAACATGTTGTTTCAAGTTATATCAAACACTTTTGTCTATTGCAAACTAGAACTTCGACTAAGATCAATTTTATGTATTATGTCATGTGACAATTTAATGTGAATGCTATACATACACGCTATACATCCTACTAATATTATAAACGCGAAAGTTTGTGAGTATGTATGTATGACGCGGCGCGACGGGAACGGGAAAAAATCCAAATTACCACGCGGACGAAGTCGCGGGCGACTAGTACATAATAATACTGGAGATGTAGCGTGACGACAGCGTGTGGGACTCATTATAGCGAGAGCCTGGGACTGGAACGCCAACTAAACCACCATGGTTTCGCCTTAGCCAAATACCGAACGGCATAAGCCGTAGATGTAGTCACTGAGTCCCGGTAAAGGAACGCCCATCAAAGCTCTCGTCGGGAGCATTTCGTCAATTTCCGAACACAAGCCACACGATCGGAAAGGGTTAAATACCTTTAGCGCTAATGAAAACAACAAACACCAAAATAAACCAATAATGTATACAAATAAAAAAAAATGGTACTTTAACCATTTGCATAGATTCCGCAGTGTTGCCACAAGTGATAAATTCACGAGCAAGGGCTATAAATTTTCACTTTACTCCGCTTCGATCGTTCATGCTATCCACTACAGCATATTTAGTGACATGAAATATGGATATCTGTATTTCTTTCTATAAGCTTATGTTTTAGATTAAAGTCTCGATATTATATTGAATGGAACTCGACATTTAATAATCGTAGACAAAAAGAAAAAATGTTTATTATGGTGTTTCCCCATCTTGGTAGCTCAAGTCGCACCTGCCATGTTTCTATAAAATCCTTGCGAAGTTGGGACAGCTTATCCTCTGTTTCTCGAGGCGCAAGCCTGTAGTCTGTAGTAGGCGTGGGGTAACCAGTCACGGTGGGTCCAGGCCAACCTCACTTGCAAGTGGTGTACTTTACTTAGCTTAAGCTGTTCTCAAGGCATTCTCAAGACTTCTCAAGACTGTCTTTCTCAAGGCTGTCTCAAAGAGAACAGCTGTTCTCTTTGAGACAGTCTTGAGAATGCCTCGTGAGAAGGTGAAACATATGTCGACGTTTATAATGTCTTCTATTTAGCGAAATTAGTGCAATTATATAAAAAATCAACATCTTACCCCATTGTTTTATCATGGACTTTCGCCAGGTAACGCCTGATTCCATTCAATATCATAAATCATCTAATTAAAATCGTAGGTATCTGAGCACGTGTAGGTACGTGATTCTGACTGAGGAAAGGTAGTTAGAAAGAAGAAAAATGCGGGCACTTGGGGTATTTTTGTCAGTCTCGTCCGTCACTCAGCAGGAGACCAAGTATTTTGTCATTAGTATAAATCTTACCATATAATGTATATTGTGGAAGAGTATTACGTATTAATAATTGACTGTGATTCGCAGCCAGTGTTACTAGGTAACTGTTGACTAATGTTCACACATTTGCTTGAGTGAATTTAGACGGTCGGGACTAAGAGTGTATTTCTCAAGGGTATTTCACACAACGTATCAATTAATTAACTTCCGAAGGAACCTTACAAATTTTAACGAATTACACGCTCATCAAGGAGTCTTAATGAAGTATTCATTTCAATTGAGCTATATAAGGATGTGTAGCGAAATGTTTCATTTGGAAACTGGTAGAATGTTCAACTTTCCAAACTAAAAGTTAGTCCAGTTATTGAAGACTCGGTATCAAAAACTTATAATCTTTGAAATCCGAAACGCAGTGAA
Organism: Nudaria mundana; assembly: GCA_963556515.1. NCBI lineage: Eukaryota > Metazoa > Arthropoda > Insecta > Lepidoptera > Erebidae > Nudaria > Nudaria mundana. The sequence goes on from OY748299.1 coordinate 3,169,368, forward strand.
CGTAAGTGAAAATTTATATCTATAAATTTAGAGTCCAACTTTGAAATGAGTTCTAAAGTTCTGCGTATAAACTTGTTAACGAGCAATACACTGCGACTAATTTATACCAGGAAACGTCAAATATTTAAGGCTTTTAATTGTGTTAAATGATCACACACTGTAAAAGTTTTCAAGAAATACACGTATAACTTGTTAAATACTTGTTGTGTTTAGTAAATTTTGACATTATGTATGAAATATAAATAAGAGTAGCATTAACGTGTTTTGAATTTCAATAACTTATGAGCATATTAATTCTGTGTAAGTCACGTTTTGAAGGCCTCAAGTAAAAGCCGTCATAGAAAACGAGATTATAGGCTAGTGCCATGATAAAAATGTATTGCAGAAGTTCCAATGTGTTGTTTTACATAATTTAGTCCGTCGCTCAGATCTCAGGTTAATCAAAGAATCTGAACTGAACCATTATGTACAGCGAATACTGCAATAGACGCAATCCGTGCATAGTGGCGATGGCGGCCACATGCGTTTGCAATGTATAGAATTGCAAGAGTACCCATAGAGTACCCATAACCGGAGAACATGAATGAAAATAGTTATGAAAGTCTTGGAATTTCATAGTCTCTACCTACCCTAACGGGAAAGAGGCGTGACTGTATATGAGTATGATTTTACACTGACATTTGAATTTTTGTTTAAAACAAGAAATTTATATTAAAAATATGCTTTTATTGAGCTTCCGATAGTTATTACACTAGCAGTATTACTGAAATATGAGACGCTCAGTAAAAGAACATAATATGTATGGTAAATATCCCGTATGCAATAACAGTTGCAAAATGGTAATGCTGTTTCTTATCTGCGCAACGTCTCGTAAGCCTACGGAGCAGGTGGCACACTGAATTACAACGGGAACAAAAGATCGTACACAATGAGGTAACAATGAAAGGCGCAGAAAGACGTTGTCAAGACGCGTGTTATGAAAGCCACCACGTATCTTTCTCTGTACTTCATAGCTTTAATACCGGCTTTATAATGACTCCTTGCAGAAGCAGGCTCGGGGTAGAAGCTCGTAGTTTTATGTTTCAGTGTGAATGTTTTTACGAAAAGGAACTAACGAGAAGGGATAAGTTTCTAGGTCTTCGAGTATCAAGCTAGAAAAGGAGACGTCATGCGTTTTAGTCAGTGACAGGCAGAGTTAAAATTGTGCCATACATTTTGCCATCAAAATTACGTAAAGCGCCAGACTACCGACCTGCTTACTTATATTTCTCTACTGAGGGTAAAATACTCTATTTACTTGACGGTAGCGTCACAGGTGAAGTGTAGGTACGCGGTAAACGATTGGTATATTGATTCAATCTTACGTGATTGAGTCAAGTGACTTGATTCTCTCGGGGAAACATAAGAATAATTTCAAATCGCGGGGGTCCTTCGTGACTAACAAATTAGATGAAGAAATGACAGTCATCTTTTATTCACCGAACCTTATCCCAACTCAGTTGGGGTCGACTTTCTAGTCTAACTGCAATTCGGCTGAACTTTGATATTTTCCGTGAAGCGACTGCCATCTGACCTCCACAACCCATGGGCGATATCGAAGTTTTGTAGTTAGACCGGTCGGATTTTTGATTTAGGGCCCCAACTACCCCTAACGACTGCCATAGATGTTCGTATGAAAATCGGAAGTGACGGCTTAACGTGGTCTCCAAGGCACGGAGGGGTCTCAATGTCTTAAGAAATGGTCACCCATCCTAAGACCGGCCTGAGTTGATTTTGCTTAACCTTTGCAATGTATTAACATTGTCGGTTACCACTAGTCTACGAGGCCCAACCAATGGCATGAGAAACTACAGTATTATTAATTAATGAAATATTATTATAAGTAGAACTTTAGTTTATAATAATACCTAATATACACAAATGGCAAGGTTATTGTCAGTAGCAGCTGAGTATAAAAAACGAATGCCAAGATGTAATATGATTAATTTCGATTTAATCTACAAAGTAATGATCGTTTGGCTTCTAAATTAATTCCCTCTAATTATTCATAAGGAACTCACGAAACAAAGTCCAAAAGTATAATTTGTAGCAATTATCGTAATTTCAGAACATTTGACAGACGGAATTAAATATAATTTCTAATTACTTAAATTACCTTCTTTGCTACATCTCACGAATGACTTTAATACTGCGTTTGACAAGGGTGTTGAATTCAAAGTTTATACAATTTTAATCTGTGTTTTTTAGGGTTCCGTACCCAGAGAGTCATTAACCATGATAGTAAGAAAGTTGAAATTTTCACAGATGATGTATTTCTGTTGCCTCTTCAACAACAAAAAATCTGAATTTAATAAATATTTAAGGAGCCCGCCCCACAAACGTGATTTTTATACCGTTTTGGTACGGAACCCTTTGTGCACGAGTCCGACTCGCACTTGGCTGGTATTTTATTTATACCTACGTATTAATTAGAAGTTCCACATTGTATATACCTACTACTAAATATTAACAGTCTGTCAAGAATGATATCCATCATATCTACTGTTGCCGTAAATAAACTGTACATTTTGTACGTCTGAAGAATATTCAAAGTCCATGTGAAGATTGCGAAAGTTAAGACGTCATGGAAATGACTGAATATTTGATTTAAAAATGTCCTCAGATTTGACAGGCATTTTCTTTGTCAGTGAATTTATCGAACATACACAAGGCAATACACAAACACAACACAATATTATCTGTTTCGTGAACATATACTATTACAATGAAAACAAATGTAAATAGTTAGTGCGAGTGAACAGTGAAATTTAAATTAAAACAATGATTTGACATTATTTTTAAGGCAAATAGGTAGTTCATGACTAGTAGTGATTCCATTATACAGTATACGTACATACTTTGGGATTCTTTATGTACTAAATACTCGTACATTTAAATTATTTATTTTATGTATTTTTAAAGCAACGAGTTTTGCTTAAACTATTCTTAAAATATTAAGAAAGAAATTATAAATAGATCACAAAAACTGATGTCATCGGCGGGAATCGAACCACACTGTGGTCATCGTAGCTCAGTTGGTCAGAGCACTCCCCCAGTTAGGGAAAGGCAGTGGGTTCGATTCCCGCCGATGACATCAGTTTTTGTGATCTATTTATAATTTCTTTCTTAATATTTATTTTAGTTGTAGGCATCTACACTATTGTCCAATCTTGAAATGTATACGATAGATATTATTACTATGTACGAATCAAGCGAAAACTAGAAATCTGTCTACCAATTGGGAGAAAATGGCAATGAAAATGTTCTTCAAAACCGTTTAAAATGAATTTTTTCAACTCACCATCATACAAAGAAAAAATAAAATACTTACGTGTTCAATGTCTTGAAAACACCGATAGGTGGTTGATACTTTGTGACAAAGACTTGAAATTCTCAGTGAAAAGAGCACTTATAATCGTAATACTTTGAAGGTAAGCTACTTACATTTTAGGGTTCCGTACCCAAAGAGTATAACGAGAACCCTATTACTGAGCCTTCATTGTCCATCCGTCCGTCTGTCTTGGGCTGTATCTCATGAATCCTGATTATTAGAAAGTAAAAAAATTCACAGATGATGTATTTCTGTTGCCTTTATAACAACAAAAATACAAAAAAACAGTACATAATAAATATTTAAGGGCGCTCCCATACAACAAACGTGATCTTTTTGCGGTTTTGATACCTACGGAACCCTTTGTGCGCGAGTTCGACTCGCACTTGGCCGGTTTTTTCATGGCTGGTAATAAAGCCCAGGTATTTTTGCCCAGACATTTTATATCTTTTGTTGGTGTAATAATGGGTCTAAACACGTGATGGAAGATGATTTAAATGTTTTTTATGAGGTCATGAAATAAAACGATGTAATAACAATAATGAGGTTCAGACTACCAAATAAATTATATTTTCTGTTTTGGGTTTTTTTTTTTTTTAGATTAATCTAAACTTCTAATGACTATATGAATCACAAAAACTATACCCTTGGGCTGGACTCGAACTAGCGACTGACCAAGACTTTGTAATCATATTGTGCTAATATCGCGACTTACGGCGTCGAGTCCAGCCCCAGACTATAGTTTTTGTGATCCATATTGTAAAATTATATAAGAAAAAGTTAGCATACTTCACTGCTTATAAATTATATTAATTCTATTGACCAATACAATACTTTAATACTCATAACTCGTGTAATAGTTTTTAGTTCTTAATCCCTATAAGAACACATACCTAGACTAAAAAGTAGCAAATTTACACCTTATAACATCAGCTAGGTAGGTGCCAGTGAAAGTTCCGTTACACTGACGATTTATACCTTCCTACTTTAGAAGAAATAATTAGCAGTATTGTAATATTCTTTGAAGTTTTGAAGTGAATTAATTTAAGAGTAACATGGTAGGTAGGTACTACATTCGATTGATGACACTTGCTAGAATTTTCTACACACACACACACACACACATATCACGCCTATATTCACGAAGGAGTAGGTAGAGGTGCATTACACACCCACAATTTGCCAGTATTTTTAGTCCCAAGGCAGGGCAAGCCTATTGCCGTCAACGCATATAATGGAGTATGTCCGAAATGGCCGAATGAATTTAATAATAAGTAGCACCTATATACTCCCATTTAATAATAAGTAACTTATATTGTAATTTTGAAAAAAAATTTGAGACCTTGCTATGAAATGTTGTTGAAAGGCAACAAAATCTGACGTGCTAGCCGCTTTGGCACAGCCAATTAAAGTCTCGGGCGTCTTGGATTCTAATATTTAACAATAGGTATACTCTTAAGTAACGTCATAAATTTCTATACTCTCAGTAGTTCCTCTGTAATTACTAATTACAGAACAATTCAACATAATTACTGTGGATCGCTTCGCTGAATTTACTTACTTTGTTGTTATCTGAATTGTAATTGCTATTCGTACACAAAGGATTCTCTCATTTAAGTCCACTAAATCCGTTTAAGTGGCCGTATATAAGCGCAGGACAAGGCAGGTGTGGTAGTAACAGGTTTACGACTTTGATAATAATTTAAAGCACAAAGAAAATTAATGCACAAAAAACTTAATAAATTAGACAGACAGACAGACACATAGCACCTATTGCCGCTACCCGGCGCCATAGATAATCTAACCATGCTGTAATTTAAACCAAAATGCCAACAGCCAGGACAGTTGTTACATACCACTAATAGAATATCTGCATTCCGAGCGAATAAATTAGGGTCAGTAATAGTAAAGGTCATACTAATAACTGAGTTACCTTCATTTATTTTAGACAGTCAGTGACAGACAGACCGTATAGTAGGGGACACCTGCCGATATGCGCACCCCCGACCCGCGACACGTCAATGTCATTACGTGCTCTTTAGGTTAAGATATATTTAAATATATATTCTATCTATAAGGTATTTTTTTGTAATTTATAACGTAGCGAAGTGTTGATAGTACGTTGTTTTAGAATGAGATCCGAGAAGTATATTTATTAAGGATAGTGCTGTTGTATTAGGTCCGGTGTAGGTGTAGGTTGGACCGCTGACTCTTGCTCCGGGTCGTTCCTGGTGCTAAGTTTGTCCATTGCCATTCAGCTCGGCAACGCTGCTAGCAACATGGGCACTTTTGCGCCAGCAACGATGCGGGACGTGTATAATGATTTTGTTGCGTCTGACTGTGCTATTGTACTCGTATCTGTGTAAACATATTATTATTGTAAATTGACATTGATGAATTGAATTAAAAAAATATTCATTAGGTATCACATGTAATGATAGTTGCCTCATTTCCGTTGGTGTAGGCAAATACTATGGAGTTCCACAACCTACTTCTTTCGCTTGGTCACTACGTTTTCGGACACACCAAAAACATCCCGATAGTTAATGAAGTTGATGAAATTTTATGGTTTATACAACACGGATACCAAAATCCACAGGTGCCACTGGAAATACCTTCTGTTGCATACCAGAGACGACCGGCAATGAACGTAAGAGCGGCCGCACTTCCACAGACTAAAAAACACGCGAGTACCAAAATAACAACAATATATATAATAAGTTCTAGAATAATGTGTTCTAGACTTAGTACTTAAATTAGGGGTACACTACATAAATACGAATAACTTTATTCCGTCAGTCACAAATACGAATTTCAAAATACCGATTTTCATAATTCCGACTGGTTCAAAATTCCGAATATAACAACTCCGATTGATCATTATTCCTATTTTTATAATTCCTAAATTTCAATATTCCTAACGTTTATATTTACTACTCTCAAAATACCGAGCTTCAATAGATCGAATAACAAAAAGTCCGACTTAATGATATTTCGAAACATCAACAATATGTACGAATTCTGAATATTAAAATATCTAAATAGCAAGACACATAAACACATAATTGCTCATCAGAGCGAAGTAGGTATAATATTATATTTAGTATGAGGAGATAGAATTAAAAAACGAATGACCGATGCGTTGTCCTACTCATATTTTGTTTCGAATAAATAGTAGATTGTTAACCAAGGGATGAAAGCATCCCATTTCTGACGTAGTGAGAGCGCCTATAGTTCGAGGCAGAAATGGGTGTTTTCACCCGAGTTAAACACTCTACTTTTCATTTCGAATACGAGGAAAGCAAATAAAAGTCAAACAAAACAAATATAACAACAGAGATTTTTTTTAAGTCTAACATGGTATTTATTTACAATAAGAACTAAAATGTACAAAATATACATAATTATATACTAAAAATATTTACATTACAAAATATCGATTAAAAAATCCTCCGCGTCTTTGCCGACTGGGAAGGTTCCCAGAGTGCCTGTGTTGCCACGTTGGATGGCGATACTTATTCTTTGGGCCAGAAAATAGCCAGCCTTCTGGTCCTGAGAAGCATCGATTAGGCGAGCACTGGGACCCCATGACCCCAGTGTCTCAACCCCAAACGGCTCAAATATGTAATCACCTGCTAGGTTAGCATATTTACGCCGTTTGAGGTCTTCAGCCGATGCAACAGCAGCGCCGGCACATCCGGATGTGCTTGGAAGGTGTGAAGGTGCTAAGGTGTCAACGCATGTAGCGTCCCACACCAAAGGCCTTCCCATCTTCCACGGTAGCAACGACATACCGTCCGGTCTCTTTCCATCGCTTCGTGCTAAACCATTTGGTTCACGTACGGCCGGAAGACCTGCGGTGGAAAGAGCCCTACGAATTATGTCGTTTAGAATAGCGTGCCGAGGTACACGACCTGCGCTTCTGCTACAAGAAAGACCATGGTGTCCCAGTTTATCGACGGCTACTCCACATATGCAACGATGCGGGGATACACAAGGTGTACCCAGCCGAAGGCAAGTGGCAATGCGGAAGGTTGTGTCGTCCAACATTGTACCGATGTTGGGCGATGGGAGCGCCTGGATCCATAACCCTGACTCCCATTCTCCATCAGCTAGTAGGCGTGCACGTTCTGAAATATTGACAGAAGTGTCAATTAGTGTATTAATAGAGATTGATCACGTATCAAGTATTGTACTTCCCGCTTTTTTTAATTTTTGTTTTTCATTCGCACTTTTTTCAGGGCAGGCAAGTCTTTTGGTCATACCACCTTGTCATTATTTATATTTTTCCATACAAAATGGTCTTCAGTTTTTTTTTAATTACTTCAGTTAATTTTTTACGCACATATTTTTTTGAAGCGCTATACAGTTTTTTTATGATATGACGTGTTACGGTGGGCGATTTAGTGAGGTTTAGGCGGAGTCTCAACCTTAAAATACAGGACAGTTATACCTTAAAATACTCAGTATTTTAAGGTATAACTGTTGATACGGCCCCTGCTAGGAAGTTAAATTAAACGACGTAAAACAATTAACGTTACTTTATTAGCAGGGAGCCTATAGGGTTTATATAATATAAGAAGCTAAGAGTGTGTCGATGGTATAGGATCACAACACTGTTATTCGGTAATGCCCGGTGCACTTAAGTCCACAGGCGACGGCGGTCGGCCGGCAGGATCCGCTGGTGTCCTCCAATCAATTTTGGTACCTGACGAGTTGCTCCGGGTCGAAGGCCACAGGAGCGACGGCGTAGCGTCTGGTTGCTCAGCAATCGTACTTCTTTTCAAATATGGCTTATCTAAGCCCCAAGGTAGTTCCCGGATTTTCGGAAACGGAAAACTAACTGCACAAGTTGCACCCACTGTTATAATAACTATACTTGTTCTGAATTAATTTAAATTTGGTAAATTCAATACTTCGTTAACGGTGGTTACGGCAGCCGTGTGTTGATGAGATTTCTATTATGCTAATTTGTCTCTCCGCTCGGTCTGCACGGGTTTTTCTAACCTCGGCTGCGGTAATGGAATTGTGCCGAATCCCACTCCGGTCATCTAGTGACGAGACAAACTACACATCGATGTCCGCGCGCGCGCTGCCATTGGCTGGTGGCTAAATCCTTACAGTTCGATCTCGACCGATTCACAGAACAATGAGCGAAGGAATTTTTGCATTATTCGAACCGGTCCGCTAATGTTCTAGTAGATTCCATCTAGTGATGTTACCAAATGCAATATCTTTGGTGTCGATGTTCACACATCGTAATAGTAGGTACCCGACGAACTGGGAGAAGGATTTTAACTGGGGAAACCATTAAAATCCGCCTATAAACTGCGATACATTCCTGAATCAACTGACGCAAGTTCCAATTCATACAACCTTCCATACTCCCTGCACGCAACCTTACATACTACCTAACACTCAACGTCTTCCTCCCGCGGAGGCAGGAAGACGAGTCTTACATACCCTGTCCGGCCCTATCTATCACGATGGGACGTACAACCTGCGCGTTGAGATGTTAACTTAGGCCCCAGCCTACTTCGACGGCACGTCCTGTCCAACTGAAATTTAACGACTGGACAACAGAGTCACTAACCGCTCTGACGTGCTTCGGGACCCAGGGAGCACATGAGGCTCCTCTAGATACAGGGAAAGCTTCTCATAAGGAAGCTTCACAAAACACAGTGAAGGCTTATTTTTACCCCCGGCAGTTAATACAGTGTAGACTAGACGTTCTTCATGCTACAGCTGCGGTTGCCACTGGAGTGGTCTATTCTACATGATCAGACTGAATTTCCTAACCACAATAAACTTAAATATATATTTCTAATACTTAAACTACATAGATACGATATAGGCACAAGGTAGTCCGTGCCTCAGGGTGGAACCCTGTGTGCGTGTTAGTCTGGTTCATCAACCCTAACGACCATATAACGGCAATAGTTGAAAACTCTACCACATGTTTATTTAATAAATTATGAACTCTAAACGCATCCAACTATATGAAGTGTGCCTCAATCCACCCACTTGTGGGTTTACAGGAAAACCAATCCAAACGTAGCTCCTAGCAAAACATAAGGCATCGAATCACAACTACTGGGGCCCTGGCCACAATAAATGGGATGAAGCTAAAAACACTACAAAACATATGGAACAACGTAACCATCAGGACGCTGCTCCTCCAATGCTAGCTAATTAAATGCAAGCTAATTCCAAAAGAAAGTCATCTCGAAGTCGTACGCGTGCTAAATTTCCACCATGTCCGCTAAAGTAAAAACTAATCCTATAATACCTACTAATATAATAATACTACGAAACGCTTCCGTCTCCTATTATAACTTTTTTTTTTTTTTTTTTTTATTATTTTTTTTTATATTTGGTTCGCCAAATTGACGCCGCCCGCCTGGTGGTAAGTCGTGACGACGTCTAGCGATTGTGGGCCACTCTCACAGCACACATTACTATTGAGAGTGGCCCTCAACTTGACGACCTACTGATGTGCCTCTTCACGCTCCGCTTAAAGAACCCAGGATTATATGTGGGAGGAAACACGTGCACAGGCAGGGCGTTCCAGGCCACTATCGTTCGGCAGAGAAACGAACGTTTAAAACGTTCGGTTCTCGCGAACATGCTATCCACTGTGTGGGGGTGGCATCTCTGCCCGGCACGAGTCGTTCGGGATCGGAAGGAAGAGGGTGGGATCAGATTGAAGAGCTCTTCAGAACACTCGCCGTGGTAAATACGGTAGAATGCGGCCAAGGAAGCTATTGTTCGGCGCTGAGCTAGCGGCTCAAGGCTTCCCGTTACCTCCGGACAACCAATAATACGGATAGCCCGTCGCTGCATAGCGTCGAGAGCGTCCAGCAGATACTTCGCGGAGCCGTCCCAGAGGTGAGAGCAGTATTCGACGCAGGGTCTAATCTGCGTCTTGTACAGCAGACACCTCTGGTCCGGTGTAAAGAATCTCTTTACCTTATTCAGTATTCCTAGTTTCCGCGAAGCTAGCCCTATACATCTTTCGATGTAGTTTTTATTATTGAGCTCTCGACGAACGTCTATGCCAAGGATATCAAGGTTGTCCTTCATTGGTAATAATGCATTCTGAAGAGAGGGTAGGGGAAGGAAAGGGGATTTCTTCGCAGTAAATGCACACGCCTGTGTTTTGCGGGCATTGAACTCGACCAGGTTCTCGGTACCCCATTGAGAGATACTGTCGAGGTTACGGTCGAGATCAGCCACGAGTCGTCGTCTCTCCTCCTCAATCTCAGATCGCCCCGCCGTCGGACGAACCGAGTAACTCCCGTGCAGTGTGCTGTCATCTGCATAGCAATGAATGTTCCCGAGGGATAGCATATCATTGATATGCAGAAGAAAGAGAGTTGGTGATAGTACGGACCCCTGCGGTACCCCGGCATTCACTTGCAAGAAGCGAGAAGCCTGGCCATCGCAGAGGACCCGCACTCGGCGCTCGTTTAAAAAGCTGGCAATCCAGCTGCACAGTTGAGGAGGTAGACCATATGCCGGAAGCTTGGAAAGGAGCGAAGCATGCCAGACCCTATCGAAGGCTTTGGCGATGTCCAGGCTAATAGCCAAGGACTCGCCGTGCCTTTCCATAGCCCCACCCCAGACATGCGTTACGAATGCCAGAAGATCACCCGTTGATCGCTTTGGCCTGAAGCCGTATTGTCGATCATTGATTAGCGAGTGATCCTCTAGGAATTGCATGAGCTGCTTATTTATAAGGAGCTCAAGCACCTTGCAAATGACTGAGGTGACAGCTATGGGTCGATAGTTGCCTGGATCGGACCGATCCCCTTTCTTGGGGATCGGTTGTACGTTCGCCTCCTTCCAGACCTCCGGCACGAGCCCTGAAGAGTATGACAGGCGGTACAGACGCGTTAATACTGGAGACAACTCAGCTGCACATTTTCGTAGCACCACCGCCGGAATGCCGTCAGGGCCACTGGCTTTCCGCGTGTCGAGTGACCGCAGCACTGCCCGTACATCACATTGCCTGATAACAATATCAGGCATTGTGTGGCCACAGTTGGCGATGGCGGGGGGCTGCAGGCCACGGTCGTCGACCCGGGAATTAGCCGCAAAGAGGTCTGCGAGCATATCCGCTTTCTCTTGGGCTTTGTGAGCCAGTGTTCCATCTGGGTAACGCAGCGGTGGCAGCGAGGGCTGACAAAAGTTAGATTGCACGGCTTTGGCCAGTTGCCAGAATCCACGGCTGCCCGTGGGATGGGAAGTGAGCTCCTGACCAAGCCGCGCGACGCGCTGGGCATTTAAGAGAGCGGTCTTAAAGGCCCTCTTTCTCGACTTTGTGGCCCGGTTGTACGCTGCTTTGAGGTGGCCCACGTTGGGGTCGCGCACAGCCCGGGCCCTGATCCAGGCGCGATATGCCGACTGTTTTTGTCGAACAGCTTTGGCACAATCTCGCCCGAACCAGGGACGGGCTCTGCGGATACTGGCGACATCAGTGAAAGGGATGTAATAATCCATCCCTAAACTGATCTCGCCAGCAATAGCAGAAGCACTATCCGAAGGAGCCTTTCCTACAAAGCAGCGCTGGCTCCAGGGGACGGACGCAAAATAATCGCGTAGACCGTCCCAATCCGCTGACGAGTAGTGCCATAGTCGTCGTGACGTTTGCACAGGACGTGCAGGAGGTGACACCTTCATGCCAGCGTGAACAACACAGTGGTCGGAACTACCCAGTGGGGCTCCTACCGAAACACTGTACTGGGCTGGGCGACTCGTCAGCAGTAGATCCAGCAGAGCGGGCGCGTGATCTGACCTGTCTGGTATCCGGGTGATCCCGCATACCATCTGGGTCAGACCGTGGGAGAGAGCGAACGCATGGGCGGCTCTACCCGCATGATCAGTCTTGAGGGACCCCAGCCATTCAATGTGATGGCCATTGAAGTCCCCCAGAAACACTAGGTCAGCGTTCGGGAACCGCACCTGCGCTTCATCAGCCGTCTCGCTGAGGTACTGGAAGAGCTTTGTTGTCTCAGAATCCCCTGTGTGGGATCGGTAGACGCACACGTAGATCTGGCTCATAGAGCCATGGTCTACGTGCAGCCAAAGGACGGAATTGGAGGGGTTCTCTAGGCAGCGCAACCGGCGGCAGCAAACATCCGCCCTAACGAACACGCACACCCCGGCTTTGTCTCGAAATTGTTCCTCGATGACATAGCCGGGGTAACACAGGTAAGACGTGTCGTCAGGGCGGCGTATTTGTGTCTCCGTGAGGAACATCACAGCGGGCCGTGCCGTCTCAAGGTGGTGGTGGACGGTATCGAGGTTCGCATGGAGTCCACGGACGTTAGTGAACTCCACCTCGAAATGTGAAGTTGTGGGGTTTCCTAGGGCCGCTGTGTAACGTTTATTTCTTTTTTGTTGCACTGCCATTGTAGATTTTGAAGAAGAAGCGTGAAGACAGGGCGACATTTGGTGCAGCAGTAAGTGACAAAGCGCAGGGGCTAGCTTTGTCTAGAACCGTGTGGTTAGGTCGGAGCCGACCCGCCGGACGGAAGGGCTCCCAAACCCCCCTGATGCAAGGCCGCCGCTACCCCACACCGGTTACCACCCGGAGCGGCGATCCCACATCAGGATTATGCGCAACATGTGGGGCAGCCTCCTGGGGTGGTTGGCCCCAGGCGGGCCCCATGACTGTGTTGCGGGCGGCCGCGGCAACGCCGTTGCTAAGGGTCTCCCTGGCCGGCGAATCGACCCACACCACCCACACTAGACTCCGTTTCGCCCCCACTGGTCCCATGCCTGCTGCACCATACATCGCCCCGGGCCCGGCGGTGCAGCTGCTGAACCCCTAACGCAACCCAGCCTGGGCTGGGTTACTTGGGGGGCTTTAGCACAGCTGCACGGTGGTACCCCCCCGGACCAACACTGTTGTACCACCTGGTACCCACGTAGGGGCCGAAGCCACTCCATAGGTACCGTAAATTAACGAGCCTCGTCCGTTTATCAGCAGGTGCGCCACTAGCAGGTGAGGTCGCTGGGGCCCTATAGATGTTGGTAGAGCCCCTTTGCACCCGTTCAAGGGCTACCCGTTCCGTAACCTAAAGTTTCCGTTCTGGCCTGATATGGAACGACTCACGAGTCTTGTTAGTCTGTTAATTCCATATAGGGATAACATACCACTTGACTCGTGGCCGCTCGCATCTGTGTGCACCTCGAATGGCAGATACAGATTAGGGCACGCTAAACTGGTGCCTTTATTAGTCATGGCTAATCTGATTCTCGCGCCGCGCGGAATAAACTGAGAGATTTTAACTATATTTTTTTTTTTATTAATAAATTTGAGTGCGTTTGACCGCAATCTTACCTGATGTTAAGTAACGATGCGGTCTAAGATGAAGCACGCAAACTCAAATAATGCCTATTTACTCTTGCCTTGAAAATCCCAAGATTATATGTATCGGGGAACAATGATGCAGGAAGGGAATTCCATTCCTTTGCGGTTCGCATGATGAAAGAAGAAGCGAATCGAGAGGTACGAAGAGGTAGTATATCGACCACATACTGATGGAATCTCAGACCACGCCTTGATGTCCGATGATGGAATGGTGCTGGTGGAATTAATTCATGCAATTCCTGTGCACACTCTCTGAAATGTAACCTGTAGAAGACACACAGACTCGCAACCAGACGGCGATGGTCGAGGCTCTGAAGTCGGTTACTTGTGAGCGCCTCATCGCTTATAAGTTTTCTGGCGCGTCTGTCAATAACTTCCAGGGCCTCAAGCTGGTAGCGGGCGGATCCACCCCAAAGGTGCGAGCAGTACTCCATGCAGGAGCGAACCTGTGCTGAGTAAAGACTCAGCAGTTGATTCAAGGTAAAATATTTACGCACCTTAGAGAGGATGCCTAGTTTTTTCGAAGCTGTTTTAGCCCTGGATTCAATGTAGTTTCCAAAGTTCAGGTTGGATATATGTATATATCAGACTTACGTTCTACAAGATTAATAATGATGCGAATGCTGAATTTCATTACCGATAAATATACTCACAATCGCGTAAATATTTAAATAGCAACCGTTGTCGGTATGCTAATCTCAAGTCAAGGCAATTTTATAAAATTAAAATTATAACAGCTGTCGAAAATAAAAATTTACAATTTGCAATACAAAGTGGGTAGATAATTTCAAAAAAAACAGCGACCGTTAAGTCTGCTGGAATTTACATACACAAAAATCAAAATGAAAAATAAAATCGAAAACAAAATGGAGGACACACAAAATTGTGCGTCAACCCTTGTGCCTTATAAAATTTAGGAAAAAAAAATTCTAATAGAGAGAAAGAAAAAAAAAGAAAAAAAAAGAATGGTCCTTAAATAAGGCCCAAGGTTTTTGGTGGGCTCTTACCACCTGCCTAACCTTATGGAAAATGAGAGGCAACTATTCAGTTGCCTTAAAAAAAAAGAATTTAGAAAAAAAAAAAATTTAGAAGCTATTCAGCTTCTAAGTTTTTTATTCGCTCCCGATCCAGTTCAGGAGGAAGGCACAAAAGTAGACACACTTAAACACATACAATAGTGCATCCGCTCACAGTAATATATTTGTGATCCTACCTACGACACACTTTATTTTTAGTTCGGGCGCCAGTGATACGGCCCCTGCTAGGAAGTTAAATTAAACGACGTAAAACAATTAACGTTACTTTATTAGCAGGGAACCTAGGGTTTATATAATACAAGTAGCTAAGAGTGTGTCGATGGTATAGGATCACAATACTGTTATACGGTAATGCCCGGTGCACTTAACTGGGGGTCCACAGGCGACGGCGGTCGGCCGGCAGGATCCGCTGGTGTCCTCCAATCAATTTCGGTAGCTGACGAGTTGCTCCGGGTCGAAGGCCACAGGAGCGACGGCGTAGCGTCTGGTTGCTCAGCAATCGTACTTCTTTTCAAATATGGCTTATCTAAGCCCCAAGGTAGTTCCCGGATTTTCGGGAACGGAAAACTAACTGCACAAGTTGCACCCACTGTTATAATAACTATACTTGTTCTGAATTAATTTAAATTTGGTAAATTCAATACTTCGATAACGGTGGTTACGGCAGCCCTGCGTTGATGAGATTTCTAATATGCTAATTTGTCTCTCCGCTCGGTCTGAATGGGTTTTTCTAACCTCGGCTGCGGTAATGGAGTTGTGCCGAATCCCTACTCCGGTCGTCTAGTGACGAGACAAACTACACATCGATGGCCGCACGCGCGCTGCCATTGGCCGGTGGCTAAATTCTTATCTGTTCGATCTCGACCGATTCACAGAACAATGAGTGAAGGAATTTTTGCATTATTCGAACCGGTCCGCTAATGTTCTAGTAGATTCCATCTAGTGATGTTACCAGACGCAATATGTTTGGTGTCGATGTTCACACATCGTAACACTGTCCAAATAATTATTGTTTGTGCTAATTACGTTTTTTTTATTGTAACTCAACTCTTTTTTGTTTATGACCATTCAAAAACCAGAATGTTGTATTGACTTAATCGAACTTTGGCTGTATACGTTTTTTTCCATTACCTCAAGATGTGCTGATATTTTATTTTTACTTTTTCGCCCTAGGGCCGAAATGTATCACTTTCAACCCGCATATCAGGTTAGCAATGACCCACTTTCAGAGCATGAGAGATGAAAAATATTTTGTTTCCCTGGTCACATGCCAAAGTATGTTTCCCAAATTTTTCATATAATACAGATCAATTCCGGCGCTTCGCCGGCCGCTGCCGCGGCACGCTCGCATCGCTCGCTCGGTTCGCACTCTGTTGTGGTCACAGTTCTAACCTAACCTAACCCACTTCTACCCATTCCGGATACCCAGACCAGACTGTGTGAAGTTGGTTCTGCAGCGATTTCTTTCTGTCACTAAATTCTGTAGAACAATCATGTTGACTTTTAAAATCAGAATGTCGTGTTTCGGACCGAGAACCCTTCGAGCATTTGACTCTTTGAACGTATGAAAATCGGAAAACTAACAAATCTCATTAATGACTTTCGGTAAAATAAGTTTCGTTATTTTTAATAATAGACATTACAATTCTTATGTATTATGAAATTCGGACTTTTGAAAATCGGAACATCGAAATTCGGAATAAAGTTTATTGGAGTATTTGGGTGTTCCCCTTAAATTATAAAAAGCAATTGTCTATAATGAAATCATAGACTGTGACTTAATTATATAATATAATATATGAAATGAAATGATTTATTTATTAAACAATGGTAAGTAAAATGTTTTTAAGAAAAAACCTTTTAAATTTATATAATAGCAAAACAATGGTAAGTAAAATGTTTTTAAGAAAAAACCTTTTAAATTTATATAATAGCAAAACAATGGTAAGTAAAATGTTTTTAAGAAAAAACCTTTTAAATTTATATAATAGCATTAATTTTTCGCAGAATTAAAAGGTCAACAAAACGTCGACAATTGTTTCGCCTCTAAACGAGGCATTATCAAGACTGTCTCAGAGAGAACAGCTACTTTTTACAGCTAGTTTTTTCTTAAAAACATTTTACTTACCATTGTTTTGTCATGGATTTTCGCCAAGTAACGCCTGTTTCTATCCAATATTTATATAATAGCATTAATTTTTCGCAGAATTAAAAGGTCTCAGAGAGAACAGCTGTTCTCTCTGAGACAGTCTTGATAATGCCTCGTTTAGAGGCGAAACAATTGTCGACGTTTTGTTGTCCTTTTAATTCTGCGAAAAATTAATGCTATTATATAAATTTAAAAGGTTTTTTCTTAAAAACATTTTACTTACCATTGTTTTGTCATGGATTTTCGCCAAGTAACGCCTGTTTCTATCCAATATTTGATTTATTTATTTGTAAAGGTCACTAAATGGCTCTTACAAACGTCAGCAGTATGGCAATATATATATATTAAAATATGGCCGGTGGCGGCGCAGTGGTCCCACCTAGGCAGCTCACCATCCCTGAGGTCCCGGGTTCGATTCCGGGTCGAATCAAATTATTTGTGCTATCCACAAATTATTGTTTCGGAGTTTCAGTATTTTTATGTATAATATGTATGTTGTAAAAAGTTTTTAACATCTTACTTACCATTACTTTAATATGTATGTATTTACAAATAAATGTACAAGTATGTTTATCAGTCGTCTGGATTCACAGCACAAGCTCATATTAGCTTAATTTGGGCTAGATGACGTCGTGTGAGTATGTCCAAAAATATTTATTATTATTTATTAAAATATTTATTCCCGATTATAAAAACAGTAGGTACCTATCTCAGAACAACGATGTCCTATACGTACCACCTAATTACAAAATTCTTTCACGTATTTTTAGCCTTTATAATCACGTACCCGGAGTTTTCCTGACTCGACTTCATACAAAGTTCTTAACTTCTTAACCATATTTCAGAACATGCCTTTGTTTATATTTAGGCTCGAAGATAGCTCAAGTATTTTAAAGTTTTGTCTCGGCGGTATTAAGTTTCGTAAAGTTTGAACAGATTCTTGAAATCCGACGTACCTACCTGTTTGATGTGGCAGGAAAGTTGAGTGTTGAGGCTTCGGGCGGTTGAAATGAGATATGCAGTACGAAATACGACTAAGCACTCAAAAAGTTTTAGACGCGAATGAAAATTGTTCAGAATTAAATGTTCTTACATACATTATGGTGTTGCCATACTAATTGATATCACGTTTTGTACTTTATGTATGTGTTAAAGAAAACCGGGTTTTCTGTATGGAGGTAAAAAAAACCTCACGAACATTAAAAACATTATTTGGGCTTTTCGCCCCATTTCCTTTGGCAAAAAAAAACATGGTTTAAATTAAGGAACACTTGTGCAAAGTTTTGTAGAGATCGAATAAAAGTTGTGGTCTGTGGCTACTCCACAACAGATATACAGACAGACATACGAAAGCAAAGTTTGTCCAATCTCGAAATGTAAACGCTTCGCTCGCTCGGTCAATTAATTAAATACTAACATTATTTACAGAAACTCGTGTAAAAAATCCTCCGCGTCATAACTGACTGGGAAAGAATGCTAGCGGCATTGCAATGTTGAATGGCGATACAAATTTTCAGGAAATAACCAAACATCTGTTCAAAACAATCTCGTTCGCATTACAAAACACACACACACATATAACGCCTGTATCCCCGAAGGGGTAAGCAGAGGTGCATTACAAACCCACAATTTGACAGTATTTTTTATCCCACGTAATTATAGGGGGCAAGCCTATTACACCGGGCAGTCTAGAAAGTGGGTTATGTCAAAAATGGCCGAATTTATTTAATAAAATAAGCAGCTATATTATAATTTTGAAAACTAAATTTGAAACTTGTTGCCTTGCCATGAAATGTTGATGAAAGGCAACGAAATCTTACGTGCCAGCCGCTATGGCACAGCCAATTAAAGTCCTGGGCATCTCGGACTCAAATTACAAAACCGCATCAAAATTAATACATCCATTCGGTAGCTATAATGCCACAGACATGATACATAGATACACGTGCATTTTTAAATTTGCGTTTTATGTCCGAGATTAAAAATGCACGTTGGCAATCCTTTTCTGTTGTGCGCAACAAAGTGTTATTTTCATAATACATCCAGATGATAAATGGGAACGATACCGCGGGACTTGGAAACCATTACAATTTTATGTTTCAGTAATGTTACAATTTTCTTGGTAAATGCCTAGGTGACACTATATCATAACTTGGCGGATAATTCAGTTTAGCTTAGCTTGGAAGGCGAAAGATGAATTCATTGATTATTGTTGTTTAGGTTCTATGTTTGAAATACAATACCAACCTATTGCCGCTAATCGGGTACCTACTTAAATACTCGCTAGAGCTTCTCAGTTCTTAGTGAGACCATTATAAACCCATAATTTATTGAACGTATGTAACTATTAAGTAGATTTTGATAGGTATATCGAAAGAGCTCTATAGTTTAGGTCTCACCTCAATAACCTTTATTATTAAATAAACTTCTTTTCTTCCTTGTTCGACCTTCGAGAATTGTTGTATCCCGGATTTAAAATTTCCATACATAGCATCATCCGTAGCATCATGCCTTTTTCCCCGAAGTGGTAGGTAGAGGTGTGCAAACACACCCACATCTCGCCAGCTATGTTAGGTCCCATGTAATAGGGGGTGAGTCTATTGCCATTTACCGGGCACAAGTTCCAGACTCTGGGATAATTATCTGGGTAAAATTCTAAAGAGAATTATACATTATACACCAGACCCGGGAATCGAACCTGAGACCTCGAGCGTGGCAGTCCGTACATAGTACCATTGTGTCACCGAGGTCGTTAAAATTTCCAATAATAACTTAATTAATCTTTTGTGAAATACGTCGACCTCTCGACATGGAATAACAATTTACATAATATTTGAGCGAAATAAAAGTATTATTATAACCGTCTCGCCGCTGTTAATTTGTTTGTACAAACAAATAAATGGTCACTTTTAATAAATATGTAAAGTGGACAACAACCAACAACGATTTCGCTTTATAGTATTAGGCTATAAAGCGAAATCGGTCAGGTTAAAGGTAAGGTTCTGTTCAAGCGATTCCTTCATTTTACAGATAGTTACAGCCGTAATAACAAAAGCCCTTTGAGTCATAAAACAATGTCTGATTCAGTACGAACTTTGTATCGTTATTTCTAGTTTTGTCTCGAAACTGCGACGTGACTTGCGAGCTTATTTCGAGAAATAACATTGCTTGTCAAAGAACATGACAAAAAGTTTTCATTCATTATTCTTTAGGAACACCCCACAGAGCAACGAATGTCAGACCTGCGGTAGGTACCGGGGAACACCCAGTTGAATCTTTTTAATCTCATTATTAGAAACTTGTTTCAAAAAGTTTGATAACTGGTCTTTATTTGATATATTTACTCAATAGCGTTTGACTAGACAAAGTTGGTTGACCTTTCATTACTATAATTAATAATTTTAGCTACCACATTCAGACTATAATAAGAAGTTTTCAAACGCCGTAAGTTTCGAATCAGTTCAGTGAATCGCTAATAATTGTAAAAAGTTTCAGTGATTTAGAACTAATTTCGCCCATTCCATTGGATCGAGGTTCATGTTATGAGTGTGAAGAACTGCCACGATGGTGACACGTTGTACGGGAAAATTGCCATAAGAATGTATTGAAGTGTGCCAACTGTAAGAAGGAAGAGAGGAAGACTGATTTGCCTGAAGAGATGATGACTGACAGGGATAAGTGGAGAAGATATCCAAAAAATTAGGGCATAAGGGAAGGTCGATGACGATGAATTAAATACCCTTGGTTCTAATTAAAAAGTATAGTTCCGTTAAAAACCCCAGCATTGACTGTAAAAAAAAATATTTGGGAGTTTTTTAATCAACCGTATAAATCAGTGTACTGATGGTCATGAAAATTATATATCATGTTTTTATAGTAAGTATCAGTTTCGCATGGTGACAGAATGCGCAGTTGCTCTTAAATACTATCAATCACAAAATTGATGAACACTACTAAAACTGTCAGAATTTATGTCATATCGGTGAATTATTATAGCGAACAGGACATTCAGAACATTATTCATGACAGCCTTAGGACACAAATTAAACATAATTTTAGTATGAATCATACATTTATAACTAGAAACAAATTAAATGAAATCTAAGATATTTTACAAGCTATTTATTACTAAATACTAATTAAAACAAAATATCGAATTATAAAGTTACCTACATATTTATTTGTTCTTTGTTTTTTGAATCCGTGGCCGTAAACCTCTGGTAAAAGAATTTCCAGTGGCGCCCGGCGGACCTTGGCCACCTGTGTGTCCGCTACGTGGTGGTCGGGTTTTAGCCCCCATCTTTGGGGTCGGGGTTTATTCCGCGTCGGTGAGTGAAGACATCCGTGGGGTGAAGCCCCACAGCACGCAGTCCGTCTAGCCAGCTTCTGTAAGGACGGTGGGTTGCTAGTCCGTCGTCCTCAGGCTCCGATCATGGAGGTCGATGGTCCTGCGCGTAGTTACGTCACACTTCGGTACTTAGCGGGGAGGGCACGCTCCCTCAACCTACCGGCAACCTCCTTCATCAGCATAACCTGCTCGCAGAAGGAAACGACCGCGTTCCACTGGCTCCCGCTAGAGACCATGGCTCGTAGCATATTTCAGCAAGAGTATCTATCTATCTATCTATCCGAGGCCCACAACGAGGTCCTGGTACCGAAACAGTCCTAAAATATTACATAATATTAGTTTTTGTTCATATTTGGAAATGTGACTAATGTACTCGTAAGTCAACAGAAATGACAAATTACTTATAGTGACGAATGGGACTTATATTTAGATATACTAATACTTATCTACATCAGAGAAGAAACTAAATCGATTAGGACAATAGCAATCATAGATATTGTTTAGAGACAATAGAAATGATTGGAGTACTATTGATACGTGATTCAATCATAGAAATTGCATTACGTCCGCACCTGTGTCTTGTAGACGTAGCTTGTAGATTACAATCGTAACCTCTATTCCTCTGTTAGGAATATTTAGTACTATTTTAGGACGTGGTTACAAATTTCCGGGTAATTAGAACGTATTTAGTGTAAGATTTCTGCGTTTTACCAAATTTTACGAAATAATTTACAGGAGTTTTGAGGTAAAATTCGGCGCTCTAAAGCAACGCGGCGACGCCGAGTTGATACCATTATGTTTGTAATATTAGAGGTCTTAAAATATATATATATATAGAAATGGGGAATGTCCCCCTTAGCTCTCGAGAACTGCTTATGCTCCAATGATGGTTGACCCCTCTGTGGATAGCCCTCGATCTGGAGGCAAACCAAAAAATCGAAAATTTGACCTAGCTCTAAGACCTATGGCGTGGTGCGGCGCGAAGCACCGCGCAAGACACCGTACTAGTTAAGAAAGAAATTATAAATAAATCACAAAAACTCGAACCCACGGCCATTCCCTGACAGGGGGAATACTCTGACCACTGAGCTACGATGACCAATACCGACAACATCGAATTTTTGCTTCATAATCATATTCATAATTTCTAAATCGCGCTATTAAGGTTGCGCTTTATTTATTATTGCTTTCTTAATATTTTAAGAATAGTTTAAGCAAACTAATGAATGCTTTGAAATAGAAAAATATATTAGAGGTCTTATTCAGTTACTTACCAGCCCAAGACTACTTATATCTCTATATATAAAAATGAATCCCTATTTCCCTTGGTCACGACATCACGCGTGAACGGCTGGACCGATTTGGCTAATTTGGGTCTTAAAATATTCGTGGAGGTTCAGGGAAGTTTTATAAGCAAAATTTCAGGTGGTACGAAGTTCGCCGGGACTACTAGTATTATATAGCTTTTGTAATTTATATCGTAAAGTGATATAATATTATTTTGTACCACGTTTGTTAGACAAATCAGAAACAGTATTGTTACCGCAATTTCCAGATCCTAAAATAAATTACTCTACTCAATAGCAGCGACCAAATTTCCTTACTTTCACAACGACCATATGTGTTATTTTTTTTTCATGCCGACTTTCCTTATAAATCTCGCACGACAGCCTCTAGTGACGTTATGTGTCAGGCAACACCCTGTATAAATCATAACTGAGCCTTTCACTGTTTTTGTGGCTACCGCTGTTTATTACAAGTCGAGTTAGTCAAAAGGGAATTCTTACATGAATATAAGTACGTATTACTATTTCATATCAAATTCGTTGGAGTAATAAAAATAAATATCTACATTTGTGCTAACACATTTATATTCTTTTACGACTGAACAAACTCTAAACCACAACAAGTTATTAATTTGCATCATTACCACAATTTCTATTCAGAAGCATTTTATATATCAGAACCCAAGCCACAAGCAATATGTCTTTCAATTTCGCCAATTTGTTAAACGAGGTAAAAACTGTTATAAAGTATACCGAAAATATTAATAAATACAGCAATTTCTTGCGTATGAGAAAACACTGATACATCCTGTATAGAATAACAGAGTAAAGCAAAATAAACTTTATTTAAATAAGATAAGGTTGGGTTTGCTTTACTAATTCGTTATATAACTCGTTGGACTATTATCTTTGTGTTATATGAATATGTCGCAGTCGTTCCGCGAGATTCGTATTTTGTTATGTTATTCCACTTAGATGGATAAGCATCTGTTGATATTATTTTGGCTCGTGAGTCTTCAATATCACAACGTAATTTAAAACAATATATTTGTATCATTTATGTGACATTTTTTTGATTTTTCTAACTGACTATCTACGAATTTTATCTGACAGGATTTAGTACAACTAATACTAGATTGTATTTCTAAAGGTTAATATTGGTTTGTTCTGTGTCAAGATGTAATTTATCTGTTACTGTATTTATAAGTATAAGTATGTTTCTCAGCAACACTTAAATTAACTTACTTTAAGCTATCTAGCCCAAAGTAAATTAATTTAAGCGTAATTTAAGTGTAAGTAAGTTAATTTTTACAGAGCACCGTCTGGTGCTCTGTAAAAATTACATTAGAAATTAGAATTCAAATGTAAAAAATATTTACAGTGCAAAATATCGTTTAAAAAATTCTTCGCGTCATTGCCGTATAGAAAGGTTCCCAGAATGCTGGCTGTGTTGTCACGTTGGATGGCGATACTTATTCTTTGCGCCAGGAAATAGTCAGCCTTCTAGTACTGAGAAGCATCGATTAAGGGTTTAGTAATGTCTCTATCAAGGTAACAACTGCTCGGACCCCATGACCCCAGCGTCTCAACCCCAAACGGCTCAAATATGTAATCACCTGCTAGGTTAGCATATTTAAGCCGTTTGAGGCCTTCAGCCGATGCAGCAGCAGCGCCGGCACATCCGGATGTGCTTGGGAGGTGTGAAGGTGCTAAGGTTTCAACGCATGTAGCGTCCCACACAGACATACCGGTATTTTTCTTTCTGACCAAACCCCCGAAGAGGCCACACCGGTGGCCAAAGTACGCCGGGCGCCACTGGAAATGCCTTCAGTGTCACCAGAGACGCCAGCAGCAATGGACATGGGAGCGGCCGCGGTCTTTCCGGTCCGGTTAGGTCTACGAGCTGCGCTTCTCAAATTAACATTAGACAGAATTATTTGCAGCAACAATTCGGATTAAATAAATTACGAGTTTTGATATAAATTTCAAATCTCGTAATTACCACAATCCGAACTTCTGCAGCGAATATTTCTGTAATCACATAACGCCATTAAGCTGTCCCAACTCAAACCTGATATAAATTTCCTTCTACATTATATCCAGGCCAGCTCGTTAACTGACATTCTACCGGTCGGGAAATAGCTTACTTGAAAATTTCTCCGACTAGGTATTTCGATCAAGCATGCACGGTGTAGGTGACGTTTTAATAAAACGATTTTAGTTTGAAAATAGTGTATTCTAGTTAATTATTTTTTAAATCGATTTTGACGTGGATCGTTGACTGGCAGAGTTAACGACTATGACGTAGTGTACTGCATGAAGTTGAGTGATTGATTCTCGATAGCGTTTTCATCATCTTTGTAAATATCCCCATAGCCCAATATGTGAGTTAATAGGGCATTTTACTTTCCTCTAATGGGTGCTAAGGGATCAACAACTTAGAGGCCCAAGATATATATTCTCTTTATATTTATATATATTTTTGGACGTTCTCACACAACGTCACCTAGCCCAAATTAAGCTAGCTTGTGCTATGGGATTTAGACAACTGATAAACATACTTATATATTTCTAAATACATTCATAATATATTATATAGAAAACACCCAAACTCCGAAACAACCATTTGTGGATCACACAAATATTTTATTGAACCCGAGGCTCCGGAGTGGAAAGCCACATCACCGAAGCAGTTCATATCCTCACCTGCGGACAAAGGAACACTCTGGGAACAGCAATATGGTCGAACATTATTACGTGGGATCTATAAAAGTCTGATGTATTGCTGGGCGTAATAAACAACGCCTCTGAAGACAGAGGCGTTGTTTATTACCTCACATACACACATACAAAATCATATTATTTTTTACCCGAAGGGGAAGACCCCTTCGGGGAAAATAATATGATTTGGTATGTGTGTATGTGAGGTAATAACGATCAAACTTTTCTGTCTTTGTCGAGTTTGTCGTTCCGAGCTTAACTTTATTAACTTATAGCTCTTTTACTTTGACTTGCTGTCCATTGATAGGTAAATATTTTATTAACAGGTCGGAAAATAGAACTTTAATATAGCCGTTTTTTTTAAATTTCTTCTAATTTGGTTACCTCTATAATAGTAAAATCGTCGTAAAACTGTTTGCAAGCAGAACTAATGTTACGAAAACAAGTATGATATGATTCTTTTTATAACGCTTGACAAGAGGTTACCTAATTAGAAAAAACCTTTAATTGTAAAGTTTGGAACTAGACGAATATAATGACGTGTAAAATCCAAACATTTAGTTTTTTACATAGTTCTGAAGTGAGAACCAATAATAAAAAAAAAATAAAGAATAATAAAACACTGAACTTCACTATATTATATAATTTCAACAACTCTTATAAATACACGGAAGGTCTGTGGGCTAGTTACACTCAGCGACCCTTGAATGCCCTACGCGTACAGTATACGTAGGTCACACTAAAAGTTTTGCGTAACTTAAAAAAACAACATGTTAAAACCAAAATATTAAGTTTATTGCTTTTCAAAATACTCTCCTTTACATTTTAAACATTTTTTCATGCGATCGAAACATTTTTAAAACAGGAGGACCACAGATCTAAAGGCATGTTTTCTACGTGCTGATTGAACGCTATCACTGCCTCTGCGGAGTTGGTAAAAGTGAAACCTCTCATCAAATCTTTGATTTTGGGGAAAATACAGAAATCACAGGGTGCTAGGTCGGGGCTATGCGCAGGATGGGTGACGAGTTGTACTTTTTCGGAAGCTAAAAATGACTTTGGTTTGTTGGCCGTGTGTGAAGAAGCGTTGTCATGATGTAGGAGAACGCGGCTTTTGGGTCGCCTTTCGCGAACTTTGTCTAACACCCTGGGTAAACAAATGGTAGAATACCACTCGGCATAACACTCTTTTGATCTTCAAGTGGAATTGTACAGATGGGACCCGTAGATGAGAAAAAAACGAGATAATTTTTTTACCAACGTTTCTCGCCTGCCTCACTTTTGTTAGCTTGTTCTCATTTTCAAACACCCATTCACAAGATTGCTGTTTTTTTTTCGGATTCAAAACAATAAATCCACGTTTCGTCTCCTGTGACAATGTCATAAACAGCATTAGAATGTTCAGTAGTATCTGTGAGAACCATTCCGAAGTTCCAGTTCATGAGTGATCCAACGACAACAAAGTTTCCGAACTTCAATTCATCGTGTAAAATTTTCTGGATTTGACTCATACTAATCCTCAATAGTCCTCGAATTGTCTCATATGTAATCCGCGGGTTTTCTTCAATTAATCGCTTAACAGTAGCCACATTATTTTCGTTGACGGCAGTTGAAGGCCGCCCTTCACGAAATTCGTTATGTAAAGAAACTCGACCTCTCTCAAATTCAACAAACCATCGCCTCACGGTGCTCAAACAAGGTGCTTCTCTCCCAAAAGCATTTTGAAGACGAGCGGCACAGTCTTGCGGAGGGAGAGAACTTTTAAAATCATAAAAAATCATCGCTCTAAAATCTTTTCGACTTAATTCCATTTTCGTTGCATACGTAGAACATTGATGTGTGATAAAAACTATTGACAAATGATTTCCCGCCAATTGTTTTTTTTATTACTAAGAAGGTTGCAACGTTTAAAAAAATTTAACATTCGAAATTCAAATAGTTCCGATTAGCTAGAAGTGCAAAACTTTTAGTGTGCCCCATATAATAGCGGATTCAGAATGTTGTTGGGATTGTCTCGTTATTGCAGTGCATCGGGTATGTTCGCAAATAGTTACACTGCGGACTTCTATGCCATACTCCGTAACAAGACAGTGTCTGCACTGAACAATATTCGAAGTAGTCGTAACAGCATTCTGAAGACAATAGATTGTAGTTACGAATCGCCAATGTATCGTCAGCTTGTGAGGCGTACGATTGGTGCGGTCACTTAAATTATATTAATCACTAACACGACTAACATAGTCATAAGATAAATATCGTTTGTAACTAATAATACTTACAAATTATGGAATTGTATTATCTGAAATAAATATTTAAATAAATAAAAATAAATGTATTTGATTAAATAATAATAAATATGTTAGGACAATTCACACAACGCCATCTAGTCTCAAACTAAGCAGAGTTTGTGATATGAGTACTAGATAAACTGATATAAATATTTAAATACATTTTTTTAGTATAACATACATATTATACGTAGGAAACACCCAGACTTCGGTACAAACTTCACATAAAGTTTGCCCGCCCGGGAATCGAACCCGGGACTACCGACCACGCCACCGAAGCAGATTATAAAACGAACTCTTAACAAACAGTAGCTGCTTTAAAAATCTCATTATCCCATGAAACAGTACAATTCAGCCTGAAGCGACGAAAATAAAACTTGAAACGAAATTGGCCGTTAGATATTTAATTAAACAACCAGTCGTTGTAATATCTTAGATCTACAGTCCCGTGCAGGGTCGACATGATGAAAATTAATTCTTAACCCCAGGTTTGGATTTTACATCGGTTTTTTAAAAATTTAATGTTAAAATATCTTATAAACGATGTATGCCGTATGGCTATAGTTTACTTTCTAGGGTATATTTGGCTTTTCTCAAGTCAGCAGTAAAATGTACCAGTTGGACTAGAACCCAAATAAAAGAAGGTAAATGTCTTAATCTGTAGAAGGAAGAAAGAAAGAAGAAAAGAAAAAACGTTTAATTTGAACACAGAATGACACAATACAATAGATACTAGGTAGGTACACAATTCCACACAATACAAAAAAGAGGCAAACACAAAACGATAGACATAATATAAACTAGTGGGAATTGGGCACCCATACGCCAGCGCTGGTAAAGCCATCAAGTGTCATCCCAATTTAAAAAAATAGGTCTGTAGCAAATATTGGTCTCATTTTCCATTTAAGTATGGTGTACTAACTTTTTCTTGTAACACGTAAAAGTAAATCGAGCATATTCAAATTCACATTTGTGACTATTTCGTCAGAACATTATCCCTAAAAGTGAACTTAAACTTTTAAGTTTAAATTTATTTTCAGGGAGAATAAGAATAAGTTTAATTTTATTACGTTATAATTCAGCCCAAAATTACATACATTTTGCAATCTAAAGTCTGACAAAATTTGAGTAACTATAAGATACCTTTTGTGACATGGAAATCATGACAGTTTAAAAAATAATAAATAGGCTTTTTTCTACGTCCTTCCCTGTCTCTTACGTCCATTGCCGGGCTTCTCTGGTACGCTTCAGAAGGTATTTCCAGTGGCGCCCGGCGGATTAATAAATATTCTGGCGAAAAGTGTTCGTCTAATAATGCTTCTGTTTACCCCTTCTGTGAGACAGACTTTCGATATACCACCTGAAGATTCTAAAGTCATTAAATCCCTAAACTCATATAATCTCAAATTAACATCATTATAGTTTTAAAGGCGTCCCCCCGAAGAGTCCCCCAGTAATTGTTTGACGTAGATCTACATTCATGAGATCACAATATTCCAGAGAATTCCAATTACGTTGAAGGTGTGCGTGATTGGAATACAGGATGGTATAGTTATTATGATAGACGGGACAGGAAAATCTGGTGTTAGTGGAATTAATACTTGTCTATCCACTCAGCAGTCCGGGCTCGCTTGACTATTATAGTGTGACACGTCAGCCCCAAACTGGCGCGGAAAGTGGCGGAAATACTTTCCTCCCTTGATGATAAAAACCTTTGTAACAGCTTAAATATAATAGCTAAAAACACCGAAAAATTGCTGGACGTGTATAGTTGAAACTTATCTATTTCAAAACTCGATATCCTACCATTAAAGAGTAGAGATCGTTTGTTCGTACTTATCCAAACGAATGGTGTGTTTAATCTCCGAAGCAACTGACCGGCCGGCTTTTGTTGCAGTTTTTATAGATCTTCTTGGAGAACATTAACAGTTAGACTCTGATCAATATTTAATGTATTTGATTATTGTAGAGTTCGTAGTCATAGGATTGTTGACGCAAAAGGAGTCGTGGGCACGCTACTGCATAGAATAGCACAAGTTTTCAACGCAGTGGCTGCTTTTGTTCAGAAGTTTCTGTGGTTGCGCTGTCACAGCGCTACAATAACTATAACAGTGCTATTCCCTATTCAGTGCTATTACTAACAATTGTCCTTATTGAATAAAGAAATCGCTACTTGTAAACTACACACTATGAGACTATGTATAGGTACTAAATATGTTGTTCAAACCGAAAAATGGTTTAAAAAGGACTCAACATCTTATCGTTCAGAAATCGTTCAGAAAAATCGTACAGAAGATAGGGTTTGTATATACTTGTACAGCTCCTTTGCTTTTTAACAAAAATATAGTCTCCCGTACAAAATGGAATCCGGACAAAACGGTTCAACAAAGAACAAACTACAGGCATGTAGGTTAGCTAACATTATTGTAGTAAGAAAATATCTAGCAGGTATTTATTACAAGTTTTCGGGGAACATTCCACCGTGGTTGTACTAAATCTAAGCTTTCATATTGATAGCGCAAACGTGCCGTCTATGTAGTAGCAGAGAGCACTCGGAATTTCTTCGTAGGCAATAAAAATAATTTCTGCTCGAAGATTTATACGGACAATTTCTGTTTCTTTGTAAACTACTTCGCAAAAAGGAAGTTCCCAGAAGAGGATTTTTATGTTATAAGCTTAGTAGTAGACTTTTTTATTAAATTTCAACCTACTATAAAAATAGTCTGCTTGAATGTGCACCGTCAGGCAGGCAGACATTTATCAAATGCCCAGTAACAATAGGCTCATAAACGTATTGATATGATCACAAATTTCGATGTCTTGGGTCATTGGCGTGTTGGTCAGTTGGCATGAACTTTTCTCCCGGAAAGTGAACTGTCCCTGGTTCGATTCTAGCCCAAGACTATCATTTTGCGATTCATTTGTATTGTTAAAAATACACACTCTTTTTCAAATTACTTGGGACTAAACTACTTGGGATTATTATGAAAATGGGATCCACAACAAAACCTTCAACCGAGAACAATCTTCTACTGTGACGTCAGTTAATAATAGAACTAATAAAGTAAGAATGTATTTGGCTTCGTATTCGGTTCATATTTGGTTTTTCCTTTATTTTTGCTATTGAGGGTCACCTGAATCACGAATCCGGCCTCTATACGATTAAATCATTGCTTCTTCTTGCATTTAAACTAGCGGGAGGCAAGGAACCCTGCTTGTTTCAATAAATAAATAAATATTTTTTGGACATTCTCACACAACGTCATCTAGCCCAAATTAAGCTAATATAAGCTTGTGTTATGGGATCTAGACGACTGATAAACATACTTATATATTTCTAAATAGATACATATTATACACAGAAAACAGCCATACTCCGAAACAAACATTTGTGGATCACATAAATAATTTGATTCGACCCGGAATCGAACATGGGACCTCAGGACCGGCAGTCGCATACTCATACCACTGCGCCACCGAGGCAGTCAATGCGACCCAAGTCACCCTCACCTGAACACGGTGCATCTACTGACAGAAAGAGGACTACCAAATGGACTGTCGAAATCTGAGCGATATAAGCAACTGTTATGTTTACCCTTTTGGGGATAAAGCCGTGATATTATGTCTGTGAAACTTCATATTTTTCATAGTAACACAGTAAACAGATTATAACAATCCTTACATCTTAATACTGTTGTTCTATGAACGAATAAAAGTTCATTTTCGCTTGTCCACACTACCATGATTACCAAGCAAAAGTGCGAACAAACATTGTGTACTCATAATTAATAGGGTGACCATGTGGATTGTCCCTTCTAAGAGATTATCATCATTGCCATGTTACTCTGGGGTGCTAACACTGGCGTAACATTCTTTATCGTCTGTTTGTTAGCAGGAGCACTGCATGTAGGTGAGAATAACTTAGGCCATTGAGATATTGATTAAGCTGCTTATAACCCATCAATCTAGATCTCTCATTTAGTAGGATACTAGCACTTGAAAATAAGTTGCTTAAAATTTTAAAGACTATATTATAAAGTTAAAGACAGAAGATGTAGTGAGTAAGATTGAAAAAGGGATGCTTAGATGATCCGGGCACGTAGAAAGGATGGTTGAAAGAAGATTGACGAAACTGATACATAAGGCGGGCGGGAATGGACAGGCAGGTAAGGGTCGACCTAGGCGAACGTAGTTCGACCAAATCGGAGATGTTTTGACCAAAGGCCAGGTCAAGAGTACCCAGAACAGGAGAGCGTGCATGAAGATAGTTACGAAAGTGGAAGAAGCGAAAGAAGTATGCCAGGATCGTAGCAAGTGGAATTCCATACCCCCATGGGAAAGAGGCGTGACCATATGTATGTATGTATGTAAAAAAGTTTTTGAAATTGCCTAAATGCAGCTCGTAACTGCACGAAACTATGAAGCAATAGTTAACCACTTTTGCACTGAAATATCAGTAATAGAATCGATTGTACTTTGAATTTAGACTACGTTCAACCGACATCCCGCTAATGTATATACTCGTAAAACTACATTGGCTGTATTGGATTGGATTCATCCAATCAAAATGCGAGAATGACATTGTGTTCATACTCCAAGCACGTCTATGCATTGTTAGTATGTTTCACTGTTATATTTAGATACTGTTGGCCCGCGGTTCCGCACATATAGAATAGTTTCCTCGTTCCCATTTCCCACAGAATTACATTAAAAGGACAAAATGTATCAGGAAAACTAGGATATAAACCATTTATGGTCCAATTCCTGTATAAATCAGGTCAACAGAAGCGGTACATGAATTTAAATTACAAATATCACCACAAAATACCAAACATACACTTGACATTAGTTGGATTTTTAATATTATTAAAATCTGGTATGTCAGTATTCAGTATTATCAAACTATTTTGGGGTACACTACATAAATACGAATAACTTTATTCCGTCAGTCACAAATACGAATTTCAAAATACCGATTTTCATAATTCCGACTGGTTCAAAATTCCGAATATAACAACTCCGATTGATCATTATTCCTATTTTTGTAATTCTCCTAAATTTCAATATTCCTAACGTTTATAATTACTACTTTCTAAATACCGAACTTCAATAGATCGAATAACAAAAAATTACAACATTAATGATATTTCGAAACATCAACAATACGAATTCTGCTTATTAAAATACCTAAATAGCAAGACACATAAACACATTGTATTAAGTATGAGGAGGTAGAATTAGAAAACTATATGATGAAGTACATTTTTTACAGTGTATTGGTTCTCATTTAAAACTATGATTGTTTACTTTTGAATAAAAATATTTTGTTTCCCTGGTCACATGCCAAAGTATGTTTCCCAAATTTTTTAAATAATGCAGATCAATTCCGGCGGCAATTGTGGTCACAGTTCTAAACTAAACCACTTCTACCCATTCCAGATACCCAGACCTGGCTGCGTGAAGTTGGTTCTGCAGTGATTTCTTTCTGTCACTAAATTCTGTAGAACAAACATGTTGACTTTTAGTTTATTTGAGGTATTGAAATCGGAATGTCGTGTTTCGGACCGAGAACCCTTCAAGCATTTGACTCTTCGAACGTATGAAAATCGGAAAACTAACAAATCGCATTAATGACTTCCGGTAAAATAAGTTTCGTGATTTTTAATAATAGACATTACAATTCTTAGGTATTATGAAATTCGGACTTTTGAAAATCGGAATATCGAAATTCGGAATAAAGGTTGTCGGAGTATTTGGGTGTTCCCACTATTTTGTGATCTGTCGTAATATATTCAAAGATTCAACAATCATTTCTATGAACATAAGGTGAGAGTGAAATGACTTGACTTCACCAGTCTTTTATCTAATTTGTTTCCAATTTCACCCATAGTTGTGGAGGTCAGATGGCAGTCGCTCCACGTAAAACATTGAAGTTCGGCGGAATCGCAGTTAGACTGGAAAGTCGACTCCAACTCGGTGGATGATGATGTTTCCAATTTTACCCATTCACTAGTAGTAAGAAGTATACTTCTCGTTTATTTAACATTAGATATGTCATGTTCTTGTTTGCTTTCAGAATCGTATAAAAGAAAAGGAAAAGCTAGTGTCCGAGATTAATAAAAACTGTGGTTACCTTAATTTTACGGTCACTAGTGGGAAAGTTTTAATGAACGCGCTTAGGGGTTGTTCTTTGGAACATTTGTGGTTACTTATTAAATAAATAATATACACTTTGTGTTGAAATTAGTTTTGCGGTTAAGTTGCCTTCTATTAATAGGTAGATACATACATACAAAGAATGACGTGTCTATGGAGTCGGGAGAGGCAGACTATAATGAATACACTTCACCAGTGATCAAATTGGTCCTTAAATAGATTGAGCCAACAACAACCATTAAGGGACCGATTTGATAACTGGTGAAATGTGATTGCTCCAAAAGTATTTACGATATGCGTTGCTAAAGCCTTATTTGTCCTTTATTTCCCTATTAATACATCACTATATACTACTACGTATCACAATAATAGTCAATCATAACAATAAATGTGAAATCTAACGCTTAACCTTTGAACCTTTCACGAGTCATAATAACCTTCCATTTATTTCTCAACCCTAAATCTGACCCGTCATAAATCATAAGAACTTGATTCTCAGTGGATATCAGCGGTAATGGTGAGCTACGACGATTTTGATCTGATACTTCGGTATATTCTTGAGAAATTGCGAGTTTTCGTGTATATATCTTGTTAACTTTAAACGTTATTTTTTGGCGTTTACGACTTGGTTGTAAGACTTAGCTGTCAATTGTCGTAATAATGTGTACGATAACACACAAAATTCCCAAATCAAATAGGTAGGTACCAATTTTTTTATTATTTACTTAAGGAAATGGTGTATCGCTTAGGCAATTTTGACATTTACTTTTAGGTGGATTAAGTTATACAGAAAGGGTTTTTCTTTTCAAATATCGTACATACATAAAATTTACGCCTATTTACTCGAAGGTATAGGCAGAGGTATGTTATAGACCCATTTATCGCCAGTAACTTGATCTTGGTGGAACACAAAGTGGTGTGAAGGGGTCCTACCAAGACCTTTTAGATCTCTAAATATCACTGCTATATATTACTATCTATAAAGTATATATATATAGATTTATGTATTTATGTATAGATTTGAGTGCAATAAGGTGCTGTTAATGTGTGCAGCTTAATAAACTTACATAAACTACACTTAGTTTATGTAAGTTTATTAAGCTGCACACATTAACAGCACCTTATTGCACTCAAATCTCCTCTACCAAGCCCACTGGAAGAGATCTCTTTTGAGATAAATGGCGCCTTTGTTTACATATTTGTAACATATGCTATATCTTTTGCTATATATGTATGGGTTCACTATCCATTTGCATAAAAAAAAATAACCATAAAATATTTTGGCATATGGTAATTTAGACTAATGATATTTAACAAATTTAGCATATTTTTTTTTTGTATTTCAAAGCAATGAGTTTGCTTAAACTATTCTTAAAATATTAAGAAAGAAATTATAAATTGTGATTTATTTATAATTTCTTTCTTAATATTTTAAGAATAGTTATTATATGATTATATTTTAAGAATAAGACGGAGTGAAAGACAGGTTAGTTGCATTACGGCATAAATAAATCACACCAATCGGATGAATAGTTCCATAGTTACATAATTTGAAGTTTTGAATTATTAAATGTGGCGCGCGAAAACCAACAATCGATTTTTTAGGTACTGTGAAAGGTACGTTACTTTAATGTTTGATAACTATAGAAGCTACATATACCAAAAACTATACAGGAAAGCACGTTAATTTGATCTATCTACATGCCAAATTTCAAGTCGATAGGTTTAAAATTGCGACCGGTATCGTGGCACAAAGTTTTTCGATTGAGACCAAGTATGAGGAAGACTCCGCTGCCCTCCGTCTTGATAAAATATATTAAAGTACCTTTATTTAATTATCTAGACCCATTTAAAAATAAATAAACATAACCATAAACAATATACAAAATAAACATAATTATAGACTAAAAATACCTAATACATTACAAAATATCGTTTAAAAAATCCTCCGCGTCATTGCCAACTGGGAAGGTTCCCAGAATGCTGGCTGTGTTGCCACGTTGGATGGCGATACTTATTCTTTGGGCCAGAAAATAGCCAGCCTTCTGGTCGGCAGCGAGCACTAAAATAATGTGCCTACTTATGAATCCAAATATCACCCGATGATAATATTTAACCAGCGAAAACTGTTAACAACGAAATTCAATTTAGATGACTCTTTTCATATTAAATTGTCATCTCTCTTACCATTTTATTTTTTAATAATAAATTTCAGTCTTTCCAAAGCGATGGCTCGAAAGGCTCGAAGTTAAATGCGCTTGCCTGCCTAATGCACTATCGTAGTAACTTTAAAAGTTGGATTCGGATACTCATTTTTTAAACATATTTATTTTTATATTTTGACAGCTTGACATTCTGTAGTGGATACGCCTCTGGGTGTAAATAAATATTTCTTTAACCTAAATACATTTGTAGGTAAGTATTTACCAGAATTAGGTAATATTAAGTATGGTTTATGCAAATTGAAATACCTATAATTTAATAGGTATGTAATATTTGCGAACAAACAATCAGTATTTACCCTTCAACAAATGTATTTTACGCACCTTCAAGGTCATTTCTAGGACAATCGAAAGCATTATATACCTTAAAAGTTAGATATTAGGTTAGGGAAGTTAGTTAGAATGTATTAGTAAAAATGTATGCCTCAAATATTACACAAATAGTAGACCCGTCGAATATTTTACGGGCACACTGTGATCGTATTAAAACACCAACTTCCTTTGACCACTGTTCGGCAGCAGAACTTTTCGAAATCACAAAATATTGTTTAAATAAAAATAAAAAAAATAATTTAGATTGTAAGATTAATTTTGTTCTTAGACAGCTGAAGGGTTAAGGTACCTTAATCTGTTTATATTATTCATCCACTGAGCTTTTATTTCCCAACGTGGTTAGGGTCGGCTTTCCAGTCTAACTGCGATTCGGCTGAACTTCGATATTTCACGTGAAACGACTGCTTCATAAATAAGTTATCCAATGTCAG
Source organism: Nudaria mundana (assembly GCA_963556515.1). NCBI lineage: Eukaryota > Metazoa > Arthropoda > Insecta > Lepidoptera > Erebidae > Nudaria > Nudaria mundana. The sequence continues at coordinate 3,206,087 of OY748299.1, forward strand.
GTTCAACCAGGTCAAATATATAAAATATACATGGTGTAGTCAAAAGGAATGGTTCCTTTTGTTTTCGAAGGGAAGCAATGAAGCCTCCAGTAGAATTGTGACTAATTATCCTGCCAGGCCCTTAGGGCTTAGGTAATTAACATAACAATTTACATACATTGTAATACCCTTAAATTATAATCCGTCGCTATTCACGTCAGAGCTTTGGGATAGGGATGTGTTAAGTTAGACTGTTTTGGGCATTACTCCGTCAAGAATATATTTAGTTAACGCCAGGCTAAGTAATTGTAAGTAGGCTTAAGTGAAAGAGCTATGGATGTATGGTTACGCATTTAAATTTAGTATTTCTAATTGATTTCTAAATAAAGCCTTATATAGAGGAACCTATAGAGAGGAATAATGAAATCTGCAAACATGGACACGTTCTGGGAACTTACGTTACGTCACTAATCTACTAACACTTTGTTCATGCGGTTTTGACAGTAACAGCTCAGATAGAAGAGAATAAGGAATAGTATGTAAGTAATTACATAAATAGTAAGCTTAAATTGTAGTTGTACACAGACAGACATACACATATCACGCCTATATCCCGAAGGGGTAGGCAGAGGTGCATTACACACCCACAATTTGCCAGTAATTTTAATCCCACGTAATAGGGGGCAAGCCTATTGCCGTCAACGGGCACACATATAATGGGTTACGTCCAAAATGACCGAATTAATTTAATAAATTTTAGCAGCAATATTGTAATTTTGAAAAAATAATAAAAGCCGTTGCCTTGAGATGAAATGTTAATGAAAGGCAACAAAATCTTACGTGTCATCCGCTATAGCAAAGCCAATTAAAGTCCTGGTACCTAGGTGATTGTAGTGAATTATAAAACTGCATAGTATTTCAAAATAGTTTATTTTACTTCCAACACTGGTGGTTACAGGATATACAGAATAACTTTACATCTTGACAATCTTGCCAATGCACACAAGAAGGAACAACATGGTATCTGCCGGAAGGGCATAGACAAAAAACATAGCGTTACATATTGTGCCAACTGCACAAACAATAAACATTACAGTGGTAACCACAAACTAGGTTTTTTTTTCATATGAATCAAAGCGCAAAAAAAAAGTTATTGTCATAAAGCTATTCCACGTGAGCGGAGTTGTGGGCCTCAATAGACTTATTTTCTATGACACACTTGGAACCAATTTCCTTAGTTATATGGTCCATAAAAACTATTCAATTCAATTGGAGCCCATTAAATTTGATGAAACGATGACTGAAAGTCCTTCACGTGGGGTTGGATGGACCACATTTTATTATAATTGACCATATTAGGGACACAAAGGACCTATATAAATGGTGAAATATGTACCTGGAAACCGCAATCCATTATTAAGTACTCTCACTGAGTTTAACTTATGTCATTGAGGTGGGGCGGGGCCCCAAGTGATTAGTGACTACGTCCTCGCCGTCCGCCCTGGACCCCAACTTGACCACGGTAACGCAGTGGCAAGTTGGGTGACCGAACGTCCTAGTCCGAACTTGGTGCCAATAAAATTGTGATCATCATGAATATGAGTGAACCCGACGATACCCCCGATACTGCCCTTTCCCGGGCAATATCAACCGACGACTTAACGCATCCATCACGGACTCCGATGCAAATTGATTTGGGGGCTCGCGCCGCGCCGCCTAGCTGCAGCGCGATGTCGACGCCCCAAGGAACTGATACTCCTGGGACTGACAATGAGTCAGCTCCCAGCAGTGTGAAGAAGAAGGGCCGCTCTTCTGCGACGAAGAAGAGGACCCTCGAGGAGAAGGGTGGGCCGCCGCGCGACCGTAGCACCAGCTGCTCTGGGTGGGGGTCCCTCCTCTCCAGCGATTCGGAGGAGGAGGTGCCGGTCAAGACGGTGCGTACGCGTCTCGACGCGTACAGAAGACGGCCGCCAACTCCTCCTCCGTCGTCCTCGGTCCAACTGTCCCAGCGAAGTCGCCGGGAAATCGGTGGGCCGCCCGCGCGGGAGCTGATGAGCGTTTTTGCCCGTATGAACGCAGCCATGCGGGGCAACAGGAACGTGGCGGGGAGGAAGAAGATTGTGGCTTCACTGGTGGATGAAGCCCAATCTTCCCTCAACAAGCTCCTCGCGCGGAGCGTAACCAAGGAGGAGGCGAGGCTCCGGAAGCAGGTGACGAGCCTGGAGGCGGAGCTCGCTGCTTCCAGGAAGCAGATGGATGACCTGTGGCGGGAGGTTGCTGACTTGACCAAGGTGGTCAAGGCGCCTCCCGGTCCCATGCTGCCGCCTCCTCCTCCGACGGCTGGACCAGCGCCGAAGAAGGCGCCACCCACGGCGCCCACCACGGCACCCACCATGGCGCCCACGACGGCACCAACCACGGCGTCCAAAAAGGTGCCCACCACGGCGCCCACCATGGCGCCCACAACGGTGCCCAACACGGTGCCCGGATCGCCGCCACAGCCTGTGCCGACTATGGTACAGGTCCTGACGGCGATCGAGAGGCGCCTCGCGGTCCTGGAGGACCGGGCGTACCGCCCTCCGCTAGCACGTCCCGCGTTCTCATACGCGGCGGCTGTTAGCGGTTCTCCCGCTCCAGGACCAAGCGGCACACCCGCTGTCCGCTGCCCCGCTCCGCCCCAGTCCGCTCCAGCGTACCGGTTGCCGGCCGAGACCGCGGCCCAGGCGCGGAAGGCGAAGGGGCGCGGCAAGAAGAGCGGCACCCCTGCCACCTCCTCTTCCTCTAACGCTCCCGCTGCTCCTTTACATCCCTCCGGACGGGAGGGATGGGAGGTAGTGGGGGCCAAGAAGAGGAAGACGAAGGCCGCCAAGAAAGCGGCCAAGAAAGTGGCCAAGGCCGCCGCGGCGAAGGCGCCGAAGAGGCCCCGCGCTCCTCGCTCCACAGCTGTCGTCCTTACGGTGACGACGGAGGGTGTGGAGAGGGGTGTGGGGTACGCTGATGTCCTGAGGACCGTGAAGTCCTCAGTCAACCTCTCAGCCCTCGATATCCAGGGGGGTCTCCGGTGCAAGACGACACGCACCGGGGCTCGCCTCCTCGAGGTCTCCGGCGCCTCCAGCGGCCCTAAAGCTGACGCCCTAGCAGCGCAGCTTAGGGACGCGCTGGACGCAGAAGCCGTCCGCGTCACCAGGCCCACCAAATGCGCTGCATTGCGCATCACGGGTCTGGATGACGCGGCCACGACGGAGGAAGTAATCTCCGCCGTCGTGGAGGCGGGCGGCTGCCCCCGTGACAAGTGAAGGCTGGAGACATCTCCTTCGGCTCCACTGGTCATGGGATGACAGTCGTCCAGTGCCCCGTCGCGGCGGCACTGAAAGTGACGGACGGACGAAGCCTCCTCGTAGGGGGCTTCCTAAAGGCGAAGGTGCACCTCCTTCGTGCCCGGGAAACCAGATGTTTCCGGTGCATGGTGATGGGGCACGTCGGAGTGCAGTGCACAGCGGAAGTCACCGTGGGCGGTCGGTGTTTCCGCTGCAGCCGGCCCGGTCACAAGGCAAGTGCCTGTGATGCCCCGCCTCGCTGCTTTAGATGCGAGGCGGAGGGCAAAACTGCGGACCACCTCGAGGCCAAAGCCTCGTCCGTCCGCTGAGAGCGGTGGGGGTGCCGCTACTGCACGGCCAGATGTTTCTCGGCGGGATGCTGATATGGACGTCCATTAATGTCTGACGCCCATATCCGCATCCTGCAAGTGAATTTGAACCGCTGCCGCGCTGCTCAGGATCTTCTGTACCAGAGCATCCGGCAGTGGTCCATAAACTTGGCCGTGGTCGCCGAGCCGTACTACGTCCACCCGGGAAGCCCGGTGGACGAGGACAGCTCGGCCTGTTTTTTCTTGGGGGGGTCCGTCGCAGACAACTCGCGCCTTGCTATCATTGCAAGGGGCCGCGGGTGTGTTGCGGCGGAATATGATGGGTTGGCAGTCGTGGCCACCTACATCTCGCCGACACTGGACGAGACTCAGTTTGAGCTATGGCTCACTGAGCTCGACGTCGTCTTCGCTGCGTGCCGTCCTCGCCCTGTCCTGCTCCTGGGAGATTTCAACGCCTGGAGTGAGGCGTGGGGCTCCCGGGAAACCAGGGACAAGGGGAGGCTTCTTGAGGACTGGACCAGAACACGTGGTCTGGAGGTCCTCAACCGGGGGAATGTCGCCACCTTCTGGCGGCGGGGGACCAGCTCGGTCGTGGACGTATCGTTCGCGACCTCTGCCCTCGCCGCCCGTATTACTGGCTGGCACGTGGAGGAGGGTGAGGAGACGCACTCAGACCATCGGTACATCCGATTCGATGTCGTCCCCCCACCTGACCTCCCACAGCCGGTAGAAAATCCCCTGGATCCGCGTTGGGCACTTCACCATCTGGATCGGGAGGCTCTCCTGGAGGCTTCCATCGTGCAGGCCTGGATTCCGGTACCGGACCGGCCTGCCGATGTGGATGCCGAGGCGGAGTGGTTCAGGAGAGCCATGTCGCAAATCTGCGATGCGGCGATGCCTAGGGTTACACCCAGACCGGCAAGGAAGCAGGTGTACTGGTGGTCGCCGGAGATTGCACAGCTGCGCGCAGCATGCATCTCCGCCCGCCGCCAGTACACCAGGTTTCGCCGGAGGCATCGCCGCCCAGACGACGCGGCAACCCGAGAGGCGGAGCTTTATCAGGCTTACAGGGAGGCTAAAGGTAATCTCCAGGAGACAATAAAGCGGGCCAAGACGGCGGCCCGCGAGGAGCTCCTGGAGACCCTGCAGCAGAACCCATGGGGGCGCCCGTACCTACAGGTCAGGGAGAAACTCCGACCTAGGGCGCCCCCACTGACCCAGAGTCTCCAGCCGCAGCAGCTGGAGCGGGTCATGGGCTCCCTGTTTCTGACGAGCGCGGAGGAGCACGTCCCTCCGCGCATGGCTCCGTCTCTGCCCGACGCGGATAGCACCGGCGAAGACGACGTACCCGCCGGAAAATCACTGCCCCCGGACCCGACGGCATTCCTGGCCGTGCATGGGTCCTCGAAGAACTCGAGCCTCGACTGATGGGGCTCTTTAGCGCATGCCTCGAAAGGGGCCAGTTTCCCAAGGTGTGGAGGACGGGGAAGCTGGTCCTGATCCGTAAGGCGGGGCGGCCGGTGGACTCACCGTCCGGATACCGGCCGATCGTGTTGCTCGACGAGGTGTGTAAGCTCTTTGAGCGAATTATCGCGGAACGCCTCGTCAAGCATCTCTCGACGGTGGGGCCAGACCTGGCGGACAACCAGTACGGTTTCCGTCGGGGACGCTCCACCGTGGTGGCGGTGTCTCTTGACATCGCCAACGCGTTCAACACCTTGCCATGGAGCTGCGTTAGGGAGGCGCTCGTGTATCACGAAACGCCTCTCTACCTCCGTCGTATTGTCCGGGCCTATCTCTCGGAGAGGGCCATAGCTTTCCCCAGCTGGCTCGGGCCAGCTCGGCGGGATGTGTCGTGCGGTGTTCCACAGGGGTCGGTCCTGGGGCCGCTTCTGTGGAACATCGGCTACGACTGGGTGCTGCGGGGTGCGTTGCCTGAGGGCGTCAGCGTAACGTGCTACGCCGACGATACCCTCGTCACGGCGCGGGGTACAACGTACCAGGAGGCAGCACTCAAGGTCACGACGGGTGTTGCTCAAGTCGTGGGTCGAATACGGCGGCTGGGACTGGAGGTGGCCTTGCACAAGTCCGAGGTTCTGTGTTTTCACAGACCTCGGAACGGTCCACCTGAAGGTTCCAGCATAAATGTGGGAGGCGTTAGCATCGGCATCAAGCCCTCGATGAAGTATCTAGGGATCGTACTTGATAGCCGATGGAACTTCGGACCACATTTCCGAAGTTTGGTCCCCAAGGTGACACACGCATCGGTCGCGCTTTCGCGACTGATGCTCAACCTAAAGGGACCCAACGCTTCCTGCAGGAGACTGTACCTGGGGATCGTGCGGAGTATGGCCCTATACGGGGCTCCCGTATGGGCGGCGCGGTTGACGGCCAACAACTCAACGCTCCTTAACAGACCGTTGAGGACCTTGGCCGTCAAAACAATATATAAAATACTCATAATAAGATCTCCGGAGAGGCTGCATGTCTCCTAGCCGGGACCCCTCCATGGGACCTGGAAGCGAGAGCCCTTGCGTCATTGTTCCAATGGCGCAAGGAGGCGCTGGAGCGGGACCACAGGCCTGCGTCTCGAGAAATCGATGACCGGCGGTCCCAACTCCGACAGGATCTCATGGAGTCATGGAGGGTGCGACTTGAGCAACCCAAGTGGGGTGCCACCATCATCGCGGCGGTGAGACCGATCATGGACGATTGGCTGCAGAGGCAGCATGGTGACCTCACGTATCGTGCGACGCAGATCGTTACCGGGCATGGATGCTTCGGTGGCTATCTGCTTCGCATCCATCGTGAGGTCACACCCCGGTGTCAACACTGCGAGGTTTCCGACGACGACACCGCACTCCACACATTGGTGGAGTGCTCAGCGTGGGCGAGTCAGCGCCGGGACCTCGTAGTGGGTCTGGGCGTGGATACCCTCTCGCTGGAGACCATGCTTCAAGCCATGGTCTCCAGCGGGAGTAGGTGGAACGCGGCCGTGTCCTTCTGCGAGCAAGTCGTGCTCGCGAAGGAGGCGGCCGAGAGGGAGAGGGAGCGTGCCCTTCCCGCCGAGTTCCGTAGTCAGCGGCGAGGCCGCCGCAGACTCATCTACGCCCAAGACCATCGACCTCCATGATCCGGGCCTGAGGAGGGCGGGATCGCCACCCGTCGTCCTTACAGAAGCAGGCTAGAAGGGTTGCGTGCTGCGGGGCCTTTGCCCCATAGCACGCAACCAGATTCACTCACTGACGCGGGATAAAACCCTACCCCCAACGACGCGGGATTCTCATCCCGACCCAACCCCCGCAGAGACCACAGAGGTGGTCAAAGTCCGCCGGGCGCCACTGGAAATACGTTCTGCTTGTAACCAGAGACGCCCGGCAACGGACGTTAGAGCGGCCGCGGCCTTGGTCGCGGAACTAAATAAAAAAAAAAAAAAAAACGTCTTTGAGGTACCTACTACCTAATCATTTAGGAGAAAGAAGATAATAAATTATATTATTAAAGGTTCTTCCGTAGTCACCCGTCTTGGCACGTAAGAGTTGGTTAGTGTTTTATATATTATCTACTTAACCTTCAACCGACTACTCTACTTGACTGCCTCGGTGACGCAGTGGTATGAGTATGCGACTGCCGTCTCTGAGGTCCCAGTTTCGATTCCGGGTCGAATCAAATTATTTGTGTGATCCACAACTGTTTGTTTCGAAGTTTGGGTATTTTCTATGTATAATATGTAATGTATTTAGAAATATATAAGTATGTTTATCAGTCGTCTAGATCCCATAGCACAAGCTTAATTTGGGATAGATGACGTCGTGTTTGAATGTCCAAAAATACATGGGGCACACTAAAAGTTTTGCACTTCTAGCTAATCGGAACTATTTGAATATCGAATGTTTTATTTTTTTAAACGTTGCAACCTTCTTAGTAATAAAAAAAAAACAATTGGCGGGAAATCATTTGTAAATTGTTTTTTATCACACACCAAAGTTCTACTTAGGCTACGAAAATGGAGTTAAGTCGAAAAGATTTTAGAGCGATGATTTTTATGATTTTAAAAGTTCTCGTCCGCTCGTGTTCAAAATGCTTTTGGGAGAGAAGCACCTTGTTTGAGCATCGTGAGGCGATAGTTTGCTGAATTTGAGAGAGGTCGAGTTTCTTTACATGACGAATTCCGTGAAGGGCGGCCTTCAACTGCCCTCAACGAAAATAATGTGGCTACTCTTAAGCGGTTAATTGAAGAAAACCCGCGGATTACCTATGAGATAATTTGAGGACTATTGGGGATTGGTATGAGTCAAATCCAGAAAAATTTACACGAAGAATTGAAAGTTCGGAAACTTTGTTATCGTTGGATCACTCATGAACTGACAGCGGAGCAGAAGCGGGCTCGCGTGGAATGGTGCTCACAGATGCTACTGAAGTACGACCACGGACATTCTAATGTTGTTTATGACATTGTCACAGGAGACGAAACGTGGATTTATTGTTTTGAATCCGAAAAAAACAGCAATCTTGTGAATGGGTGTTTGAAAATAAGAACAAGCTAACATAAGTGAGGCAGGCGAGAAACGTTGGTAAAAAAATTATCACGTTTTTTTCTCAGCTACGTGTACCATCTGTACAATTCCACTTGAAGATCTAAAGAGTGTTAATGTCGAATGGTATTCTACCATTTGTTTACCCAGGGTGTTAGAAAAAGTTCGCGAAAGACGACCCAAAAGCCGCGTTCTCCTACATCATGACAGCGCTTCTTCACACACGGCCAACAAAACAAAGTCATTTTAAGCTTCCTAAAAAGTACAACTCGTCACCCATCCTGCGCATAGCCCCGACTTATCACCCTGTGATTTCTGTATTTTCCCCAAAATTAAAGATTTGATGAGAGGTTTCACTTTTACCAACTCCGAAGAGGCAGTGATAGCGTTCAATCAGCACGTAGAAAACATGCTTTCAGATCTGTGGTCCTCCTGTTTTAAAAATGGTTCAATCGCATGAAAAAATGTTTAAAATGTAACGGAGAGTATTTTGAAAAGCAATAAACATAATATTTTGGTTTTAACATGTTGTTTTTTTAAGTTACGCAAAACTTATAGTGTGACCTACGTATAATAGAAGTATAAAATACTTAGGTAGGTAAATATAAGTAGTTTAACATCTCTCCACCCACCCAGTCGTTTGCACCACCGAAGCAGTAGAACCTTATGCGAACTGTGTGTGAATTATGTCACTTCAGATATGCAATAAGTTTGTACTCCAGTATAACATGTGTCTCAAAGATGCATGCCACCAGCGTTTGGCAGTACGCCAAATGCGGGCGAATGTCGACTGTGATATGTATAGTGCTTACAAGACATTTTGTAACTGATTGCAAAACACACAAAGCTTAGTTTTTTGCCTTGAAAGGGCAGCAGTCTATCACATTGTGCAATCAGTTTCAATCAGTCGTTTTGTTAGTAATAGGATAAGTCCTGATATCTGTTTCTGTGAAGAGAAATAGTTTGTCTCTCAGTGCATAAGAGACAAAGAGTGATGAATATGACTAGAGACAATAGAAATAAGGGATTGGACCTTAGTATTCTATTGACACATAATGTACACACACAAACACATCCTTATACCCAAAAAGGGTAAAAAGGGCTTTCATACCATTCACAAGTAGCTATTTATTCCATATTAGTACTCGGCGACTTCGCCCGCTTGACAAATTAAATACACAAAAATCTTACTCGAGAACCATATCCATCCATTAGTAACAACCGCATCAAAATCCGTTGCGTAGTTTTAAAGATCTATGCATACATAGGTACGGACAGACTTTATTTATTCTATGTTAGTATAATAGGGGGCGAGTCTATTGCCCTTTCCGCGAGCAGGTGGGGATGAGGTGAGACTAACGTTTTTCATGCACCCGAATATGTGCAAACTACCAAGTGTAATTGCGCTATTGCGTTCGAAAATGCAAGGTACTCCTTTCAAGAATCTCCCCAGAACTACGTCTTATACACTAGTGGTGATCAACGACTTCCTTAATTACAACGGCGACCGAAACCGAAGTACATTTTCTTCGTCTCTGTTGTTTATTTACGAGTATTATGGCATCGCGGTAAAACAAAATGCATTCTGATATAATTCGGGAAGCTTTGAGATTCCAAGCAAATATTAAGCTACCTTTTATTTCGATAATATAATGTCGCAAACAAGATGACCAAAAATAAAAAACTAAATACTTGTGTTATTATTCTAACTTGTAAACCTAAACGTTTTAATATCTATAGCACTTTTTTGTCTGACGTTTTGAACGGGTAGCACCGGTCATAGCAAAAGATTGACTGGGAATTTTAGGTGCTAAATAATTATGTACCTAACTTACACATATATAATGTTCGTGTTAATTCCACAGTAAAATAATTATATTATGCATGATAATGGTTAATGGCGATTACCACCGCTATGTTCTAATTTGCATGTCGATCTGTACTCGCATACGCAAATAGCGTTAGTCCAACAACGCATTTAGTTGCTGACCGCACACCTATTCAGCTGAGTTCAAGCCAAATGGTAACAGCCTGCATAGAGACGGTTTACAGACATCTGTTAGATTGAATTGGAATTACTGATGCTTAGGTACTCTAATATATAGTTTAGCTTTTCAACCAACTGTTTGTTACCTACCTCATATCTCTGGACTAGGTAAACCGATTTAATATATATATTTAATACGACAATTTGTCTGTCTGTCTGTCCGTCCGTCGCGTTTTTCAATTTACATACATTTGCATGAAATATTTTTTTTTTTTAATTTTTTTTTGAGGCGATACATAGTTCGTCGGGATAACTAGTTGTTTTTAAATGAAAGCTATTATTTCCCAAGTGGTACCATTTCCATTTGGTCCCATTTCGGTAATTTGAAGTCGGTTGTTGTGTCAATTTTTGACATGTATTTTTTATGACATTCATACAAACATAATCATCCCACCTATATCCTCGATAGGGGTAGGTAGAAGTGTCGTAAGCGCCCACACTTTGCTAGTCATTTTCTTGGTCTTATGTAATATTCTAGCCTTAGCCAACTCTATTAACATTACCGGGCTTTATAGAAAATCCCTAACGACTCTGTAATTTAAACCAAAATTCCAACAGCCAGGGCAGATGTTACATACTCTCTGCAGTCCTAGCATTCGTTTTGTATGCACACTATCCTTAATAGCGCAAGCTACAAATTATAATATGAAGCAAAAATTAGATAATGTCAGTATTGGTCATCGTAGCTCAGTGCTCAGAGCATTCCCCTTGTTAAGGAAAGGCCCACGGTTCGAGTCCTATCAATGATATTTTAGAATTTGTGATTTATAATTTCTGTCTAAATATTCATTATGAGTTTTGTAATATTGTTATTAGGTGGCTATTTAAAAAGAAAAAAAAAGGTGGCTATTTAGTCTACTTACTCTACTATACCTGTTTTTTTTTCGCCGGGCGCCACTGGAAATACGTTCTGCTTGTAACCAGAGACGCCCGGCAAAGGACGTTAGAGCGGCCGCGGCCCTGGGCCGCGGAATAAAAAAAAAAAAAAAACTATACATGTTTACTATGATATTTAATATAAATATTATATTAAATTTAAATTATACGTAAACAATTCAGAATGTACCACATTAGAAAGTAAGAGTGGAATAACTCCTAGACTTGTACAATACAATATAAAAATACTTTTTAATGTTGTGACATTATAGAGTATTACACAACAAGGAAATATAGTTACATTTAGGAGACATCACTTAAAGACGGTATCCATTTGCATAAAAAAATAACCATAAAATATTTTGGCATATGGTAATTTAGACTAATGATATTTATGCATATTTTTTTTATCCATAACAAATTTAGCATATTTGTCTTAATCATAAATAAAATTAGCGTAATCATATTTAAGTGTTGGCGCCTATTATTACCCTTCTGTGTTACACTTAATGATTATTCAAACATTTATTGACTAAGTTCGAGTTATAAATTACACACGTATTTAAATGGACAAGGTTTCGGCTTATCCGACTGCACACAACAGAATGATCGCTAAAATGAGCGGGTCGGGTATTTATCGTTCATTTAACGTCGGGTGGCGGTAGAGTGAGACGGCTGTGACGTCACCGACAAACATGGCGGGCTTTGGCTGACAGTTCTGGCGCTAACTGTCGTGGCATGGCATAGCATTGGCTTGGCTTGACCTGGCATGGCATGGCATTGGCTTGGCTGGTTCGGCTGGCTTGGCATGGCATTGCCTTGGTATGGCGTAGCATGGCGTGGCGTTACATTAGCATAAAATTTATAAGCATAGCTTTATATTAGCAATGTTTGGGAAATCAAACAAAACAATCTCTTTTTTCTATTAATGCAAGTAGTTTCTGGCACTCGCCGGCCGCTGCCGCGGCACCGCTCGCTTCGCTCACTCGGCTCGTGCGTAGGTGGTCCCAGTTTTAACCTAACCTAACCTACCCATTTTGTTTAAAGAAAAAAATATGCATAAATATATTAGACCTAAATATAATTATTCCACAGTACATTTGCTGCTAAAAATTAATTATGACCAAGTATTATGCCAAATTCATTGTGCCAAAACATCTCTTTTTTCCAGCAGGGCATGCATGGTGTTAGGCAGAGTTTGTTGATAATCAATGATATCGCAGAAAATGTCGATGACGTGACTTATTCAACACATATTTTGAAAATTCCTACCATATCATTGGTTATCGACCAACTCTTCCTACTACCATGTGCAAGTGAGGATAACTTCGACCCCCGAAATGTTGATGCCCTGAAAACCCCTTCATTTATAAAGATTACGTATATACTAAACATTTCTGTAATGTAATTGAACTATTTGGTATTCAACAACATCTAAGTCGTGTTTTCCAACTATTTTCGGTGAAGTTCCCAACAATGGAGCTTACAAATTAGGTTTTCAACAACTTCAAAGGCTTTTTGTATTCCGGACAGGTTTCACTGTGGTGAGTTAATTGGATATGGAATATGAACCACATTATGTTCGGAAACCTATTCATTTACAAAGTATAATGAGATGTGATATTAAAAAAAAAAAACCATTAGCTGATCCCCGTAGCTCCTATCGCGTTTCATATCACTTTTCGACACTTTTGCACAACATGAAGTTTTCTTTCTCGGACTGCAGAGAGTGGTATGTATGTAAAATCGGTCCAGGCTATCGGAATTTTGATTTGAATTACAGACTGGTCCTATTATATAATTTACTAGCTGATCGCCGCAGCTCCACCCGTGTGATTTAGTTTACTCGTTCCCGGTTCCCGTGGGAACACATTACCGGGATCTGTAAGGGAGTAGCCTATGTTACTCAGGGTGAATGCAGCTTTCCAATGGTGAAATAATTTTTGAAATGGGCACAGTAGTTTTTGAGTTTATTCATTACAAACATACAAATCTTTCCTCTTTATAATAGTAGAGATATAGATTGGCTAAGAAGATAGAAGAAAGAAAGAAAGAATATTTTTATCGTTGCACCACAACTTTACACTCAATGTTACACAAAGAAAAATATAACCTTATCTGTGTTCATGATGACCACAGACGTAAAATTGACGTAAGTGACACGGTCGTGTCATAATAACTGTTACAACACAGTGTGGTCTGGTTTGACACTTATGAGTGACGTATGTGTGGCTTTCTCTTCTTCTTTACAACATATTATTTAATACTAAGAGGCAGGCAGAGGTAGATTACACACCCGTAATGTACCTCTGCCTGCCTCTTTGGATCTAGGCGTGATGTAATATTCTTCAAAACAGGGACAAATTAGCCGCATCAAAATCCGTTGCGTAGTTTTAAAGATCTAAGCATACATGGGGACGAAAGCGAATTTGTTTTATACTAATTGTGTTATGAAAGTCCGCCGGGCGCCACTGGAAATATCTTCTGGTGCGTACCAGAGACGCCCGGCAACGGTCGTAGGAGCGGATGCGGCCTTGGACCGCGGAATTAAAAGAAAAAAAAGGTATTTTTTAATATTTTATCTTATCTTAATGATAAAAATGCATGGTCACCCTAATCTTCTGTTGTTGGCCACTCGTATAATACAATATAAACTAATTGTAACAATGTAAACAAAACAATATTAAAAAATAAAATGGATAATCTACCTGAGTTTCTTGCTGGTATCTTCTCAGGAGAACCAACTTACCGAACCAGGGAAAGAATCATTTTCAAATGGTTATTTATGTACTTAATTTAGTATTGACTACCTCGGTGGCACAATGGTACTATGTACGGACTGCCACGCTCGAGGTCTCGGGTTCGATTCCCGGGTCTGGTGGAATTCTCTTTAGAATTTTACCCAGATAATTATCCCAGAGTATGGAACTTGTGCCCGGTAAATGGCAATAGGCTCGCCCCCTATTAAATGGGACCTAACATAGCTGGCGAGATGTGGGTGTGTTTGCACAACTCTGCCTACCCCTTCGGGGAAAAAGGCGTGAAGCTATGTATGATGTATAATTTAGTATTTTTATAATATTACTTGACAATAAATTCTAAAATGTTTAACATTCATATGTGCTCTTTATGTGCCTAAACTGAATAAATTAAATTGATTCTTTAATTCTTGATTCTTCGCTATAAGCCAGGACTTTAAGGATACCAAATAAAGTACCTACAATTGCGTTGTAAACTATAGTCCATTAACGAACTGAGGTTAATACTTATAAACTTTAATTGGCACTTTACAAAAGTACTTTTGTATTTACAGTGTTCGTCGTTTAACATCGCTACAAAAAGTTACATTGGAATAAATGGCGCGATTAAATAACATTCTTTCATTTTAGGGTTCCGTACCCAAAGGGTAAAATGGGAACCCTATTACTAAGACTCCGCTGTCCGTCCGTCCGTCTGTCACCAGGTTGCATCTCATGAACCGTGGTGGTTACAAAATTGACCACAGATGATGTTTTTTAGTGCTTCTATAACAACAAATACTACATAACACAAAATAATAATAATTTTTTGTCGTTTTGGTACGGAACCCTTCGTGCGCAAGTCCGACTCGCACTCCGCCGGTGTTTTTAAGTCTAGCACAGTGAAACATCTCAGTAAGTTTGGATAAGTCCAATCTAGATACCTAAGTAAAAATTGTGACCTTAAATCTTGACAGTCTCTAGCCTCCTGCTGCCCAAGCTAAAAACTGACTGTTCCTTATAATTGTCCAGTATGCTTCTATGAGGACATAATTTAACACAGGCTAAAATCACATGCATAAAAATGTCAAAAATCCAAAAATCGCATGATATTGGATTTATCTATTTACAACCTTTTTTTATATATTATACAAGCTGTCCCGGCGAACTTCGTACCGCATTCATTTTTATAATGTTCCGCATAACTTTGTTTTTCTTCCATAAGATCCTTCTCCTGATAATTACGAACACAACAAAAAAAGAATAAGCGAAATCAGTCCAGCCGTTCACGCGTAATGGCGTGACCAAGGGAAATAGGGATTCATTTTTATATACAGAGATATACATTAATTATACCAGGTCCAATGGTTCCTGACGATAAGACATAAGTTTGAAATCATTTAGACTCCGGCGCCCTTTATCTAGATCGACAACGATTTTAGGTGACTAGCAATATACGATACACTAGTTAGTGGTCGCCCATATGTTAAACATTAGACCTCGCGTAAATTAAAAACATTATTTAGCTCTATAAGAATTTTTTTTATTCACTTGGGTCAAGTTTCGTGGAGATCGGATAAAAATCTGTAGCCAATAGCCTGATACATACATACCGACCAATCTCGATATCTACACGCTGCTCTCGCTATGCTTGCTCGGTCACTACTACCATACAGTTAAGGTGCCTTTCGACCAGAGATGTGCTATGTAGCTGTGCCGCAAGGATGTGCTTGTGGACCAATGAAAAAGATCTTGCTATGACGTGCTGTGTGGACAAATGAACATGATTGGTGGAAGTCAAACGTACGCATAGCAACGTGGCATAGCACATCTCTGGTCGAAAGGCACCGTTATCATGGAAATTTCTATTGCCATGATATTTTACTGATTGTAGCCTTTCTCAAGGTCTTTGGGAACCACAAATCAAATCTCAAAAAATTGATGTTGGTAGGTAAAGACTTTCTTTGTCTTTCTTGGAGAGGGGCTCGTGGTCTAGTGGTAACCGACAATGTTAACACATTGCAAAGATTAGTCGCTATTGGCGCCCTAAATCAAAAATCCGACCGGTCTAATAACATAACTTCGATATCGCCCATGGGTTGTGGAGGTCAGAAGGCAGTCGCTCCACGGAAAATTTCGAAGTTCAACCGAATCGCAGTTAGACTGGAAACGCTCGGTGGATGATGAAGTAAAGACTTGCTTTGATTCACTTTTTAAATGACTATATAAATAGGCGGAGCATCTGAATTCCTTGCAACCTTTTATTATAAACATATCTTCATTGATTAGGTACTTGAACCGATATTATAGTTTAAGTTTCACGAACTCTAAATCTTTATGGAGTTCAGAATTATCTTTAGAAAAGTACACTCACATTAAAGATATTTATGTTCCTACGATCTATCAGAATAATGGACTAGATAAAGTTTAGCAGTGAAAACTTGTTATATCTAGTTTTGTTGGTTATTTCGAGGCTCAAATATGTTAATATATGTTGGGACAATTCACACAACGTCTACTAGTCTCAAACTAAGCAGAGCTTGTGATATGAGTACTAGATGAACTGATATAAATACTTATATACTTTTTTTTGTAAATACATACATAATATGGAAACATTCAGACTTCGGTACAAACGTATGTGCCATCACACAAAGTTTGTACCGACCAGGAATCGAACCCGAGACTCCGGCGTTGGAAGCGGGTGCACTACCGACTACGCCACCGAAGCAGTCTAAATAATAAGTACCTATAGTAATCCAACTAAGCAACGCAGCCAGCAGTCTCAGAACTTCCCCTCATAATCATTTTTAAACGATCTTTTGTATGTACATACTGTAACCTAATCTATATAGAGAAATGGTAAATGTAATTTTTCTCTCCCCTTAGCTCTCGAGAACTGCTTATGCTCCAATGATGGTTGACCCCTCTATGGATAGATCACGATCTGGAGGCAAGCCAAAAAATCGAAAATTTGACCTAGCCCTAGGGGTCAAAAGTTACAGGCCAAAAACTATGGCGTGATGCGGCGCGAACATCGTACTAGTATCTTTTATAAATAAACAAAAAATATATCAAAATCAAACTACTCTGTAAAAAGTTTTGCATGGTCATTTTGTCGAAAATATACATAAAACGATATACTTAAGAATCTTCTCCGTTTTTGGATGTTAAAAATACGTAAAACTTAGCTTTCCTTTATACGTTTAGTATGGGTAGTAAAATATAACTTCATTTCCTTTCACCTCACGCTCCTGTTCCGGCGCGAGAGTGCACATTTGCGAGATTTGAACAGAGAACAGTGCAGTTAAATTGTGTAATAAATAATATTAAAAGACATTATGTAATGCTATCTCATGATTTAAAATACTTGTAATGCATTCTTGTATTTTTCACCTAACGTATATATTGTTGTACATGTAAGGAATGTTTATTTAAATGAATAAATTTTATTATAAGACTTACAATATTTACAAGAAACAGGATAAAACCCCTACTTACCCGTGGTACTACCAATGGTACTACTGGTAGTACCATGGGGATTATTTTTTGCCCGTCGTACTACTACTCTGTCTGGTAGTACCACAGAAGATTTTGCATTACCCCTGGTACTACCTATCCATATAATCCATTTAACATAATATACATATTACAAACGTATTCGAATTAAAATTAAATCTCAACTGCCAACTTTTCCTCCAATTTACTTTAACTGCGACTTTGAGTTTGCAACAATAAATGCAATTTTAGCAAATTTTCCTACAGTTCATATAATGGGCTGTTACTATCATTGGCATAGGTGTATTTGGAAAAAGGCGAAAGAATTGAAATGTGAATTGAATTTGATAGATCTCACTCTCAGATTTTATGTGTATGAACCCTTCCAAAACAACGCTGACACTAATGATACAATGCGACTTTCCGGCTTGTTTACACATTTCAATTCTTTCGCCTTTTTCCAAATACACCTGTGCCAATGATAGTAACAGCCAATTATATGAACTGTTGGAGAAAAAGTTGGCAGTTGAGATTTAATTTTAATTCGAATACGTTTGTAATATGTATATTATGTTAAATGGATTATATGGATAAGTAGTACCAGGGGTAAAGCAAAATTTCCTGTGGTACTACCAGACAGAGTAGTAGTACGACGGGCAAAAAATAATCCCCATGGTACTACCAGTAGTACCATTGGTAGTACCACGGGTAAGTAGGGGATAAAACAATTACGAGAAGCTTAAATATAAACTACAAAATCTAAAACTAAAACTAAAAACCTAAAATAAATATGTAAAACAGGGAGTTCAAGTCAGTGTGCCCATAACACAGCCAGCATTCCGGCACTGGATTGCCAATGAAAGTCTGCGCGAGAAAGCTGCCTGCGCGGAGATCACTAGTCTCCTCCCGCAGACGCTTGCTGAGTTCCGTCAAGAGCTGATGCGCACCGTGGCCCCATGAACCTCGACACCAAACGCGACGAAGTCATATTTTGTAACACACATTCACATTGATGTCACATTGATGTAACATACACTAAAATACTTGTAGAGCATTCTAGTATTTTACACTTGACGTAGGTATTTTTGCAGATCGATGTAATATACATTTGAGCTATTCTATTTAGAATCCAAACCCAAAAGTGAAATCATTAATTAAAAATACCAGATTCACAGAACTTCATGCAATTTAATCTCAATATGACATTCAAACAAAGCAAATGAACAAAGCAAACCATTTACACACATTAACTCACAAATTAATAATAGAACTGATAATCAACACGAATATTAATTAAATGGTCGTATTAAGATAATTTTCTTACAAGCCCAGCGACATTTCCGAACTTAAATCTAATTGACATTCACGCCCAACTTTTTCTATAGGTAGAGCTAATTTCCATAAAGAACAGTTAATCTTCAAAAGGTCCTATTTCCTAACTATACATTATCATAATGTACATAATCACGGCTGCGTATTATTTGTTGATCCCATGTTATAGGAGGCGAGCCTAAGCGGGGATTTTACTGCTACGCCCCTATGCACCTTTTAGTAGATTACAGAATAAACAATAATTATTTTTCAGTTTGAGTCTAATTCTGGTGCATAAAGGGTACTTTTAACTCACATTTTTTATTACGGTAGGTAGGAATTATTTATTTTTCAATTCAATTCAATTCAATTCAATTCAAATACCCTTTATTGTAAACAACATGGAGAACATACAAAAAGAAGATATCACTTAAGAAGAGTACAAATGGCGGCCTTATAGCTAAAAGCGATCTCTTCCAGACAACCTTTGGATGGATAGCGAGTTTTTATATACTTACACATCTGTTATTTTTTTGGCTCTTGGCCACCCCAACACCCATTTTCGGGCATCCCGGGTACACACTCGGAAGAATTCCTTGTGGATAGGAATAAAATTGTTCTAAAAGCTTATCTTACAAAACCATTTGTATATGAAATAATTTCCTTAATTAATGGTCTGTTGGCTCTTAATTCTAATTGATCGTCCATTAAACTTAGATTAAAGCATGAATTTATCAGTATATCAAGTTCAGGCGAACTAATTACTTTGTAAAAGAGCAATGGAACATCTATTATTAATCTTGTAGAAAGATCATTACACTTAATACTGGGAAAACCAACGACTGTATTTTTACTGTAAGTTATTATCTTGAGCATAAAAAAATGTATTATGTAAATCTTATAACATCGTGGGATTCCACTAAGAAGTGTAGTGCACCTCTGCCTACCTCTTCTGGGATATATAGCGTGATATGTGTATGTGTGTATATATTCCAAGGACTAAACAGAAAATCTTACATTATACCTACAAGTCCCGTTTCTATCCCGGCCTCTACAATACTTACGTAAACTCACCCGTGGTACCACTGCTTTTAGTTTCTCCTAAGGGATTAAGGGTAATGCTAGCAAATCGCATTTGCAGTAAAAAACAAATGGAATTTGCAATTTACGTTTCTTCAAATTCACTAGAAACACAGTCAGCCCACGTCTAATCATACCTAATATCCGTGGTTGTAAGAATTCCATTATATATCTACAGTTTGGTTGGTCCCAAGTAACAGGAGCTACCCTATTGTGTTACACTGCCCTATATACAAATCACTATCACTACATATTATAAAACAAATTCGCCCGTTCTATATGTATGCTTAGATCTTTAAAACTACGCAACGGATTTTGATGCCGTTTTTACCAATGGATAGAGTGGCTCTCGAAGAAGGTTTTTGTGTATATAATTTGTTAAGCGGGCGAAGTCACGGGCGTCCGCTAGTAGAAAATAAGTAACCATTATGCATAAATTCCCACAGACAGAATCGATTTTACATACACCATCTCTGCATTCCGGGCTTTCTCAGCATAAAAGACATTATGCAGAAAAACTTACCAGAGTTTTGTTCGTATACCATAGTTAGTATGTCCTCGGATATATTGTACACCTCGATTTAAAAGTCACCCAAAATAATTTCTCTTTGAAAAAACCCGACTTCAAATACCGGTACAGGGCCAAATAATTGTCAAAATGGGACCAGAAAGAAATGAAAGGGAATTCTTTCAGTGCTTACCGGAGGCGCTCGGCAACGGACCTGAGGCCGCGGATAAAAAAAAGGCTTTCAATAATAAAAAATATTGAAATTCACCCAGTTTATGAGGTAACAAACTTAAAACAACATAATGGACGAATTGAGATTCTCTTCCTTTTTTTTATGTCGCTTACACCCACCCCAACAATAACTTATACGAAATTTAGCAGTTATTAGATCAAAATGAGGGTAATTAAAACTTTACTACGCTTTGTAAAGTTAACAATATCAAAATTTTGACGTCATAATAACTGAACTCAAAGTTACGTTACGTACCAGAATTTCCATAAATTTTATAATTATTTATTAGACTTGTACTATTGGTAGATAATTATGTTAAATACTACTATTATAAAGAGGAAAGATTTGTATATTTGTAATGAATAAACTCAAAAACTAATCAAATACAAATCAAATCAAATACCCTTTATTGTACACAAAAACATAAACAAATATATGTACATATTTTTAAAAAGAATGTACAACAGGCGGCCTTATTGCTAAAGAGCAATTTCTTCCAGACAACCTCAGGATGGAAAGAAAATTGTTGAAATTGATAGGGGTTGTGCACAATGTAATATAAATATTATACATAAAAATAAAAGGTTTTACAAAGAGAGTAGATGGTTGTGAAGTTCAAGAGATAGATAAAAGATAAAATATTAGTGAGGAAAATGCCTGTTTTAAATATTAAAGGATACTAAAGGATACTAAATATTAAAGGAACCCCACAAAGTTGACTTCGTTTGAGGTGGAGTTCGCGAATATCCGCGGACTCCATGCAAACCTCGATACCGTCCACCATCACCTGGAGTCGGCACGACCTTCTGTGATGTTCCTAACGGAGACACAGATACGCCGCCCTGACGACACGTCGTACCTCTGTTACCCGGGCTATATCATTGAGGAACAATTCCGCGATAAAGCCGGGGTGTGCGTGTTCGTTAGGGCGGATGTTTGCTGCCGCCGGTTGCGCTGTCTGGAGAACCCCTCCTACTCCGTCCTTTGGCTGCACGTGGATCATGGCTCCATGAGCCAGATCTACGTGTGCGTCTACCGCTCCCACACAGGGGACACTGGGACAACAAGGCTTTTCGAATACCTCAGCGAGATGGCTGACGATGCGCAGGTGCGGTTCCCGAACGCTGACCTGGTTTTCCTGGGGGACTTTAACGGTCATCACGTTGAGTGGCTGGGGTCCCTTAGGGCCGATCATGTGGGACGAACCGCCCATGCATTCGCTCTCTCCCACGGGCTGACCCAGATGGTACGGGGGATCACCCGGATACCTGACAGGTCAGACCACACGCCCGCCTTGCTGGATCTACTGCTGACGAGTCGCCCAGCCGAGTACAGTGTGTCGGTACGCGCCCCACTGGGCACATCCGACCACTGTGTGGTGCACGCCAGCTACCAAGTGCCACCGCCTGCTCGTGCTAAACAAATGACTCGACGACTATGGCACTACTCGTCGGCAGACTGGGACGGTCTCCGCGATTACTTTGCGTCCGTCCCGTGGAGCCAGCGCTGCTTTGTAGGGAAGGCGCCTTCGGATAGCGCTGCTGCCATTGCTGGCGAGATCAGTCTAGGGATAGAATATTATATCCCTTTCACTGATGTCGCCAGCATCCGCAAAGCTCGCCCCTGGTTCGGGCGTGAATGTGCCGAGGCTGTCCAGAAAAAACAGTCGGCATATCGCGCCTGGGTCAGGGCTCGGGTGGCACGTGACCCGAACGTGAACCGCCTCAAAGCAGCGTACAATCGGGCCACTAGGTTCAGCAAGAGGGCCTTCAAGAGAGCGGATGCCCAGCGCGTCGCGCGGCTTGGTCAGGAGCTCACATCCCATCCCACGGGCAGCCGTGGATACTGGCAACTGGCCAAAGCCGTACAGTCAAATTTTTGTCAACCCTCGCTGCCACCACTGCGTTTTCCTGATGGATCACTGGCTCACAAAGCCCAAGAGAAGGCGGACATGCTCGCAGACCTCTTTGCGGCTAATTCCCGGGTCGATGACCGTGGCTTGCAGCCCCCCGCCATCGCCAACTGTGGCCACACTATGCCTGATATTGTTATCAGGCAATGTGATGTACGGGCAGTGCTGCGGTCACTCGACACGCGGAAAGCCAGTGGCCCTGACGGCATTCCGGCGGTGGTGCTACGAAAATGTGCTGCTGAGTTGTCTCCAGTATTAACGCGTCTGTACCGCCTGTCATACTCTACAGGCCTCGTGCCGGAGGCCTGGAAGGAGGCGAACGTACAACCGATCCCCAAGAAACGGGATCGATCCGATCCAGGCAACTATCGACCCATAGCTGTCACCTCAGTCATTTGCAAGGTGCTCGAGCTTCTTATTAATAAGCAGCTCATGCGATACCTGGAGGATCACTCGCTAATCAATGATCGGCAATATGGCTTCAGGCCAAAACGATCAACGGGTGACCTCCTGGCATTCGTCACGCATGTATGGGGTGAGGCTATGGAAAAGTTCGGCGAGTCCTTGGCTGTTAGCCTGGACATCGCCAAAGCTTTCGATAGGGTCTGGCATGCTTCGCTCCTTTCCAAGCTTCCGGCATATGGTCTACCTCCTCAACTGTGCAGCTGGATTGCCAGTTTTTTAAACGAGCGTCGAGTGCGGGTCCTCTGCGATGGCCAGGCTTCTCGCTTTTTGCAATTGAATGCCGGGGTACCGCAGGGGTCCGTACTGTCACCAACTCTCTTTCTTCTGCATATCAATGATATGCTTTCCCTCGGGAACATTCATTGCTATGCAGATGACAGTACATTGCACGGGAATTACTCGGTTCGTCCGACGGCGGGGCGATCTGTGATAGAGGAGGAGAGACGACATCTCGTGGGTGATCTCGACCGAAACCTCGACAGTATCTCCCAATGGGGTGCCGAGAACTTGGTCGAGTTCAATGCCCACAAAACACAGGCGTGTGCATTTACAGCGAAAAAATCCCCTTTCCTTCCCCTACCCACTCTTCAGAATGCAATATTACCAATGAAGGACAATCTAGACATCCTTGGCATTCGTCGAGAGCTCAATAACACAAAATACATTGAGAGATGTATTGGGCTAGCTTCGCGGAAACTAGGAATACTGAACAAGGTAAAGCGATTCTTTACACCGCACCAGAGGTGTCTGCTGTACAAAACGCAGATTAGACCCTGCGTTGAATACTGCTCTCACCTCTGGGACGGCTCCGCGAAGTATTTGCTGGACGCACTCGACGCTATGCAGCGACGCGCTGTTCGCATTATAGACTGTCCGGAGGTAACGGGAAGCCTTGAGCCGCTAGCCCAGCGCCGAACAATTGCTTCCTTGGCCGCGTTCTACCGTATTTACCACGGTGAGTGTTCTGAAGAGTTCTTCAACCTGATCCCACCCTCTCCCTTCCGATCCCGAACAACGCGTGCCGGGCAGAGATGTCACCCTCATACCGTGGAAACCGTCTTCGCGAGAACCGAGCGTTTTAAACGATCGTTTCTCTGCCGAACGATGGTGGCTTGGAACGCCCTGCCTGCGCACGTGTTTCCTCCAACATATAACCCTGGGCTCTTTAAGCGAAGCGTGAAGAGGCACATTACGGGGTCGTCAAGTTGAGGGCCACTCTCTATAGTATTCCTGTGTACTGTGAGAGTCGCCCTCAATTGCCAGACGTCGCCTCAGCTTACCATCAGGCGAGTGGCGTCAATTTGTCGACCTAAATATAAAAAAAAATAAAAAAAATAAAAAATACTTTAATATATAGATAGATAGAATAGAAGATATAGATAGCGTTAGCGAGTTTCTAGTTAACGGAAGTGAGATAGTAATCCTTTACCATATTTTTAAAAGATACTATTGTTTGAGCGCGTCTGATATGTAGCGGCAGGGCATTCCATAGACGAATTGCTTGAATAGTGAAGCACTTGTCAGAGAAACTAGTGGAATGCACCGGCATTTCCAATATTAAATTTTCTGATGACCTCAGAGATCTAGAATGTGTGTCATGGAGGAACTTGAATCGTTCTTTAAGATATCGGGGGGTGCAAGGATTGAACAGTATATTGTATAATAGAGATAGGATATGAGTATTCCGGCGAAGGCGATTTGGGAGCCACTTGAGCATCTTGCGGAATTCGGATACATGGTCATATTTGCGTAGACCAAATATGAATCTAATACAAACGTTTTGGAGTCGCTCAAGCTTATCAAGTTGCTCCTCTGTAAGATCAAGATAGCTGACAACAGCGTAATCAAGGATTGGGAGTAATAAAGATTGTGCCAGCGCAGTTTTAGTGGAAATCGGAAGCAGCATTCGCAGTCTACGCAGGGATCCCGTAGATGCAAATACTTTGCGTCTAACCTCTTGTAGCTGATAATCCCAGGACAATGTATTATCAATATGGACACCCAAGTTCTTAACAGTGTCGCTTATTTCGACAGGGGTACCATTAAAAGTAATTTGGGGCAACTGCGTAATATCAAGGCGTGACATAAACCAAGAGCTGCCAGTAATAATTGCCTGGGATTTGGATGGATTAATCTGAAGACCGTGATTGTTGCTCCATTCACAAATGCGCTCCAGATCCAGATTAATGGTATTGATTGCATTATGTAGCTGATCCAAGGGAGCCTGCGTATATATCTGAAGATCATCTGCATAAAGGTGGTAGGATGAAGTAATATGTTTAGAGATAGTATTAATAAAAATAGAGAATAATAGTGGAGATAAAACGCCGCCCTGTGGTACACCGACTGCAACATCACACCAAGAAGAAGACAATTCCTCCAGACGCGTACGTTGACGGCGACCAGGCAGGTAACTACGAAACCAGCCAATTCCCGTTGGAGATATGTTAATAGAGCTGAGTATACCAAGCAAGATATCGGGATGTACGATATTGAAGGCGTTACTAAAATCTAACAAGCACAAGACCGTGAGATTTCCCGCCTCCATGCCTAATCTGATATCATCCGTGACGTTGACTAAAGCCGTAACAGTACTGTGGCCAGGACGGAAACCGGACTGGAAGGGATTGAGAAGAGAGTTCGTGTTAAGGAATTTGGTGAGCTGAGAGTGAACAAGGCGCTCTAACACTTTTGAAAGGAAAGGTAAGATAGATATAGGACGGAAATGAGTGTTAGATGAAGGATTGCGTGTCTTAGGTAAAGGAATGATTTCAGCCTCCTTCCAAGCAGTAGGGAACTGACTATTAGCTATAGAAAAGTTCAGAATATGGGTTATGATAGGAAGGATTTGGTTGAGAATAGGTAAGATCATGTTACGGCTTACACAGTCAATTCCAACTGCATTCGATGTTATAGACAGTATGCTCTTCTTAACATCACAATCGGTGAATTGTTCGAAGACGAAAGCTGAGTGCTGTGGAGTTGGAAGTGATGAAAGATTATTCAGTGTTGCTACTTTAGTCGTCCCTGCTAAATTAGACGAAGAAGAAAAATGCAAATTAAGTGCTTCAAGATCCAAGGAATAGGGATGATTGTGTTGTTTAGACTTCCCAACTCCAATTGTTTTGAGAAATTTCCAGACCTTAGATGGATCTGCATTTTCAACCGAGGCGTGAATATATCGGCGTTGTAAACTACTGTACCGATTTCAAAAATTCTTTCACCATTGGAAAGCTACATTCACCTTGAGTAACATAGGCTACTTTTTATCCCGGTAATGTGTTCACACGGGAACCGGGAACGAGTAAACTAAATCACGCGGGCGGAGCTGCGGCGATCAGCTAGTTGAAAATAACTTGGTAATTAATCAAAGTCTGAAATTATTATTTTGATTATATTTTACTTTGACACGGAAATTAACACGAAATACGGCTTGGATATTATACAAAGTTTATGCCTACGGTTGTGTGTGCACACAGTAGAAGGTTCCTGATTTGGATTTTCTCCCACTCATAAACTCGACTACTCGTACAAGCAAGAAATGTATAATTTTACATCTGCTTGCGATGTCGTCGTCTTTTTTGTCTACAAACTACATAATACGATTGTAATAATTACAAATATCACCATGCTATTTAAGGTTTTAGTACTTACATATAGTTGACATATAAACGGCGTGCTTTTTTTTTAAGTTCGCGCAAGCTCGGCCACTCTCACGTCCATTGCCGGGCGTCTCTGGTATGCACCAAAAGGTATTTCCAGTGGCGCCCGGCTTTCCAGTGGCATTCTGGCCGTTCTAACCTCTTCTACATGTTCTATGGTTTTGCACGTGTAGAACAGTTTTTCAGTTCTCAATTCCCATGGAAAAACATTCCCTGAATGTAGCCTAAGGTCTTCTTTATAACATCAGCTATCTGTTGTTTTTGCCCCTCTTCTCGGATATGTGGTAAACGAATAGGCGGAAAATAGAATAGCGGAATTTCTTGACCTTCTATAAGTGTGTATTAAAAGCAACTATTTTAAATAAAAATATTTTACTTTGACTTAGACTTTGAATTATTTTATAGATACGATCAAACTAAATATCAAAACCAAAGAATTTCTGTATCGATACTTATCCTACTGATAATTTATCTTATTCAATTTACTTTACAAGTTCAAAGGAAAATATTCTGACATCAATAAATCTCTCAACAGCTATGTTTTCATTGGACGTGATATTTTATAAAAGTAACGGGGTAATGAAATTAGAAAGTGTTTAAGTACTTTCGGAATTAAATTTGGGGCATCGTTATCACCATTCGGAAGGTAAGGAGGACATTCGAAAAGTAAGGAGCACATTCGGAAAGTAAGGAGGATATTCGGGATGACTTTTTTGAAGGAGGTTTGCTACTTTTTACATACTCGAATCTTGCTCGGACAGCAGTGAGTCTATTACCTACCAATTCCAATATTTCAATCTCCATCCATAGTTTGCTATCCTGGATCTTGATCCTGGATATCGCACCGTGGCCCCATGGGCCTAGTGTCTCGACACCAAATGCGACGAACTCATATTGAGTGCCGAGACTACTATATTTGCTTGCCTTTATTTGTTCCCGCTTATCGGCCGCCGCGCCGGCTCGTTTACTTGTAGCCCGGAGGTAGGACGCCGCTAGAGTATCGGCACAAGTGGCGTCCCATCCTGGATTGATAATTCATACAATTAGTGTCAATTACTAATTTGACATTGACAGGAATTAATGGAATTATCAATCCAGTATAGAATTAAATATTGGAATAGGCTTGTGTCCCAAATTTTAAAAATTGATTAAATCTGTAGTTTTGAATCTATATAGTCACAAAAATGTATTATTTTGATTTAAAACAATCATTACATAGTTTATTTTGCGATCTAAAAATGTATTTAAATTGGTAACGAATACGCTCCAATCTGTTATAGCGCCTTGGGTGATGTCACACGTTGCGAAACAAATCAAAATTTTAATGTGTTTGACGAAGCTATCCTGAACAAAAAACGAACGAGGTTCGCTGCAGCGATTAACCCATAAATTTGTCGTCTGATCGAAATATAAAAATTCAAGCGCAAGATCGCTTATTAGTTATAGTTTTTTCACGACCAAAAGGTCAAAAGCGCCGTGAATATCATGGCGCTTACGCGTTTCCTTCAACGTATTCCAAGAACATGTCACTTGTAAGGATTATACACTATAGACTGGACACGCATAGCTTTTTACCTACGACGGAACGGAGATGGTATATGGGTTTGGGGTGAGAGGATGTTTGTGCAAATACATGTTGCCATTTTTCTCCAAAACTACTGGTCGGATTTTGATGCAGTTTTTAGTTATGGGTTCAGGTTTGATTGGTGCATATTCTTAGATAAATGTTACGATGACAACTCACCAGGGGGCGCTGCAGCGAACATTATTTGTGAAAAGCAATGTTGCCAATTTTCTCAAAAACTAGTAGTCCGATTTTGATGCAGTTTTCAGTTATGGGTTTGAGTTAGATTGGTACAGGTTTCTAGATAGATGTTACGGTGACAACTCATCAGGGGGCGCTACAGCTAACATTATTTGTGATGAAAATCATTTTTGATGCGGCTTTTAATGGATTTGTAGTTGATTAGTGAGGGTTCTTATATAGGTGTAACGACAGCAACTTACTAGAAGGCGCTCTTTAAGTAGTTTAAAATAAAAATCAAAATTAAAAATTTTGAAAAAACCCACGACGATTAAAAAGCAATTAAAAAAAGGATAAAATAATTTAAAAACCTCCAAAAAGTTCAAAATAAATTGACCAGACATTTAAAAAGTACCTAGGTAGTTGTTAAGTATATACGTATTTTTACATTTTTTTAACTCGTAAATAAACCGTAAATTTTTAACATTCACACATTTTCAGAAGAGCCAGACCGAAGCATTATTGAACGGCCACCTTATCAGTTAGCGTTTTGCCGTCCGTACATTTCGAGGTCTTAGGGTAGAAAATTCTTGGTGAACAAATTCCACATTTTTGTGTACTTAGATCACCCGAGAGTTGTTCATCTGGATGAACAAATTCCACATGGACAAATTCCATATGTATGTATAGTGAGTTGGTAAAACATGCCCCCTGGAAATGTAATCTAATTCAAATTACCAAGTCTATCGTTTTTAAGATTCATAGTATAATTTGCCAAGCGAGCTTAGCCAGCCGCGACCTCGGGCCGCGGATTATAAAAAAAAAAAAGTTTAGCGTCTATATTTCGAGATTGGACAATTTTGCATTTGTCCATCTGTCTGTCTGTTCCGGGCTAGCAGTCACAGTTTTTATCCGATCTTCAAGAAACTTGGCACCAGTGCTTTTTTGGATTGGGGAAAATGGGGAAAAAAGTTCAAATATTGTGTTTAATGCTCGCGAGGTCTACTGTTCGACCATAGGGCGTATTTAGAGTTAGTTTTACTTCTAGGTGTGAAGAGCTTACTTATACCTCCAGGAACTTCCTCCATGTAGGGGCTAATAAAGGGAGTGGGGCGATGAGGACTTACACCTCTTTCCATAGTAAGGAGGTTGTGATTTAAATAACCTAACACAATATAAGGTTTCAAAATTAACTTTGTTTATTTTACCTTAAATTAATAATTAGAATGACTTGAATCCCTCGGGCCACGAGGTTTTTGTTGTAAGTTTTCTTACTTAACCTTAATTGTTATTTTAATTAACTCTTTCAGCCCCTCCTTTTGGTCTTAATCTAAAACAATACATTCATTTTCATATTTAAATAATTATTTATTAGTTTTGGTGTACTTAGTTAGATTTTACTTTTTTTCAACTGACTTCCAAAAAAGTAGGAGGTTCTCAATTCGACTCTGTTTTTTTTTATGTTTGTTACCTCATAACTTTGGACTGGGTTAACCGATTTTGAAAAAAATATGTTTTTTGATAGCTACTTCTTCCCAATTGGTCCCATTACAATTTGGCCCCATTCCGACAATTATTTGGTCCCATTTCGGTAATTTGAAGTCGGTTGTTGTGTTAACTTTTGAAGTGTATTTTTAGTACCAAATTCTGAGCTACAAATTAAGTAATCAATGACGGTTTTATTCTACATCGAAAAATGAGAGACGATCTTAGGCTGGATTTGAACCAGTAAACCAGTTCAGAACAGACTAAGTATCGAACTACGAAGTTTTAGATATTTATCAACCCGACCACTCACTTTCATCGTGTGGATCTAGACAAATTTTGACAGATAAATTTAGATTTTATAACAAGGGAGTAAAATGATATATTGTTGTCGAAGGTGCTGGTGTGCTTGCTGTGGGGCATAGGCCCCGCAGCACGCAACCCTTCTAGCCTGCTTCTGTAAGAACGGCGGGTGGCTATCCCGACGTCCTCAGGCGCTGATCATGGAAGTCGATGATCTTAGGCTTAGATGGCTCTGCGGCGCCCTCGCCGCTGACTTCGGAACTCGGTGGGAAGGGTACGCTCCCTCTCCCTCTCGGCCGCCTCCTTCGCGAGCACTGACTCGCCCACGCTGAGCACTCCACCAACGTGTGGAGTGCGGAGTCGTCGTCGGAAACCTCGCAGTGTTGACACCGGGGTGTGACCTCACGATGGATGCGAAACAGATAGCTACCGAAGCATCCATGCTCGGTAACGATCTGCGTCCCACGATACGTGAGGTCACCATGTTGCCTCTGCAGCCACTCGACCATGATCGGTCTCACCACCGCTGGATTATTATAATGAAAGATTCGTGTTCCAAATTCAAATATTATCACTATTGCCCGCTAAAAAGTCTCTGAACAAAAAAGAGCTACTTTAGGTGCACTTATGTCGGAACAAAAAACCACTTTTTGAATAGAAGTGATTCATCATCAGCAGTTAGGTCGTGGACCAATAGCGAAATGGATCAAATACGAAGTGGACCAAGTGCACCAATTGCGAAGTGGGCGAAATGCGATGAAACGTATCCAGCAAGTTACTGCAATTTGTAGGTACCTAGTAACTTAACTACGTTAAGTTGTAATGTTACTTTTACAGCATTGTTGAAGTAGGTACCTACTTTTTATCTAGTACCTACCTAATTTATTGGTAAAACCTTTTCATAACTAATAATATGACTGCCTCGGTGGTGCAGTGGTGTGAGTATGCAACTGCCGTCGCTGAGGTCCCAGGTTCGATTACGGGTCGATACAAATTATTTGTGTGATCCACAAATGTTTGTTTCGGAGTTTGGGTGTTTTCAATTATATGTATATATATGTATATCAGTAGTCTAAATCCCATAGCACAAGCTTATATTAGATTAATTTGGGCTAGATGACATTTAATTTAAAATTTAATTTAATATGTATATGCCTGTTCTTTTCGCGCTTCTCACTTGATCTTAAGTCTTAATAAATAGAATAAACTAGAGAATCAGATAACTATCTATTAAACTCATTAAAACCACTGTTTTACATATTTATACTAATATATAATATTTTTGGCTTATCTTGACACGAATATCCTCCGTAACTACTGATCCGATTTTGAAAATTCTTTCACTGATATGTAGCTACATTATCCCTGAGTTACAGGCTACTTTTTATCCTGGTAATATGTTCCCACGGGAATTGGGAGCACGAAAACGATATCACGCGGTTGGAGCCTCGGCGAACTGCTAGTTTAAAATTAGAAGAATGAAAGTACCTACGAGTAGGTACATAGGAAAAGGTACCTTAAGCTTTCAATAAGAGAGAATAGTTAAAAAGAAACAAAACCACGTAACGTACATTTTTCTTTATTATTTTAATGTCCAAGTGAAATATAAACAGTTTATATCAATTATTTTAATCCAAAATAAACCTTATTATTTAGTTACTAAATACACAATACAAATTTCTAGAAAATCATGAATAACTAATCTCGTCCTATCATTGAAATTCACTAATTTTGATGTTATGTACAATTAGGCCTACAATGTAAGAAATGCTAGTATCTAAGTAATGTTAATTGAGCGGAGTTTACGAAGCTCTTTCTTAGACGACTCGTGTATTTCGTTCGTGATCGAACTCCTCCTAAACGACTGGACCGATCTTTTTGAAATTTGGCACGGTCATAGTGACCATCACCGTAAGTGCATATATCTGAATTCATAAAGATCGGTCCAGTCGTTTAGGAGTTCGACCCGGATCGACAAACTCAGCTCAATTATTTCAACAGCAGAATGCATTACATACCTAGTTTATTATAACAACACAGTCATGTAAGAATAATATTGGTTATTAATTAATATTCGTTTAAATATTACAATCTGAGTACATCAAGTAAGGATGAGAAGACGTACGTATCTGTAGGCCTACCCCGGTTCTAACGAAATTTCGATTGCAGTCGGAGTTTGTTCCACGTTCTAATTTCATTTTTAAAAGACTCATTCGTAAACAAGAGTAGGCCTCCTGTTTTGTATAATATAGGTACCCTATTTAAAACAATTCAGTTTTGTATGTATTGAAGATTTTAAATTAAAATGTTCACTAAAGATTTTCAAAGTGATAAAATAATGTTAAGTAAAAAGAACATGTTTAAGCAATTTAATAAAGTATAATATTATTCTATATAATATAGGTTCTGAAGGTCAGATGTCAGTCGCTTCACGGTAAATACCGAAGTTCAGCCGAATCGCAGTTAGATTGGAAAGAAACTGAGTTGGGAAAAAGTTTACATAGTGGATGATGAATATTATTTTATATAAATTATATCACTAATTATTACTGGTAAGTCTACCCACATTGACTTTATACAGCTTTATGTACTTAATTTACACAATATTTTGAGCTTATACATCCAATAAATTTTACAGACAATATGAATTTCTACACATTTTATAAAACTATTAGAATTTCTCAACATGAATAAACTATAACAGCGCTGTGGTTATTTACCTGACAGTATGACAGCAATATTGTGGAGTAGGTAACGAAGTTTTTTTTTGGTATTTATATTGCACAAAAACACATATAACAATATTTTTTTAAACATCTAAGTAGACATTTTCCTAGGTATTATTCTCCCACTTTTTGGGGTACATTTAGAAGTTGTTGTGTTATTATTTACATTTATTTTCATATACCAGAAAATCTCTGAGGATGCCGTGAGGTGAAACCGGTCAGTAAAAATAAAAATTATACCAGTGGAAAAGTATATGTGTTTTTGTGTGTAGCAGATTCCACCAAGTGTCGTCTTCTTCTTCTTCTTCTTGTAAACACGTGGCTCCATCGATGTTGATCGATGATTCAATGTCAAGGTAATGCTTGATTAGTTGTAGTCCCGCGCAGAAGAACTAGTTATTCCTAACTAGCTCCAGGTGCAGGACAAGAAACGTTGTTCAGTATGTGAGTATCTGGGAGCCCGATTTTTGCGGAGCGCCAGAGGTAACCCAAAAAGGCACCAGCCATGCGCTCAGCAAAAATTGAACTCCCACCAAGTGTCGTCAATCGACAGTATAAATAGTAAGAAGTATTTTTGGCTTAGCTTTATGACAGTAACATAATAAAAAAACATTCCTCTACCATATAAGCACGGTGATGCTTAGAAGAAATGCCACTTTTTTGTCAACCATCGATACGTTAGCCATAGTCTGGGTTACACAATTAATGCCGAAATATTGTCCATTACTAATTATCAAACCTACTACGTTTCTTGCATTGATACATAAGGTACAGAAACGCCGACAGCTTGACTGGAACATTGCTTCTTCGCTTGTCCCGCTCGTGGAACAAGCGCTAGTTGTTCCAGATCACCCTGTGAATAATAACAGAGATATAAATAATACGACATTTAGTAGACTTTATGTATGTCCTAGCTGAAGCCCGTGTGGAATAGTTCTCGCATTTCCAATTTCTACAGGAACTCATTACATTGTAGATCGAGACGTCCAGGACTTGAATTTGGCTGTGTCATAGCATAGCGGCTGGCACGTAAGATTTTGTTGCCTGTTATAAACATTTCATCGCAACGGGCAACGGGTTTCAAAATTACAATATAGTTGCTTACTTTATTAAATTAATTCGGCCATTTTTGACATACCCACTTTCTAGAGTGCCCGGTGTTATAGGCTTGCCCCCTATTACGTGGGACTAAAATACTGGCAAATTGTGGGTGTGTAATGCACCTCTGCCTACCCCTTCGGGGATATAGGCGTGATATATGTATGTACACATTGCATAAATAATAAAACACGTCACAAAACACAAAAACCTACTTCAAATTATCGAAATGGCACCAAATAATTGTCGAAATGGTACCATATTAAAATAGAACAGTAACAGTAGCTTTCAATTATAAAAAACAAACCAAAATTAAAAAAATCATACCGTCTTATTGAGAATCTCCTCATTCTTTTGGAGTCGGTTAAAAGTCGTCTGTGTTATTTAGATAGTCTGTATTATTGTAAAGTTTTAATAAAACTCGTTCAGTACTTTTGTGTAACAAAAATCCACCCATAAAAACTTACGCGTTCATAATTACCTACTTAAGATTAGGTACATATTGAAACAAAAACAATTTTAGCTTATCTAAATGGAATAGCAAGAATATAAATGGAAGGATTAATATTATTTCTATATTTTCTATGTACGAAATTAATATCAGTTAATGGAAACAATAAGCTGCAATTTAAAAACATTACAAAAGGAAATTCTTCCTTTTAAACATATACCTAAATAAACTTCGACGTTATTTGTAGGAACTGAATCAATCACAATTTATATTGTGTTTGCATTCGGACCGAGGGTTGTGCCCTGAGGATTTCAATTCGTATATGAACGATTGGAAATTATATGACGTTATGTCCTATCTAAATAGTGACCCTTCTTATGGGTCACTTCCGATTCTATTTAATAAATTTGGTTGGTACTTACGGAAAATAGATAGCCTATTATAAGATCGGCATCCCTTGGAGTGTCGAGGGCATCTTTTTCTAAAACGTCGGTTCGAAGCCATCGGCAGTCAACGTATGAACGGACTGTGCTGTCATCGTGGACACTAATGAAAAAAATTACATTTAAATTAACTTCTTCTTTTTTTAAAAACGTGGCTCCATCGATATTCATCGATGATTTCGCCAATGTCAAGGTAATGCTTGATTTTTCCCGCACAGAAGAACTAGTTACTCTGAAATAGTTCGCAGTGCGGGACAAGGAAACGTTGTTTGGTATTGCAATTGAGCGTTTGGGCCTGGATTTTTGCCCAGCGTCAGAGGTAACCTAAAAGGCAACCTGCCACACGCTCTGCAAAAATCCAAGTCCTAAATTAACTTCAATGTTTCACAATTTAAGGTGACGTAGGTGACGTACCCTATCTACATATGTCTATCGTGCAACGTAGAATAGTTTAGCAAATTAAATGCTTTGAAAACTAGTTTTGATGGACTAGTTGATACAACCTACGAACAGTTATTTTGTTAAAAAATGTATGCAATACTATTATGGTAAGTTACAAACTGAAATCCCTGTAAAAGATCGAAACTCTTTCGAAGTTTCGTATTGAAAATGCGTTCTACGACGACCGTGTTGGTCTATGCCCGTCGTATACGACGGCCGTGTTGCTCTATGAAGAGGAACCTTATTATAGAGATACAATGTTGTAAATTTCCATATGCCGATACTCACGTCTGTAATCTCATTACACTGATTCGGCTCGGGACTTTTATTTAATTATCTAATGCAAGCATTGATCTTAATTGGATTAATTTCATTGCTCGCTATACTGGGGAAAATGATATTTCTAAACACAACACTGATTGTGTGAGATTATTTTGTCTGAGTGTAATCATGTTTACTATAGGGAATCCACTTAGCTTGTACATAATAATAATTTGCTTACTAATCGGAGTTCATAAACTATGGGATTGTTTGTTTATTATGATTGTGTATGAGTTTCTTGGTCAATATACTACGAGAACATTGTACATGTTACTTATGTAGCATGTTGTTGGTGGTTGAGATATTATTGGGCATACTAACTATTCAAATTTCACCACGTAACATATGTATGCTTAGATCTTTAAAACTACGTAACGGATTTTGATGCAGTTTTCACCAATGAATAGAGTGGTTCTCGAGTAAGGTTTATGTGTACCTATATAATTTGACAAGCGGGTGAAGGCGCGGGCGTCTGCTAGTTTCATTATATAACTCTTCGATAGTGGGAATTAACACGAATGAGACACTTTTATTGTCTGAAATTGGGACCAACCTGTTCAAAACATTCATCTATCTTTTCTATGTTCATATTTTTGGACATTTTGAGTTCTGTCAATTTGAGCACGGCATCTCTATGCAAAAAGACAGCGGCCCACAATGCTTGGCAATAAAAACTTAGCTATAATTTTTACTTAGATCTCCACTATCAGAAGCGATACATATTGTTACCAATTTGACCCTAATAAAGCACGATTCAAGACAATGGACGGGAACAAAACTTGATCTCACTAGACAAATTGCCCAATTCATTCCTTTGTTGATCTACTTATTGCATACTAGAACAAACCGTTTTTAATGTTGGGGTTTCAGTTCGTTTCAACAACAGCACAAATTTCTTATTGGGTAAGGACTAGACTGTGTAATAACTGCGCCCATATTTCAACAGTGTCAGCCTATTGCAATAGCTATAAAGGTACTTTGGGTATACTATTTGCCAATGCCTCGTCTGTCAGTATGCCAACGGAGAACTCTAAAAATATTTCTAAGGCCCCTTAGCACCTTTTGCGAAAGAGAACATCAAAATACCTTTCTATCTATTGTTAATTGGTTCAAATAATAGTTTCCAGAAGTATATTTTAATATACTAATATTACCTGATAGCAATGTGATGCCAACGAAAGTCGTACAAAGGTACGGCTAAATATATTGACCGGGATGACCCTGACCCTGCGTGGACTAGCCGGGCGGCTCCTCGACCAGCTAGCTCCAAGGAGAGGAAGGATCCAGTTCGTCGTCTGGACCTCAGAGAGAATAGCGTGCCTTGGCCGTAACCGCCACTCTGGGAACAAAGTATGTACGGTATATTGCTTTATTTGTAGGTATTACAGCAAGACGTTCAACTACAGATGGGGAATAAGTTTTAGTTACGTTTCTGCTGTCTGAAAGTTTCATAAGAAATTATGAATAAATCACAGAAACTGATGTCATCGCCAGCTCGAACACGAACCCACGGCCTTTCCCTAACAGGGGGAATGCTCTGACCACTGAGCTACGATGACAGAACTATTTAGCTAGTTCGGCAGAACTCCGGTAGGTGGATCCAACCTTAATAACAACCTTAATAGCGCGATCTAGAAGTTATGAATGTGACATGAAGCAAAGATTCGATGTTGTCGGTATTAGTCATCGTAGCTCAGTGGTCAGAGCATCCCACCTGTTATGAAAAGGCCGTGGATTAGAGTCCTGCAAAGGCATCAGTTTTTGTGATTTATTCATAATTTATTAATAATTTCTTTCTTAATATTTTAAGAATAGTTGAGCAAACTCATTGCTTTGAAATACAAAAATGTTAAGTCATTTTAAAACAACTGGACCACAAGACAAACTAGATATTATAATATTTTTAATTCTGTCCCAAATTTCACATTTTATAATGATTTCTACGGCAGAACATCGTTAGCTGAGGCAACTAGTTTTACATAAAATGCAGCAATGAAATGGAATATGACTTAGTTAAGTTACTCACACAAAGAACTATAACTCACCTCCGGTCGCAATCTCAGTGAAATAAATAAAGTAAATTCTCTGGGAAATGTCTTTCCCGCACTAAATAATTCTGAGGAAGCAATCCAGATGTATGAATTTGGCCTCAGACTAAAAGCATGCGGCCTTTCTGGAATAGGTCCCCATTTTGCTTGTGCTGGATGAAAATTCCGCCTGGCATCTGGAGCTAGTGGATTTATTGTACCTGTAAGAAATAAACTTGCGTCAAAAAAGTCCGTTACAACTTTTTTATTTTACGAACTCTCAACCTGTAATAGACGGCTCTATACAGGGAGAATTTTTCAAGTGGGCTTGAATGGCCAAATCCGGAACTATAATGAAAAGCGAAAAATGCTCAAAGGAGCACAAGCCCGATTTTGATGAAACTTAAAACCTCATCATAAGATTTTTTAAAAACCTATAATCCTAGCTGGGAATCGAACCCATTGATTTAGAAAAAACATCACACCCTTTATTATTACACCATACGATAGAGTTGCTGTTAAGGATCAAATTCTGAGAAGTAATGATATACGGCAAATCTAAGGAAAACTTAGAATTTTCCTAAAATTCATATTTTACCCTAACCCTTTCTATATTTTTTTATTTAACCGTATTATTATTAACTAGCTTTCTTCTATTAGGTTTCTGTACATAATTTGGTATAATTATATACAGAAACCTTCCTCGAGAACCAGTCAATCCATTAGTGAAAGCAGCATGAAAATCGGTGCAGTAGTTTTTGAGTTTATCGCAAACAGACATACAGATAGACAGACGCTGCGGTGGACTTTGTTTTCAACCCACTTCCAAAAAAGAGTCGGTTCTCAATTCGACTGCATGTTATTTTTACATTTATTACCTCATATCTTTGGACTGGAGGAATCAATTTTGATATTGTTTTTTTAATTGACAGCTACTAAGTACTTCCCCAGTGGTCCCATTTCAATTTGGTACCATTCCGACAATAATTTCGTCCCAGGTCGGTAATTTGAAATCGGTTGTTGTGTCAATTTTTAAAGTGTGTTTTATATAATTTAGTGAAGATTAGGAATCGTTTGCTGTTCGTTGTATCGAAAACTTACCTTCACAACTGAAGGAGTTACAAGATCTTTGCTGTTCACCGTACCCCTCACAGGTTGACCTTGAACAGTATCTTCTTCTGGTTTGTTTTCCCCCTCCACATGTTTTGCTGCATGCCCCCCACTCACCCCAACCCGCCCAACCTGTAATATTTAAATATGAACCCTGCTCTAACGACTTCTGGACTAGAGTTGGAAGCAATGAAGTTTGCGAACATTATCTGAAATGATTTCACAATAATGTATTGCGAAACTGTAGTCTTGAGCTAGACCAGTGATTGTCCCCTTTCCATGAGGAACGACAACTGACCATGACTCCAATATCTGAAGACCTTGAAACTTGCGAACAGATTACTATTAATATGCGACTTACTGCGTCGATTGCAATTCATTACTTTACTAACTTTTAATACTAGAAACATGTTTTATCGACTAGTGCCCACAGGGACCTAAGAGATTCTATTTAACTTCGTACGTAGAAGGCTCTTGGAAATGAAATTTCATATTTTCCGAAAACGTGTCGTACCCTCGATACCCACTGTTGTGGTACGTGATAACTAGCCGGTATTACTTATTTCTTGTCTAAATACAATTCATAGAAGTTATAATAATAAAGTTATAATATAATTCATAATTCATTGTAATAATATCAGAAGTTTGTAAATGAAACTAGGTCGGAATTTGAAACGAATTAGAGAACTAACTAAACAGCTGTCCTACCAAAGAGTCATTTAAATGGACAAGTATTTGGTCAAAGTTATTCACCACATTCTATCGCTTGAAGAACTCCGTGGGCCATCATAGGCACCTCCGAAACTTGTTGAGAATTTGCCAAATCAGTCTAGAAGTTGCCATACTGCATTGACGGGTTAACAATAATTTGTTATAAAAGATTAGTACCAATGGATTATTTTTTCATGCTTTCGAATACATAGCATACACGAAACAGCTCTTACCAACGGCATTCCAAATAGCAATGTCGACACCTAAACTCCAAGGTACGGCCGCCGCTGTAGCTTCTAACCACGGCCCATCAGGCGGCGTGGTCTCCAAGTCCACTGCAGGATCGCTGATCCTCGCAAATACTACAAATTCACTTTGCGAAGGCGCCATACTCCAGTTGAAGCAGCCGCCAAGTTGCGAACTGATTTTGAGATTAGCTTGTCTGTGGATAAAACACTAGAAAGGTAGTAAGTTTATAACTCCGATCCTATAAATGAATATCTTTAATTTCTTACTTATAATGTTTTAAATATTCACAGTGGCAAGGGCACAGACATTTTGGGAACCTTCCCAGTCAGTAATAACGCGGATCATCGTTTAAACGAATATTTTGAACACTGGATATTTTTGTCCGAGACGTCCAGGACTTTTATTGGCTGTGCGTAAGATTTTGTTACCTTTCATTAACATTTTATCAGAAGGCAACGGGTTTAATTTTTTTTCTAAATTACAATATAGCTGCTAGGTACTTTTTATTCAATTCATTTGGCCATTTTGGACATAACCCATTATAAATGTGCGCGGTGACGGCAATAGGCTTGCCCCCTCTTACGTGAGGCTAAAATACTGGCAACTAGTGGGTGTGTAATGCACCTCTGCCTACTCCTTCGGGATATAGGCGTGATATGTATGTGATATTTTAATATTTGTAAATAAAATTAATAGAAAAGGTTTACCAGTGAGATCATTAAAAGTTTAGTCACTAACAATGACTTAACTCTAAAACTGAAACGTAGTTCTTCTTAACTGATTAAGTTTTAATTCAATACAAGTAACTTTTAAATTAGTACACAAATATAAGGAGTGTTTCTTTCTTCAGAATGTTAGCTGGAAGTTTCACAGCTACAAAGTAGATCCAAATAGATTACTGGAGGTAATATAAATACACTGTACTTTAAACACCTCGGTGTTCAATATTGCTGGCCTTTTTCACCATAATTAACAAAAAAACGAAGACCAAACCATGTTTTCAAAATTATCAGACTCAGAATATTTTTTGCTCTATCTTTAAATGAACGACAGTTTTATTTTAATATAATTCTCTGCCATTCAAAGCGGTACTTAGTAACTCTTTCAGTCAGCAATTTATTTTTCCACGAATCTTCATAAATTAAACCAATTTTCCTGAATTAGTAAAAAGTTTTATTAATAAGCTCTGATTGCAAATGTTGTAGGTATATAACAACATCGGCACTGGCTGCTTTTTTTTAAAATCCGTGGCTCTTAGCCTCTGCCGCATCTACGTCCATTGCCGAGCGCCTCACCCCTTCACCCCACGCACGCCTTCACTCACCGACGCGGGATAAAACCCGACCCCAAAGATGCGGGGTAACACCCGACCACGACACAGGTGGCCAAGGTCTGCCACTAGGAATTCTTTTAGGGCACTAGCTGTTGGAAGTTAAGTCGGGATTAAAGAATAATTACCTCTCGGGACATTGCCAGTTGGCGAGGAGGCGGAGGAGTTCTTTGGCCCATGTTAGAATTTAGATGTACACGTTACGTTTACAGTAAATAATACATATTTAGTTAGTTTTAATTGTATTATTTTATAATGTATTAACTATTGATTTTCTATTTATACAGAACTTTGATGGGTTGTGGAGGTCAGATGGCAGTCGCTTCACGGAAAATATCGAAGTTTAGCGGAATCGCAGTTAGACTGGAAAGCCTACCCCAACTAGGTTCGGAAAAGGCTCGGGGAATGATGATTGATTTTGTATTGAATACAGTGCAACGGCAATAAGCTTGCTCCTAATTACCATCAACGAAACTACTTGCAGTTACCTTTGAAATGTACCACTGTGAGATACTGCATGGGTGCGCCATTTTCTGTGTCGCTGACCTCCTCTGAAAACCAGCGCAGGCAAATGTGGGTCTGCCCACGTCAGCATAAGCTGTGAGGAGACCAAATTGCACGCAGATGTGGCGCGTACTAGCATA
This sequence comes from Nudaria mundana, assembly GCA_963556515.1. Lineage (NCBI taxonomy): Eukaryota > Metazoa > Arthropoda > Insecta > Lepidoptera > Erebidae > Nudaria > Nudaria mundana. Next base: position 3,247,659 of record OY748299.1, read on the forward strand.
CAACCGACGGTTTTTTTACTTTTACTTTCTCCCTATGTATATGTTTAGTTATCTAAGATGCTTATAATCGCCATATCTGTGTTTGCGAATAAACATAATTATTTTCACTCTTTTTTTCTTTCTTTCACTGTCTACCCCCTTGGGAACATAGACATGACAGATGTACTAAAGATAAAGTTCAAAGTATTCAGTGTTAAGCTAACATCAGTACCAGAAACACATTCCGATCACGCAGCACTTTTGCTAAGAAAATTTAATTATACGGTTCACGATCTCTGAAACTTAGTCGGTATAATTGAGTTCCGCGCTAATCTCTAGTTTGATCCTGTTCGAGGATGCAAGCCATAAACTTCAGCTTCACTGGTTCTCAGATCATCGGTTGGACTATTAAAGTTTGTCTTTGATTTCATAAACCATCTGTGTTATCCCTTTCTGTACTTTTTGTTCCGATTGTTATTCCTCTTTACGCTCTTTTACTTTCATATACTAATTCAAGTACTATGGTATACCATACTTATATAAAAGTGAACTACATTATACATATTATAATCATTGTCTTGTACAAGCTTAGAAAATTTCTATTACATTTCAGCCCACAGTCAAAACATGTGCGTATTTGTTGTTGCCCTTCTTGGGCAAACTTTAGCACTCCCTATTCACCATAGTGGCTTTTGCTAACTTTGGTTTGTTAAGGCATTAGATACTTACCCTTCTGTTTCTAATTCCGTAAAGTACGATAGAGGTTGTGTGTTACACTCATTATTTATTTATCTTTTCTTCGAGTAGGGTGTAGTTATTTAAACCGATGTCTCTCAAGGCGGCGAGCACTTGGACCCCATGACCCCAGAAATTGCTAAACGTTTAATCGATGCTTCTCAGGACCAGAAGGCTGGTTTTTTTCTGGCCCAAAGAATAAGTACCGCCATTAAACGTGGCAACCCTGCCAGCATTCTGGGAACCTTCCCAGTCGGCAATGACGCGGAGGATATTTTAAACGATACTAGTTATCCCAGCGAACTTTGTATCGCCTCAAATATAAAAAAAAAACCTTCCCTAAACTTCTACGAATATTTTAATATTTCATGCAAATGTTCATATTATGTATTATTAATTATAATTGAAAAACGCGACGGACGGACAAATTGGTGTATTAAATATATAGATTTTTTAATGTAAATATTTTTAGTAGGTATATAATAATGTATATTGTAATTCTTATTGTAAATATAATATTTACCAAACTGATATAGTTGATATTTTATTACCTAACTAACTATTATGCACTTTATATCAGGTTTCTAAGCAGGAGAGCAGGTAGATACAAAATACTGGCCTTTACCCAGCCCTTGTATTCCACCGCCATAGAATAGTTCAGATCCGAAAGATAACCTACTGTCTTTTAAACGCGTTGCAAAACACATTTATTATAATTATTTTTTAACGTAATTAACACAAAACTTGTTGTTTCGTGTTGATTACCGTTAAACAATTATTGTTTTTGATAGACGATATAAATCAAAAATCATTGAAATCGGTCCAACCATTTTCACTCAAAAAACCAACTTTAGAGTTTTATAATATAAGCTATGTCAGTGAATTTTCTTTCGATGTTAACTTTAAAGGCAGGAAAAAGGACTTACCTATCTGTAGTGTTGTATGGCGAACCAGCATACTGACTAACGGATGCTAATTCTACACCTCCTCTATATATTGATACTAGAGCTAAGTCCAATGTTTTACTCTGAAACAAAGAAAAAATATCTTATAGTCATTTCCTACCGTAATAACTTTCCAACTTAATGTTGTAATAACATAAGTAAGTATGCGGGAATTTCGGCAGAGTTATAGCATAACAAACAACCTTTATATTGTCTGTTTTATTACTTATCCATGCAGGTAGAGATGTCTATGTGCATACCTATATTCTGATTTTTTTTAATTCCGCGGCCGCTCCCATGTCCATTGCTAAGGGCGTCTGGTACACACCAGAAGGTATTTCCAGTGGCGCCCAGCGGAGCCTATATTCTATGTCGTCAAGTCTTTGTAAAGCGAGTAGGATTCCAAGTGTCTGATCTTTCTACTTTTTAAACGAAGTCAACACGAAGAAGATTATGAATTCGTCGGTTAAAAAAAATGCTTCCGATGTAGTCCTTGATATTTAATAAATAGGCCTATCTAATGATACTGCCAATTGGTGACATTTGGTGCATATATTAATTGAACAAAATTATACTTTATCTAATCTTGCTTCCGTTTTCGTGAGCCCATCGTTAACATAATCCTTTTCGAGAAGTATTTTCAATATTTACGCACAGAAAATACTAAAATTTTCATCTCAACAGTACTTATCCGATAAGTAATACCATATATCTAGGTAGTTTCCTTTCCGTTAAAATGACCATTATTTAACCTTTAATAATTACTAGTTATCACGGCGAACTTTGTATCGCCTCAAATATATAAATATATATATATATATAAAAATTAAAAAGAATATTTTAATATTTCATGCAAATGTATGTAAATTGAAAAACGCGACGGACGGACAGACAGACAGACAGACAAATTGTCGTATTAAATATATAGATGGTTGATTTTACTTTTATCAACCGACTTTCAAGAAAGGAAGAGGTTCTAAATTCGACCGTATGTTTTCTTTTTCTTTTTCTTTATATTTGTTACCTCATATCATTGGACTGGGTGAACTGGTTTTGATTTTTTAATTGAAAGCTACTACTTTCCAAGTGGTCCCATTTCAATTTGGTCCCATTCCGACAATTATTTGGTCCCATTTCGGTAATTTCAAGTTGGTTGCTGTATCAATTTCTGACGTGGATTTTATTGTATTCAGCCTACATATACGGGTTGGTAAAGGGTTTGTGTCGAGTTTACCATCTCTATGTAAATATAACTAGGTATGCAATGCATGCTACTAATTGCAAATGTTGAGCGGAGCTAATTTTCTTAATTTTTTTATGCTCTATTTTTATGATTTCAGAGATATGCACTCCCGGGTATGATGTCGACCAGCATGTCAAATTTGGTCAAAATCGGTTGTGCCGTTTCGGAGGAGTTGGCACACAAACGATTTACACTTGTCGTCTAAGATAGAGCTTCGCTTCGCTCCGCTCAATTAATTACTAAACTATGTTTGAATTAATTCCTGAAGTATTAAAATATAATTTAATTTAAGACGTTCCACGTAACTTGGCGTCCTCATACTCGTAGCTTAATCAAAACTAATATGACCCCTGAAATACCCGTACTTAGTTACTTTACGAAATTCAGAGTAGCCAAGCAATGCGGTTACGGCTGCATCGAAACTTTACCATGTAGCTGGCAAAAGTTGGGTTAACTTGAGTTCTAAGTTATTCTGTAACTATTATAATAGCAACTGCTTGTTAAGTAACCTGATACCTATAATATTAAATGGTATGGTCAGACACGTATTCATAACTACATAGTTCAGAATAACATTATTGTATCTGGATTTTGTGTATTAAAAGTTAATTCTGTGTTAGTCTAGTGGTAACCGGCTATGTTAATACATTGAAAAGGTTAAGCAATATCTGGCCTGTCCGGTCTTAGGATGGGTGAGACCCCTCTATACCTCGGAGAGCACGTTAAGCCGTTCGGTCTAGTTTGTCATACAAACATCTATGGCAGTCGTTAGGGGTAGTTGAAACCAACTACAAAACTTGGATATCGCCTATGGGTTGTGGAGGTCAGATGGCAGTCGCTTAACGGAAAATATCGAAGTTCAACCGAATCCCAATAAGACTGGAAAGCCGACCCCAACTGAGATGGGAAAGGGCTCGGTGGAAGAGTGCTAGTATGCTTGTACTGTCATAACTAGGATAAGGACAATCGGATACTACTTTCCTACTTATATAGGTAAACAGGATGAATTTTCGAAAAGGGCTTGGAAGTCCAAATCACGAACCCGATTTCAATGAAACTTAAAACCTCATCATTAGATTTTTGAAAAACCAATAATCCTAGCTGGGAATCGAATCCATATTTAAAAAAAACACACCATTATTACACCATACGAGAGTGTTGCTATTAAGGATCTTATTCTGGGAGGTAATGACATACGGCAAACTAAAGGAAAGAGAGACATTCATCTTTAAGAAAATACATTTTATTTTTCTTACGTTAACTGATTTGTTCAAAATGTAGACCACTGTTTTCAATACATAGCTGGATTCGAGACCTCAAAGATTGTACTGCATTCAATATTACAATGTTATTGATTCCGGTTAGAATATTCTCCAAAGAACGTTTCAAGTCATCAACTGTATCATACGTGTCTTTGTAAATTTCGTTTTTAACATACCCCCAGAGAAAGTAATCTAAGGGGGTAAAATCCGGGGATCTCGCTGGCCAAGGCACAGGATCATTCGTTGCAATAAAATTGTCGCCAATCTGCTGAAGCAATATCTCTTTTACTATACGGCTATTATGGGATGGAGCTCCATCTTGTTGAAAAAATAACTGGTTGATCTGGGCCAATGGCAAATTCCCCAGCTCTTCAAACAGTTTATTCAAAATTTCAACATATTTAAAAGTCGTCAACGCTCCGTAATAAATTTTAAAATAAAATACAAGTACTCTGTCCTTCAAAATACTGCACCAATAATGAAATTAAAATCGCACCTGGCGATGCGCTTCGGTTACCCGCAAAGGATTAGTTTGTATGTTTATTATTTCGATTATACATTCCATTATTAGAAAAATTTGTTTCGTCAGAAAATAAAATATTGGATAAGAAATGTCTATCGTTGTCGAGTTTCCGATTTAACCAATTGCAAAAATCAAGCCGTCTTTAATTATCTCCTGGATGTAACGTTTGTATAATGCGTCCGGAGCGGTAACATATATACTTGTATTTTTTTTAAACTTTACATATCGTAGCCTGAGACACTTGAATGGTTTCAGCTGCGTTTCGGGTGGAATTCGCGGGGAATAACTCAAAATAGGTCAAAATAGCTATTTCTTCGTCACTAATACGTGGCTTTAATAGTTTAGTTTTGCGATAGCTACCTCCTTGTTTAAGGTTATTAACCATTATTTGGAAGCACTTAAGAGTGGGGAAATTACGATGACGATATTTTGTCATCATATCGATCATCATTTGTTAAATCCATTTTCAAATCACAGAATTTATATTACAAAATATTTCTTTTAATAAATTACTAAAAAAAGTACGAACAGAATCGAACAGAATCTAAATTATTGGCGCCAATATGCATATCGTTCTAACTTCAATTTTTTTTCTTGACACTTTAAGAAAAAAAAATGAAATTAGAACGAAATTAATCGCAAGATTATGTTCTACTTTAAAATTTTACCAGCCTGCCAGAATCATTCAGAGCATAATTTAAAACACGGAATAGTTACGATCTTTTCTGGGATTTCGAACGAATCAAATTATGATACAAAATTTAGGTACATTAAATATGAATTTTATTAAAATTCCAAATTTTCCTTAAATTAGCCGCATATCATTACTTCGCAGGATTTGATCCTTAACGGCGACACTATCGTATGGTGTAATAATAAAGGATGTGTTTTTTTTTAATCAACGGGTTCGATTCCCAGCTAGGATTATTGGTTTTCCAAAAATCTAATGATGAGGTTTTAAGTTTCATCAAAATCGGGCTAGTGACTCCTTTGAGCATTTTTCGCTATTCCTTATAGTTTCCGATTTGGCCATCCAAGCCCTTTTCAAATATTCATTCTGTATAGTTAGTTAGTGCACACACAATCTACAAAATATCGTTTAAAAATCCGTTGCGTCATTGCCGACTGGGAAGGTTTCCAGAATGCTGGCTGCGTTGCTGTGTTGAATGGCGATTTATTCTTTCGCCCAAAATAAATAGCCAGGCTTCTGGTCATTTAAACCTAGTCTGGAACACTTAACAAAGTATTAACGGCGTTTAAGAGACGTTTCAGTCGTTTAGATATCATTTAATATATTTGTTTACCCATTCCCATACGGCGTCAATAGCATTGGTTTTGCAACAGCATGCTGAGCACGATGTACACAATAGCAAATAGCTCATTGATAGTCACTTACGTCTTTATTTGGGTCAATAGAATAGTGTGTAAATTTATCATCATCTACCTGCCCTTATCCCAATTATTTGGGGTCGGCACAACAAGTCTGTCTCCTCCACACATCTCTGTCAGACGTCATCTCTTCAGTCACTCCTCTCCTTGTCATATCCTCTTTCACACATTCCATCCATCTTTTCTTTGGCCTCCCTCTACTCCTTAGGCCTCTGGCACACGGCGTATTTAAAACGCGCAGACGACGCGTGTTTCAGGAACGCGCGTCGTCTGCACCGTATATGCTGATTTTTGCGTTAGCATAGATTCAAACACGCATAAAACGCGATACAAACGCGCGTGTGAAGCGCGCTCGCAACTCGTTTGAAGCGCGCTCGCTACTCGTTTGAAGCGCGTACGAAGAGGCGAAGGTGGGGCGCTCGCTCAGGCCGGCCCGTTGCAGTTTGACTTTGCACTAGCTGCGGCGCATTTGCAATAATAGGTCTTTTTTGTGTGCTGCGCGTGTATTTTGTTTCAAATGGAACCTTTTGACATCGACCGCTTTATAACTGAAGTAAATATACGTCCGGTGACATGGAATTCTTTACTGCCCGAATATTCCAACAAAGTCTTGAAACGAAATGCTTGGGACGAATTGTGCCAATTTATTTGTAATAATTTTAATGAAAAAACCAGTAGGGAGAAAAACATGGCAGGTACGATTCATTATATATTTTGAAAATAACGTTGAGACAAGTGCAGATGAACCCACACACGTTTCACGTGTTTTCAGTCTAATGAAACGGGAAGTGTATTAGACAACCTGCTCTTGACTGGTTACTTATCCAAATCCCGGATTTTGAAATTCGGTATTTTGATACTTAACCCTGTACAGTGACAGTACATATTAAGTTGACCATACACAGTAAAACAGTAGAAAATGTAATTAATCTAAATTTTAGAATCTTGCCATGATACTGCACCTTCATCGCTAATAAAATAATCAGTATACATATTTCGTATCGCAGTTCCGCTTAATTGTGGCCGTCTTTCACCAATTGAGATCAAACTTGCATCTTCAGGAGGATCTTTTACTCCAGCTATACTTAATGTGTGATGAAAATTATAACCGTCTCGTTCACGTATGAAATTATGCAGTACACAACAAGCTTTTACAATATCCACACCAAAGTCCACGCTAACGTTCAGAGGGCGATTAAAGATTTTAAATTTATTACTTAGTATACCAAATGAGCATTCGATGTATCGTCTGGCACGCGTCAGGCGATATTTATATATTCTTTTTTCTCGTGACAAGATTTTTCCAGCATAAGGTCTCTGTAAATGTTCAGATAATGCAAAGCCTTCATCTCCAATAAACGTAAATGGTATTGCCAGTCCATTATTCGATATTGGTCTCGCATTTGGTATATTATAATTTCCTTGCCTTATCTTTCTGGTCCATTCACTACATTCATTTATTGTAGAGTCTGCAGCCTTTCCATAGCATCCAACATCTATATCGATAAATTTGTAATTAGCGTCACATATTGCAAGCAATACGATGGAAAAATATTTTTTATAGTTAAAATACTCCGATCCACTATGTTGAGGTTTTATAACTCTTATATGTTTCCCGTCGATTGCGCCAAGTACGTTGGGGAAATTTGCGTATTTAAAAAAGCCTTCAGCAGTTTTTAGATGCAATTCTTCGGTAGGTTCTGGCATACAGATGTTTTTTAAATTATCCCATATAAGTTTTACTGTTTCACGAACTATAACACGGGCCGTCGATTGTCCACACTTAAAGTCATAGTGAATGTCTGAAAAATAGCAACCCGTAGATAAATACCTGGAAAAATATAACATTATTGTTGTTTTCAGTCATTGAACTTCAAAAAAAATGGAAGGGCATTAAGGACGCATACAATAGAGACAAAGCAAAGAACAGAAACTGTGCCAGTGGGTCTGGAGCTAAGCTTAGAAGACCTTACATATATTCCAATTTGCTAACTTTTTTAGATCCGCTTGCCGAAATAAGATCTCCAAGTCAATGTTCGAATAGCTCAAGTCAAAATGATGACGCAGCACAGGTACATGACGTAGACTGTGATTTTCAGAAACCAAATACTCCGAAGAAGACTAAGAGGAATCCAAAACATGAAGAAGACTCACAAGAAAAATTGTTTGAAGCTCTTACTGCTAATCTCAAGAACTGTAGCGAAACAAAATATACAATTTTATCAGAAAATCCCGACAAACTGTTCTTAATTTCGATAGCTAACGATTTTTCTGCCATCAAAGATGAATTTAAGTTGGAGGCCAAAGCTGACATGATAAGCTTGATTCGTAAATACAAAAACATGGGACAGTCATCGAGAACGCTACATGGAAATATGTACCAAGATGGATTGCAATATGAACATCGTTATGGATACCAGTCTGGATATCAGTCTGAATTTTCACCAGAATATCCAAGTAATCAATCGGCACCAAGAGAAAAATACATATCTAGTTTTAGATTACTAAATTTGCGTAGCAATGAATCAGTTACAAATGACTCCGACATCATAACTGATATCTATGATAATGAATAAATAAATCTTATTACCTTATTCATAATCTGAGGACACTTAATTATTATTATTAATAATTAATATATATTTTTTACGATTAAAAATTTAAAACTGTAATAGATAGTTAGTAAATGAATGAATTAATAAACATGTTTTTTTACCTCAATGTGATAAGTAAACGTTCTTCTGCTGATATACTTGATCTCATTACTGTACTTTGACGGGTTAACTTCGGTTTTAGAATGAAAAGAAGTTCTTGGAATGACGAATACGACATTCGATAACATTTAGAAAAATTTTCCCATCTTCTATGTTTTACCAGTTTTGTAAATGTTGTATTGTAATGACCATACAATCGTCTTTCACTAGTAAATGGGTCTATCCAATAGATTCGCTTATTTGTACGTTTCTTTTTTCTTTTTACAAGCAGTGCTAAAGCCAGTGTAAGCAGTGTAGTCTCAACCGACGCCATTGTACAACTGATCTGATCAAAACGTAGAAGCTACGTGCGACTACAACGCGTCTGTATCGCTGTATCTGCGCGTATTTGCGCAGTAGACGCGTGTTTCACAATCACTCCGTGTGCTTAGGGTTACAAGGTTGCGTTCGATTCTCGTTTGAAGCGCGTATACAAGCATCATCTGCTCGTCGACTGCGCGTTTAAAATACGCCGTGTGCTAGGGGCCTAAGGCCCCTAGCACACGGCGACTACCCTCTACAGTCATACTTTGCACCTTTCTAACGACATTGCTTTCCTCTCTTCTCATAACATGTCCATACATGGGGCACACTAAAAGTTTTGCACTTCTAGCTAATCGGAACTATTTGAATTTCGAATGTTATATTTTTTTAAACGTTGCAACCTATTTAGTAATAAAAAAAAAACCATTGGCGGGAAATCATTTGTCAATTGTTTTTTATCACACATCAAAGTTCTACGTATGCAACGAAAATGGAATGAAGTCGAAAAGAATTTAGAGCGATGATTTTTTATGATTTTAAAAGTTCGCTCTCTCCGCAAGACTGTGCCGCTAGTCTTCAAAATGCTTTTGGGAGAGAAGCACCTTGTTTGAGCACCGTGAGGCGATGGTTTGCTGAATTTGAGAGAGGTCGAGTTTCTTTACATGATGAATTTCGTGGAGGGCGGCCTTCAACTGCCGTCAACGAAAATAATGTGGCTACTGTTAAGCGGTTAATTGAAGAAAACCCTCGGATTACCTATGAGACAATTCGAGGACTGTTGGAGATTGGTATGAGTCAAATCTAGAAAATTTTACACGAAGAATTGAAAGTTCGGAAAATTTGTTGTCGTTGGATCCCTCAAGAACTGACAGCGGAGCAGAAGCGGGCTCGCGTGGAATGGTGCTCACAGATGCTACTGAAGTACGACCACGGACATTCTAATGCTGTTTATGACATTGTCACAGGAGACGAAACGTGGATTTATTGTTTTGAACCCGAAAAAAAACAGCAATCCTATGAATGGGTGTTTGAAAATGAGAACAAGCTAACAAAAGTGAGGTAGGCGGGAAACGTTGGTAAAAAAATGTTTGTTGTTTTTTCTCAGCTACGGGTCCCATCTGTACAATTCCACTTGAAGATCAAAAGAGTGTTAATGCTGAGTGGTATTCTACCATTTGTTTACCCAGGGTGTTAGAAAAAGTTCGCGAAAGACGACCCAAAAGCCACAATCTCCTACATCATGACAACGCTTCTTCACACACGGCCAACAAATCAAAGTCATTTTTAGCTTCCGAAAAAGTACAACTCATCACCCATCCTGCGCATAGCCCCGACCTAGCACCCTGCGATTTCTGTATTTTCCCCAAAATCAAAGAATTGATGAGAGGTTTCACTTTTACCAACTCCGAAGAGGCAGTGATAGCGTTCAATCAGCACGTAGAAAACATGCCTTCAGATCTGTGGTCCTCCTGTTTTAAAAATGGTTCGATTGCATGAAAAAATGTTTAAAATGTATAGGAGAGAATTTTGAAAAGCAATAAACATAAAATTTTGGTTTTAACATGTTGTTTTTTTAAGGTACGCAAAACTTATAGTGTGACCTACTTACATGACAGCCGCTCGCTTCTCAATTTTTCATTCACTGGTGCAACTTTCAAACTTCCTCTAATATACTCATTCCTTACCCTATCCATTCTTGTCACACCACACATCCATCTTAACATTCGCATTTCCGCTACATGCAATTGTCTTTCATCCGTCGCTTTTACGGCCAAACATGAAAGTCCATACAGGACGGCAGGTCTGACGACAGTCTTGTAAATTTTCCCCTTAAGTTTCGAAGGAAATTGAGGGTCGCATATAGTGGCTTTGGCCTGCCGCCATTTCATCCAACCTGCGTCAATTTTGTGCTTCACTGTACGATTGATTTCCTCATCATCCTGGATAAGAGAGCCGAGGTACCGCAAACTGGAGCAAACTGGTATTGGTGCGCCGTCTAACACCATGGGTGTAGAACTGGAGAGACCGCCGAAATCAGAGAACATGTACTCAGTTTTGGTTCTACTGATTTTCAAGCTTACACTCTCCAGTTTACACTGCCATTTTTGCAATCTACTCTGTACCTCAGGCCTGTCTTCACCGACGAGTACAATGTCATCGGCAAATAGCATACACCAGGGGGTCTCTTCCTGTATCTCCGATGTCAAAGCATCCATTATCAACAGGAAGAGATATGGGCTTAGCGCTGAGCCCTGATGCAAGCCTACCGCCACACTGAACTCGTCGGTGTTGCCAGCAGCGGTTCGTACGTAGGTTTTCGATAGACAATACATCGCACAGATTATACTCTATAATACTTCCCAGGCACACCTTTCTCTTTCAAGGCCCACCACAAAACCGTTCTGGGTACCCGGTCGTATGCCTTCTCGAGCAAGTTTTTATGTGCACGTCTATATTTTTCACACAGCTGGCAGAGTGCAAATATGGCGTCTGTAGTCCCGCGACCAGGCATAAACCCGAACTGGTTTTGGGTAATCTCGCTTTCCTCTCGCACTCGTTTCTCTACCACTTACTCCCAAATTTTCGTACTGTGTGACATGAGCTTAATTCCTCGATACTATACGAGAACTATTGCACCATTCATCGGGGATCGTCACTTTATACAACAACTTATTGAAGAATAAGGTCAGCCACGCATATCCATCTTCTTCCAATATTTTTCACGCTTCTACTGGAATACCGTCGGGCCCGGCTTTCCCATTCTTCATATTTCGTACCGCTTTTCTTATTTCATCTCTTTCAATCTTCTTCACTAAACCTACATTCACTCCTCTCTCTTCTAAATTTCCACTCCATGCATTCTCTTCATTCATAAGTTTTCAAAATATACCTTCCATCGATTTCTTACTTCATCTGCTATTATTAAAATGTTACCCTTTTCATCTGTTATACATCTTACCTTATCTACCGGTTTTTTCGCGTTTTTGCTCCAGTCCTTATACGTCTCCTTTTATCCTTCTTTTTCACTTCCATTCCCTTTTTCTTTCTGCCATTCCTTAAAAGCATTCTTTTTTTCTTTAATTACCGTTTGTACTTCTTTGTTCCACCACCATGTATCCTTATCAAGTACACCTTTACCTTTCGTTTCTCCAAACACTTCTTTTGCTACTTTCCTGATGCAACTCGCCATTTCATTCCAACATTCATTCACAGATTTATCCACCATAATTAATAGTAATGATAACTCAACAAGCAGGTTTATTCAATAATTAGTTTACCAGCTCTGTTCCGGCACTGACTGTTCAATATTAAATTACTATACTGAAAATTTATTGAGTGGTTCAATTGAGTTACGCATTGTTAACCCGAGATATATAAATGTGTTAATAAACATAGTTATAGTTATGCATGTATGTTGACATACTACTCCACTTGAGAATATCATTACGCTTACATCCCCGAAGAGGTAGGCAGAGGTGCATTACTCAATAGTACTTTGCCAGTTATTTTGTGGGTTCTACGTTATAGAGGGCAAGCTTGGCACTACAAAAAATCTATAACCAAACATAAATTTCAACAGCCAGAATATACCGCATATATCTATCCAAGCCAGGCATGCGTAGCTTACTTTAAAAATGCGTCGTGTATATGAGTGAACATTTTAGAGGGCTCAATTTCAAACAGAACCAACTGGAACTACCTATTACTTTGAAAACAAAAACTGAACATGGAAATGGATGTAGTTTTGTTTTTTTTTTTAATTTCGCAGCCCGAGGCCGCTGTAGCCTACGTCTATTGCCGAGAGTCTCTGGATATCACTAGGAAGATTTTTTAAGGCAGCGAGCTACCACGAGTACCCATTTGATGTCTAGAGACTACATCAATTTTACGATTTTTTGTGAAAAAAATGTGTTTGTTTTTCAAAGTACCTAATACTTTCAAGTCGATCCTGTTATCAAAACTGAGGCCAAAATATTTTTTTTTGTAAACGGTGGTACTTTCACGGTGTATAAAAGCTTTCGTTGAACGGCGTGAAACTAACATAGTTACCTGCAAAAAAGGAACGTATATGTCTTCCTGCATCTCCAGGAAAATTGGTTTTATGGAACAAAAATGACTTGTAGAGTTAACTTCTATTATTTATCAGTTTGTCTATGCAACGTTAGATTCGCCACTATAGCAGTTATATATATCTTAGTAAGAAGACATCTTAATCAGATAAGATTTTAAATTTTGACATTGTTCCTACGATGCTCAGCTGATGTAAATAAAATACAGTGGACTGTATAACTGGTATATAATATTCTTGAATCAAGTAAAACAATATGGCGTTAATGTTGAGTTAGTAGCTATCAGACGAGCGTGTGCCTTGCGTCGTGATCGTATGAGTTGTGTCCTCGTATGCGCAAGCGTCGCAGTGAGCCGAACGGTCTCCGACGACAGTCTATGTCTAGCGGAGACGCTCCAACAAACATGATTTTAATTATATTGTATGATTCTTATTCAAATATTTTAAATTTAACTGCTTCGGTAGTGTAGTCGGTAGTGCATCGGCTTTCGTCTCCGGATTCTCGGGTCGAAACAGATATTTGTGTGATCCACAAATGTTCTTATGTATTTTAAAATATAATTATGTTTATCAGTTGTCTAGATTCCATAGCACAAGCTTATAGCTTAGTTTGGGCTAGATGACGTTGTGTGAGAATGTCCAACAATATTTATATTTAATTTAGACACGATTTTTTAATTTTATTGGACGTATCGTATTTTATTCAAATATTTTAAATTTGACATGACTTTAATTACATTGTACTTTTGTTTAGAAACACTAACTATTACTAATGTATTTGCATACCGTAAGGTGGAATATGGCTGTGCACATTGTCAATAATCTGTCATGTTACCTAAACCTGACCCATATTCGTAAATAAATGATTTGATTTGATCAGAAATGTTATTGCTTGAACTCATCAATACAGTGAAGGTATTTTATTCATAACTTAAGGTTACTTACTATACATATACGTTACTGGTAATCGTCAAATTATTATCCAAGTAAACTCAATAACTATTCGTGTACGTAAATTGTCGATACAGTTAAAGTGTTCATATTTTATTCATTAAACCGTTTATGCTGTACTTAAACTAATTAAAGGTTGTCATCAGTACCAGTTTTAGAAGTTTAATTAAATAATTTGGAAATTATATTTAAGTTTTTATTGTTTCACCTCCATATTTTTTTAAAAGAATAGAACTTTTACTTAACATTATGTATAATTCTTGTTTTCATCATCATAACATAGTATAAAACAAAGTAACTTCTATTCCCTACGTATCTTTAAAATTACGCAACGAATCTTGATACGGTTTTGACCAATGGATAGAGTGGTTCTCGAGGAAGGTTTTTGTATACCTTTATAATTTATCAAGCAGGCGAAGGCTACGAAAATTGCACCAACTATGAAAAGAGCTAATAATAATATTATCTGTAAGTTATGCAGTAAATATACATTAAATCCTTTGATAACAGTTATTTGTTAGTCAAAATGTTTACAGAAGATTTTGTGGTCCTTACAAATTGTTATCAGATTTCAAAGAAATTAACTGAAGTTTAAAACAAATATACGAGTAGCTACGACCTTTTTTTTAATTAATTACCTTCCTGCTAAAATGAAAGAATGATTTCTTATGGTCAGATAATCGCGCCTAATAGTAAATAATGATTATTACCCATTCTATACCCAATCTCTACCTTTATCTATTACAATGTGAAATAGTACTATAACATACTCATAAAATTATATAGGGCTATCACCTGCTCCAAATGATAAAGCAATCGTAACCTTATTGGCTATTACATTATATCGTTATTAGATTTTCTAGGGTTGAACGTTTTAGTGGATGTTGACTTGTTTTATACTGAATATCAAAAGTGTTACCTTGTAACCTAATTGAATAAACGTATTTTTATTTCATTTATTACTAGCTGAGCGCACGTAGTTATAAATGTCAATATTTTTTCTGAATAGCTAAAACAAACACAACGCGGTCAAAATGATGTCTCTCATCAAATCTCGCTCCAAATAAAATAATAATAAATAATATATATTTTTGGACATACTCACACAATGACATCTAGCCCAAATTATGCTAATAAGCTTGGGATCTAGACGACTGATAAACCTACTTATATACTTCTAAATACATGCATATTATACATAGAAAACACCCATACTCCGAAACAAACATTAAAAATTTGTGGATCACACAAATTATACTATCGGGGCAGTCAAATGGCTCACAACTATTCTGTATATTTTATTTATTTATTTATTTTATTTTTAAACTTTTTTGTACACCAACACAATGAATGCATATGAAACATACATACATACATTATGAGAATATACAAATGGCGGCCTTATCACTAAACAGCGATCTCTTACTGGCAACCTTTGGATGGAAATAAATTGTTTAAACTATTATGTGAAATGCGGGTAGTCATTGGTGTTTTAGTAATTAATAGAAACGTAAACAATACTAGTTTAATATGAAAAGTTGAAAGATAATTAAAATTAGTGAACACAAGTAAAGGACAGAAAGCATACTTTAACATAGATAACCAAATAATTATTATTATTCCAGACATTACAAAGGTACTACATACATACATAGACACAACATTTTGAATATCATATAAAACAAAATATACTATTATAATTACTTAATAATACAGGGGATAGACGTTCTTTTGAAGGTAACTAGCGTTAGTGCCTTTCTTATAGTCACAGGTA
The DNA here is from genome assembly GCA_963556515.1 of Nudaria mundana. Classification (NCBI taxonomy): domain Eukaryota; kingdom Metazoa; phylum Arthropoda; class Insecta; order Lepidoptera; family Erebidae; genus Nudaria; species Nudaria mundana. The sequence continues at coordinate 3,263,545 of OY748299.1, forward strand.
GTGAATTCCAAAGACGAACAGCCTGCACTGAGAAAGGCTTGTCATAGAACCCAGTTGAATGCTCTGGTACTGCTAATACCAGCTACTCCGACGACCTCAAGGACCTTACATGTGTGTCATCAAGGAACGTGAAACGCTCTTTTAAATAAGTTGGAGTGCAAGGATTAAACAACAGATTGTACAGAGTTGAGAGAATATGGGTATTCCGGCGAAGACGAATTTAGAGCCACTTGAGCATATTGCGATATTCATATATATGGTCATAAAATCAAAATCAAAATATCTTTATTCATGTAGGTCACAAAGTAACATTTATGAAGGTTAAAAAAAGAAAATGCTTCTACATTTTCATTTACCGCCAGATTCGCAAGGCAATAGGTAGAGCCTGTGAGGAAAGAACCTGGCAAGAAAAACTCATGGCCACTCTTTTTATTCGCCAGTAAATACAATGCAGGTTGATAAGCAAATAATTTGGCTTGACTCAATACGAAATTAGCTAGCAAAGTAGCTACCTTTCGTCGCAAAAAATTTGATAGTAAATAACTATCACATGTCAAGATATAATTATTATTCAATACAATATTACAGTCAAATAATTCTACATTCCTACATTCCTTTACGCAAGCTAAATATGAACCTGATACATAAATTTTGAAGACGCTCAAGTTTCTTGAGTTGCTCCTCATTGACGTCGAGATAGCTGACATCAGCGTAGTCAAACTAACGTTTCTAAATAACTCTGTATTAGATTTAAGATGAAATATTTTGAAAAAAGCCGAGCTGAGTTTCTTGAGGGCTCTTCTCAGTCTCGTTGCATTTTGGAACCCTCGGTAGAGTCACACCAACTTCTGACGAATCTAAATAATTTTCTGAAAATTTCAAAGATAATAAACGTTATTTTATTTTATTTTATTTTATTTTCAAGGATAGGAAGCAGGAGAGACTGTGCCAGCGAAATTTTGGTGGCAGTAAAATAAATAGTTTGTAAATAGTATACACCAGCCATAACCACATCAGTTATATTTATTTATGTTAACTTTTGGCCTACGTCTTCATTTTCATCTATGCTTTGATAAAATTTCTGTGTGTACTCGCCTATTTTATTTACGTAAATTTTTGACTTACTGTTTAGTTTTCGTCTTGGTATACTCTAATAAAACAATATAAATTTATGTATGTACACGCTTATTTCCAAAACACACTGACCAGATTTCCTTGCGGCTTTCATCAATAAGTAAACTGTGTGCAACTTACGTTGTTTGTTTCATATAAATTAGACGTTATTAATTTTTATAACGCCAAAATTGTATCCCGAAACCAATAAATAAAACTCATAACAATATTATATAATTTTTCAAAAAAATAAAGAATTATTACTGTGAGATTTTTACTCGTGGGAAATCACAGTTGCAGGCGGATCATAAATAATTGAATCAAGGTTATTAAGAACATCTTACTGGAAATTTATTATTACATTTTTATTCAAAGAATTCTTGGGAGAGCTATGATAGAATATCATTGTGGGAGAGCCAGGTCTCGGTAGTTCATATGTCAAGTAGGAGGCCCAATTACATAAAAATTAGAATACCTATAGAATTTTATTATATCTATGTATCAAGTTGGATTGCAAAGGCTGTAAGTACCTATAATTACATCGTTTCTGGCTTTTGGAACTAAGGGGACCATATGTATGGATTTGGTGCTAAGGGTTTCTATCAACATCTCCGGGGCACAAGTCATCCTCATTTAACACTCGTTGCGCCGGCTAACTGTTGGACGGGACTTCAAGGTGGGAAACGGCAATAGGAAATGAAGACGTAGTATGTGATATTTCTAAGTATACACTTAATTGCGTCCTACAATTTAGCATGAATTCGGAAGATATCGGTGGAACCCCTAGGCTTTCTTAACCCACTATGCCCTATTATATTCCAGTATCAGAATCTCATTTTCCTTAATACAAACGTATAGCATTTAGTTCTTTGCCGTAGTCCAGGTATTACCTACTATTAAGGTATTTATATCTGTGCCTGGAGACCGGTAAAAGTAATAAGAAATACTTCAAAATGGGTCACTGGGGTGCCGGTGAGCGATAGAAAAGCCATTACGCTTCAAATACATTAAATTTAGTAGCTCTCTTTAAGGCCCATGACGAAGTGGGATTGAGTTACTAAATTGATCCGTAGCTTTGAATAATATTAAAGCAATGGAGTACTTTGAGAAGTACTTGTCATGTAATTAAATTTTGAACTTACCTTCAATACATCTTTCTACAGGCATTTGAGTATGCTACCTAACTTTTTCTCAAATAATTCCCACCCCTATAACCCCCTAACCCACGACTGTTTCCTTTCCAGCAGGAACGTTCTATCAAATGACCAAGACACTACTGGGCCAAGACATCTTATATTGTGTCGTCCAATTATTTTGTAAAATTATTTAACCTTTTATAATTGTGATAAAGACATACCTCTACCTCTGAGAGATCCACTTTTCGCCAGTAACTTTGATGGTTCCACTTAATAGTCGTAGGCCGTAGCTCCCGAAGTCTGGTAGCTAAGGGGATGGACTTGCGTTTTTTCGACGTCAGTTCGATCTTTGGTCCCCACATTACTGACGAAAACCACTCTGCTGCTTCTTATTTAAAATGACTGCTATTTCTTATAAAAAGTAAAATGCCTATGACTGCTAACTGAGAATATTACCCTCGTCTGTTGTTTGGCAGGGGCGCCATTTGCAGATGAGGTGGGCTTAGTTCTGTAAACGTTTTGTATAATTTCTAAGCATTTTTCAAACACAGCAGTGGGTATATATTTGTTTGTGCCAGGAGTTATGTACTCCAAGTCAATATAATTCCAAATGTAAAGATTAATCTTATTTGAAACTGTTTCATTATTATTCTCAATTAGATGGAGATGGTACAGGCTTAATGGATTCCTAATTACCAACCCTAACACCCTGTAGATAAATTGTCTCATTATAATACTACTGTTTTGCCGTAGCCTTCGTGAACCGGATCTTTGCCAAGAGGGTGTTTCAACTAATTTGTGGCTTGTGGCTTAGTATTTTGGAATAAAGTTTCATTAATTCCTGTATTACGTTCAGCATTGTTCTTCAATAAGGAATTTTGGTGCTTGCGAGTTGCGAGAATTTTATGATAGATTTTTTAAATATATTTTGAGAGACTGAATTTGTATAAATAAATAAATATTTTTGACATTTTCACATAACGTCATCTAGCCTAATTTGGCTAATATAAGCTAAATGAGTCGCTGATAAATGGGAGGGTGCTAAAAGGCTTTATCACCATCGGGCTCGAGTCTAAGTCATCCTCAACTGACACGAGGACGTTGGACCTGCCGACAAGGTTCATTCTTAATGACACGAGGGGACCTGCTGACGAGACAATGGCACAAATATAAAGTGTTAGGATACGGAAATAGGCTCGCTCCCTGTTAACCAAAGTAACCGGCAAAATGTGGGCTTAATGACCGCCTATGTCTAACCCTTGAGGAATTAGTTAATGTGTGAGAGTAATTACTTTTTTTGGGTGGAAGATACTGGCTTGTTATACTTGCTTACGCAATAGAGGCAAGCCTTTTCGCCAACAAACTTTAATGCTTCAGAGCTTTATTAATTGATCAGCAGGTGCTACAATAGCTGGTGATATTGGCTTGGGTAATAAACTTTTTCAGAAGATCATAACCAAGCTTCATTTAAAATGTATTTCCTATTTTTTTTATATTTCGCGGTCCTGGACCAGGTGTCTCTGGTCCGCACGCAGAAGGTATTTCCAGTGGCACCCGGCGGTTTCTTGTGGCGCCCAGCGGTTTCCAGTGGCGCCCGGCAGAAAATGTAGTAAGTTCTTATGTAACATATGGGCGTTAAAAGAAATTTGACCATAAAAACATTATCCTCTCAGAAACTAAACCAACTTTTGTTTTACTGCATTAGTTATCTAACGTTACTCTTTCTTTCAGTTAATTAAAGATTCTTATATTTCAGATAATTTCAAGTTAATTTACTACATAATTATATTTTTGGGTGCAAAGGGGTCCTTCTTACATCTATCGGGCCCCAGCGACCTCACCTGCTAGTGGCGCACCTGCTGATTAACGGACGAGGTTCGTATATTACGGTACCCATGTGGTGGCTTTGGCCCCTACGTGGATACCAGGTGGTACAACAGTGTTGGTCCGGGGGGGTACCACCGTGCAGCTGTGCTAAAGCCCCCCAAGTAACCCAGCCCAGGCTGGGTTGCGTTAGGGGTTCAGCAGCTGCACTGCCGGGCCCGGGGCGGTGTATGGTGCGGCAGGCAGGGGTCCAGTGGGGGCGAAGCTGAGTCTAGTGTGGGTGGTGTGGGTCGATTCGCCGGCCAGGGAGACCCTTAGCAACGGCGTTGCCGCGGCCGCCCGCAACATAGTCATGGGGCCCGCCTGGGACCAACCACCCCAGTAGGCTGCCCCACATGTTGCGCATAATCCTGTTGTGGGGTCGCCGCTCCGGGTGGTAACCGGTGTGGGGTAGCGGCGGCCTTGCATCAGGGGGGTTTGGGAGCCCTTCCGTCCGGCGGGTCGGCTCCGACCTAACCACACGGTTCTAGACGAAGCTAGCCTCTGCACTTTGTCACTTACTGCCGCACCAAATATCGCCCTGTCTTCACGCTTCCCCATATTTCAAAATGACAGTGCAACAAGAGAATAGACGGTACACAGCGGCCCCTAGAAACCCCACAAAGTTGACTTCGTTTGAGGTGGAGTTCGCGAATATCCGCGGACTCCATGCAAACCTCGATACCGTCCACCATCACCTGGAGTCGGCACGGCCTTCTGTGATGTTCCTAACGGAGACACAGATACGCCGCCCTGACGACACGTCGTACCTCTGTTACCCGGGCTATATCATTGAAGAACAATTCCGCGATAAAGCCGGGGTGTGCGTGTTCGTTAGGGCTGATGTTTGCTGCCGCCGGTTGCGCTGTCTGGAGAACCCCTCCTACTCCGTCCTTTGGCTGCACGTGGATCATGGCTCCATGAGCCAGATCTACGTGTGCGTCTACCGCTCCCACACAGGGGACACTGGGACAACAAGGCTTTTCGAATACCTCAGCGAGATGGCTGACGATGCGCAGGTGCGGTTCCCGAACGCTGACCTGGTTTTCCTGGGGGACTTTAACGGTCATCACGTTGAGTGGCTGGGGTCCCTTAGGACCGATCATGCGGGACGAACCGCCCATGCATTCGCTCTCTCCCACGGGCTGACCCAGATGGTACGGGGGATCACCCGGATACCTGACAGGTCAGACCACACGCCCGCCTTGCTGGATCTACTGCTGACGAGTCGCCCAGCCGAGTACAGTGTGTCGGTACGCGCCCCACTGGGCACATCCGACCACTGTGTGGTGCACGCCAGCTTCCAAGTGCCACCGCCTGCTCGTGCTGAACAAATGACTCGACGACTATGGCACTACTCGTCGGCAGACTGGGACGGTCTCCGCGATTACTTTGCGTCCATCCCGTGGAGCCAGCGCTGCTTTGTAGGGAAGGCGCCTTCGGATAGCGCTGCTGCCATTGCTGGCGAGATCAGTCTAGGGATAGAATATTATATCCCTTTCACTGATGTCGCCAGCATCCGCAAAGCTCGCCCCTGGTTCGGGCGTGAATGTGCCGAGGCTGTCCAGAAAAAACAGTCGGCATATCGCGCCTGGGTCAGGGCTCGGGCGGCACGTGACCCGAACGTGAACCGCCTCAAAGCAGCGTACAATCGGGCCACTAGGTTCAGCAAGAGGGCCTTCAAGAGAGCGGATGCCCAGCGCGTCGCGCGGCTTGGTCAGGAGCTCACATCCCATCCCACGGGCAGCCGTGGATACTGGCAACTGGCCAAAGCCGTACAGTCAAATTTTTGTCAACCCTCGCTGCCACCACTGCGTTTTCCTGATGGATCACTGGCTCACAAAGCCCAAGAGAAGGCGGACATGCTCGCAGACCTCTTTGCGGCTAATTCCCGGGTCGATGACCGTGGCCTGCAGCCCCCCGCCATCGCCAACTGTGGCCACACTATGCCTGATATTGTTATCAGGCAATGTGATGTACGGGCAGTGCTGCGGTCACTCGACACGCGGAAAGCCAGTGGCCCTGACGGCATTCCGGCGGTGGTGCTACGAAAATGTGCTGCTGAGTTGTCTCCAGTATTAACGCGTCTGTACCGCCTGTCATACTCTACAGGCCTCGTGCCGGAGGCCTGGAAGGAGGCGAACGTACAACCGATCCCCAAGAAAGGGGATCGATCCGATCCAGGCAACTATCGACCCATAGCTGTCACCTCAGTCATTTGCAAGGTGCTCGAGCTTCTTATTAATAAGCAGCTCATGCGATACCTGGAGGATCACTCGCTAATCAATGATCGGCAATATGGCTTCAGGCCAAAACGATCAACGGGTGACCTCCTGGCATTCGTCACGCATGTATGGGGTGGGGCTATGGAAAAGTTTGGCGAGTCCTTGGCTATTAGCCTGGACATCGCCAAAGCTTTCGATAGGGTCTGGCATGCTTCGCTCCTTTCCAAGCTTCCGGCATATGGTCTACCTCCTCAACTGTGCAGCTGGATTGCCAGTTTTTTAAACGAGCGCCGAGTGCGGGTCCTCTGCGATGGCCAGGCTTCTCGCTTTTTGCAAGTGAATGCCGGGGTACCGCAGGGGTCCGTACTGTCACCAACTCTCTTTCTTCTGCATATCAATGATATGCTTTCCCTCGGGAACATTCATTGCTATGCAGATGACAGTACATTGCACGGGAGTTACTCGGTTCGTCCGACGGCGGGGCGATCTGTGATAGAGGAGGAGAGACGACATCTCGTGGGTGATCTCGACCGAAGCCTCGACAGTATCTCCCAATGGGGTGCCGAGAACTTGGTCGAGTTCAATGCCCACAAAACACAGGCGTGTGCATTTACAGCGAAAAAATCCCCTTTCCTTCCCCTACCCACTCTTCAGAATGCAATATTACCAATGAAGGACAATCTAGACATCCTTGGCATAGACGTTCGTCGAGAGCTCAATAACACAAAATACATTGAGAGATGTATTGGGCTAGCTTCGCGGAAACTAGGAATACTGAACAAGGTAAAGCGATTCTTTACACCGCACCAGAGGTGTCTGCTGTACAAAACGCAGATTAGACCCTGCGTTGAATACTGCTCTCACCTCTGGGACGGCTCCGCGAAGTATTTGCTGGACGCACTCGACGCTATGCAGCGACGCGCTGTTCGCATTATAGACTGTCCGGAGGTAACGGGAAGCCTTGAGCCGCTAGCCCAGCGCCGAACAATTGCTTCCTTGGCCGCGTTCTACCGTATTTACCACGGTGAGTGTTCTGAAGAGCTCTTCAACCTGATCCCACCCTCTCCCTTCCGATCCCGAACAACGCGTGCCGGGCAGAGATGTCACCCTCATACCGTGGAAACCGTCTTCGCGAGAACCGAGCGTTTTAAACGATCGTTTCTCTGCCGAACGATGGTGGCTTGGAACGCCCTGCCTGCGCACGTGTTTCCTCCTACATATAACCCTGGGCTCTTTAAGCGAAGCGTGAAGAGGCACATTACAGGGTCGTCAAGTTGAGGGCCACTCTCTATAGTATTCCTGTGTACTGTGAGAGTCGCCCTCAATTGCCAGACGTCGCCTCAGCTTACCATCAGGCGAGTGGCGTCAATTTGTCGACCTAAATATAAAAAAAAAAAAAAAAAAAAAAAATATTTTACCAGTTTCCTACGTTAATTTGCTCGAAATACGTTTTCGTATTCCCCATACATTTCACACCAGCGCTTCTTGCGGTAACGTCAGGGAACTGTACGAAATGTATGGAGGAATACGAAAACGTTTTTCGAGTAAATTAACGTAAGGAACTCGTACTAGACACTGCCTAGTTACCGCGGCGCCGCTCGCGTCAAGTGTTAACATTACGATTTTTTTTTTCAGCCACTCTATTTTAATTAAACAAAGCTTTGTATTTTGTGAAAAACATCTCACAATTGTGTTTGAAGATTAATGTAAGTATACAAACAGACAGAAAAATAAGAATAGATAATTATATGGTTTGTGTTTTATTAATATTTTTAATTTACTTGACACACTATGTTCATTGATTTATTATCCTATAGATTTCTGCAGTGATCAAATTGGGTACACACTTCGTCGACAAAAAGGTAATATTTTGTCAGACACTCGTATCACAATAGGATTATCAGTCTGTTTTGATCTAATTTACAGATGATCAGGAAGGCTAGCTCTAACAGCGTATTATGCTAATGAAACATGAACAGACATCCTCAACGCCATGTAAATTCCAAACAAGCTTTGGTTAGTACATCGTAGAATGTATTGCGTTAATGAAATGCAGAAATTGTTGCACTGTGGGTAACACTGTTGGCAACAGACATTTTGTACAATAAATTACCCGAAAACTTGAAGATAAATGGCTCAAATAGTTGGGTAATTAAGAGATTTGTTGTGTTCTTGTACAATACTGCAAAAGCAAAATATATTCCAAATTAGTTGTCCCGACCAACTTCGTACCGCATTAATTTTTCTAATGTTCCACACACTATTTTTTTTCCAAAAGATCCTTCTCCTGATACTAACAAAAAAAGAATTAGCGGTAAGGGTCCAGCCGTTCTCGAGCCATTACTCTCTTAACCGACACGACATTGTTTTATTGACCGAGCGAGCGAAGCTAGCGAAGCGTTTACTTTTCGAGATTAGACAGTTTTGCTGTCTATATGTATGTGTATTCCGGGCTAGCAGCCACAGTTTTTATCCGATCTTCACAAAAATTGGCACAAGTGTTTCTTCATTTAGTACAGGTTTTTCATAGATTATGAAATGACTCACTTGTACAGATATTCCAAAATTTCGTGGAATATCTAAAAATAGTGGAATATATGTACAAGTAAGTCATTTCATAATGTATTACTTACTATATGTTATACAGTTTTTCCGTCGTGAGCTTTTTTGGATATTATTGATTTATTGGGGTTTGGGGTGGGGGGGTATAATTCCAAAAAAAAATTAATATTAGCGAGGTCTACTGCTCGACTATAGTATATATAAATAGTTATAAAAGTGTCATATTACCAGAAAGCCGGTTGCATTATTTCCTTTTTTATCTGAATAAACATAAATGTAATATGGTAATACAAAGCTTTTAATATGAAATGGCTATTCCAATTTGGCTAATTTTGGAATTAAAACCATTCGTAGAAACTCAGGATAGATTAAAAATATATTTCTTAAATTTAAACTTCGCTGGGACATGTAGTTAACCTTTTAAAGTTTTTATTTTAACTCGCAAGACTATAATTATGATTCCGTCTGGTACAAAATATTACACGTATAGATATCAATGTTTACGTATTCGTTGCATGCATGATCTGGAGCATGGTCAGCATAATATACGAGTAACAGAGATTCATAATTTTTAAGTTCACTTGGTCCACACATGGTCACGTACTGCCCTTGCTCTCTTTTTATTGTTGTAACAGAATCATTGTATTTACTGGCGAATAAAAAGAGTGGCCGTGAGTTTTTCTTGCCAGGTTCTTTTCTCACAGGCTCTACCTATTGCCTTGCGAATCTGGCGGTAAATGTAAATGTAGAAGCATTTTCTTTTTTTGACGTTCATAAGTGTTACTTTGTGACCTACATGAAAAAAGATATTTTGATTTTGATTTTTGATTTTGAGTAGTTTACTGTTGGTAGCACTTCGCGATCGTGTTGTAAATATTATTATGTATAATGTACCTAGACCTACGTGACATTAAATTTTATGTTTGCTTTCTATAAAATGCTTGAGCTCTAAAATTCATCTCACTGTATTTTTAAAAGAATACTCGTAGTAATAGGCTTGTTCTCTATTACGTGGAACCAACAAAATTACTGACAATTGGTTTGTTATGCACTTCTAAGTACTCCTTCTGGGATATAAGCGTGATTTATGTCTGACTGTCTGACTCGTAAACCTGCAACTTACTACATTACTGCAACCTATGCTGACTCTACGGTACCTAGAAGATTTGGAAGCCTTAAGTATTCCTCCCAGCTGTCAATTTTGCTCTATAGATAGACACAAGTGTAGTAATACTTATTACACGTCAAACATTGACACATAAACCGAATTCAAATTACTATAATGGGGCCAAGGAATTGTTGGAATGGGACCAAATTACAATGGGACCACACTCGGGAAGAAGTACCTTTCAAATAAACCAAATTTCAAAATTGGTCCAATTCGGAACCTCTTATTTTTTTGAAGGTGGTTAAAAGGCTTCTAAATGTCACTTTACACATATATCAATCGCTCACAGACTTGTATTCAACACAAAAAGAAAATTACAATAATGAAACAGACAAAAGAGAAACTTATTATAATTACCTACCAATTGCCTACCTATGAAAGCATCAATGAATTCTATTAACGACGACATCTACTCGTAATTACCTGGGCTAGTGAAACTATCTACTATTCTAGATTCACCTAATTAGGAGAACCTTTAGTATAAATTACAGTTAGTAGTTTTTAGGTAAAGCTGTTGACCTAAAAACATTACAGTTCAGGCTTAATGTTGTAGATAGTGGTTGAGTTATGGCAATGCTTTCGTTTAAGTGTGCCATTACATTTATCTTTATGGTAATACGCTTCTTATATAGCAGTCACTTAAAAAAGGAGTTTAATAACTTAAACCTTTTCATAAAAAAATGTGTACAAAGTTAATAAGAGACTAAAAACAAATATAACAATTTCAGAACGCTATTTACTCGTGACTTACGTCGTTTACTAGTGATGTTTTTTAATAATAAAATTGTTAATTATCCTCAAACAAAAATGTGATTCAGAACTTAATTCTTAAAATAATTACAGGTATTTGCCCGTTCGTTAATATTAGACATGGCAGCTGTAATGTATATTTTTTATTTTCGTACTATCTCTTTCATTCTTAGCAGCCTGGAGTGTGTATATTTTTATATTACCTGCTGCGGCATGCCGATGTGCGATGTAATATACATTTATGTATATTATAGCTGCTGTATGTAGACTCCCTTATGAGTTAACCGTCAAATAATACTATGAGTGTATAAAAGATAAGTATAAAATAAGATAGGTAGGTATAGGTCACCGACGCGGGATAAAACCCGATCACAAAGATGCGGGGTAACACTCGACCACCACGCAGCGGCCACACAGGTGGCAAAGGTCCACCGGGCGCAACTGGGAATTCTCTTAGAGCTTACAGGATGCGCTCGGCAATGGACGTAGGTGCGGTCATGGTCCAGAGCTGTGAATAATAAAAAACAAAGCAAGTATTGGAAATCTTACCTGATAATGTGTCTGAACGACGACCGCTCTAAAAACTATGGTAGCGTCTTGTACACGGGTCTCCAAGGGCTTCTCCGCAAACTTTGGACATCGACTGTCACAAACTATTGTCCTACACAAGAACAAAACTACCACAAGCATATCTCTATTCGTAATTCGTCCCATTGTCGGCCACAAACTTATTACACCCATTTTGAATCGGAACACCATTTGAACAAGTTACAATTTTCTATGGCACGTCCATTGCACAACACTACTTTTCACTCGCCTTTTTCTTTGACGTTTTCGGGATTGCATTTTTAATCTGGAACAAAAGAATTCTATTTATAGTTTTGTTGCTTTGGTTATGAAATAAGTTGCTTTAACTAGTCTAGTTTGTTCTAAAACTTGTATAAATTCTGTCCTATTTCAAGGCAAATGAAAACGATTACCTTAGTACATACAAAGACAAACTAAGACAGTTAAAAGTCTATAATTATGTGTTAGTGAAGTCTGTTATTTCACCATTTTTAAGACTTAATTTCATGGTATAACATGGTTATATGTACCTGAAACGTGATCAATAAAGACCAACGATAATATTATTCATTCCTTTTTTTGGAAGTCGGTTGGACTTCCAAAAAAAGGTGGAGGTTCTCAATTCGACTATAATGTTTTTTTTTTTATCTTCGGACTGGGTAGGGATTTTTTTAAATGGAAGCGACTTCTTCCCAAGTGGTCCCATTTCAATTTGGTCCCATTCTGACAACTATTTGGTCCCGTTTCGGTAGTTTGAAGTCGGTTGCAAACCAATTTTTGACGTGTATTTTTATGTAACAATATTTGGTACATTTTATGAATAGAAAGACATTGATCCTTATCTGCAAGTGGTGCACCAGCAGGGTATACACTAAGTTCCCAGCAACGGCCATAAGCTCGACCCTTATAACGTGGGACCAACAGTGAATGACGAAATGTGAAGCGCTTCAAAGCTTTTGTCTATTGCTGTAGACTTAAAAACGTGTGTTTTTATTTCAAGTCGTTAACAAGCCTACAGTTAATCTGGATGGTACCTAAATAGATATCTTGAATTATAAACGTCTGTAACTTCATTTTAGGTCACCTGCCGATCAACGTACGTGCTCGAGCAAACATTAAAGTTTCCGGTAATAGACAGGCGCACCTCCATTACGTGTTAAGTAGATAAAAAGTTATAGCCTGACCTTCACACACAGGAACACAGACCAGGTTATATTACTACACCATGAAAGTATCATTGTTTAAAAAAGAATATTTTGAACTCAGTTTCGACAACCGAACCGACTGGAAGTATGACTTTGAAAAACAAACCACATTTCTTAAAATTTAAACATCAGTTTTCAATTATAAACAGTTTATTATTATATATTATTATTAAATTTAAAAATTGGTTCACCCATTCGAAATTTATGAGGGAAGAAACATACAAAATCGAAATGAGAACCTCCTTTTTAAGTCTGTTAAAAATTAGAAATCATATGTTTGTCCGGCTGATGAGAATTTTTTATGTACGATATAACGATGATATTATAGGTATACAATGTCCTAAATAAGCAAAATTAATATTGACATTACAAAAATAATTCGTATGTAGCATTTTTGTTACAAAACAATATGTATTTGGGACGTTCAGCAGCTGTCATCTTTTTTGATAAGGGTCTCGAACAATTGTTTTTCATCGTTGCATTATTCAATTTAGTCAGAATTCGATTGTCTTCGAAAGTAATTTATGTATTTTTAAATCCCTTTCCTTCAGAAATTTACAAAAAAATATAGCAGTGAAAACAGATTTAGTAACCACTTCTGTATTTGATTGTACTAAAAGAAAATACAATTTTCTCAAGCAAAAATATTATGATTGTGCTATAATTTTCTGGGACGAACGCCCCGTGAGAATTCTAAGCAATATAGGCAGGTAATAACATTCGTTGCGAGATTGTTACGAAACGAGTACCATAATAAAATACGAGTATAATATTATCTGTACTGTATTGAATTTAGATTTTGAGATTAATATATTTTTTATAAAAGACATTTTGATTTTATTTTTAGCATAAGTCGAAATATACCAGAAAAATTTTGAGTAGTCTAATTCTCTGATTACCCACAGCAGTGCGAGCACGGCATGTCGACATATTGTCGGTCCACCTGTTTGCACCAATGATATCACATTATGATATTTTCTGCGATATCATTGGTGCAAACAGGTGGACTGACAATATAAGAGAACAGTGAGAACTGCTGGAACCAATTCAAGACCCAAAGAAAGTGATAATGTCACAAACAAAAAGGAATACAACATTTTGAGCTAGCGACTTATTACCTCAGTTTTGTATGCGACCGTGCTGCTTATAGAGGTCGAGTTGTAACTTTTTATGTAGTTACGTAACTACGACTCATACAACATATCCTTATCTTTTATGTACAGCTATTCCGTACTTCATAAAAAAGACACAAATAGAAGACACTGATCCTCTCCAAAGAGGGAGACATAGATGTTTAATACGGCCACATTTTACTAGTAGACTTAGAGACTACGCACGTACGCGGCTGATAGAAGCAGTGCTGTATAAGTGTGACCAAAATCGTTTAGCAAAACGCGAATAGAGCTGAATAAGTGTGCGTCTTACGTGATAGGAGGAGCCTATTTTGGCATCCTAACGGCATTCTTTGCTCAGGCACTTTATTTACGACTGCCTCGTCCGTGTATCAGCAAGTTTTCTTTTTCTTTTTTTTAATCCGCGGCCTGGGGCTGAGGTCGAGTGTGGTGGTCGGGTGTTACCCCGCATCTTTGGGGTCGGGTTTTATCCCGCGTCAGTAAGTGAAGGCGTGCGTGGGGTGAAGGCCCACAGCACGCAGCCCTTCTAGCCTGCTTCTGTAAGGACGGTGGGTTGCTAATCCACGGTCCTCAGGCCCCGTATGTATCAGCAAGTGCTCCGTGTATATGTGTGTATAAAAAAAAATTGTACCTATGTAATAAATAAATAAATATTTTGGACATTCTTACATAACGTCATCTTGCCTAAATTAAGCTAAAATAAGCTTGTCCAATAGGATCTAAACGACTAATGAACATAGGTTATATATTTCTAAATACTATTATATAACTACTACTATTAACAAACATAGAAAACGCCTAAACTCTGTAAAAAACATTTGTGGATCACACAAAATATTTTATTCGTCCAGAAATCAGTTAAATAACTTGGCTCTAGATTATGACATGTGTTCAAAGGTCCCTTTAGTACGCCTATAAAAAAACCCCGAACTGCAGATATAGGTGGTTACATTCATACCTACTAAATTGGTTCTGGCTGTAGTTTCAAATTACAGAATGGTTCTTGACTTTCCGGTTAATGTCCGGTAACTGCAATAGCCTTACACCCTATTACGTGGGACCATGTGACTAACAAAACCACTGGCGTGATGTTTAAAATGATGGTCACGTGATGCTCATTTCAAAATATTGATCACCTACAATCCTACAGTGCTACAATCGTTTGCGGAAAATTCGCACGGAACTAACGCCATAACACAATTTTCCGAAAAATATCATAGGTTAGTTTTGTTTTCGACAAATTTTCCGCAAAATTCATACACTTCTATTACGTATGAATTTTCCGGTACATTACCTAAGTGCTTACAATTCATTAGTGTAAACAAAATCTAAGATCACATTTTTTTGTCAAAGGTATTATACTGCCTATTGATGTGAAGCTCAATTTGTGACGCATATTATAATCCTTCAATCGGGGTATAGGTACTTAACATTTTGTTAGAAGTGCTGCCTATTCTTATATCCCGTTATAAATAGGGTTGCCAAACATATGAATAGATTAGAAAAAAAAATTAAGTATATGAAACATGATACTCGTAATTTGTATTTATGGTAAGATGTGTGAAAAACACGTTAACGTAAAAACCGACAGAATGGATTCTATTGAAAGTTCACATCAACGTCAGAATGGTAATGGGTGTCCATTTCTGTATTATGTGGGCAATGTTGGTACCTATTCCCCTGGGAATTGTGAACAAGGAAACTATGCCTTACTAGCTGTCCTGGCGAACATCGTGGCGTGTATAAACCCTCCCTGCAAATTATATACTTAAACATTTCTTCAAAAACCAATCACGCACACACTATTCGTTCGTGAAAGCAGCATGAAAATCAGAGTAGCAGTTTTTGAGTTTATCACGAACAAACAGAGGACTACTTATTTTATAATGTAGTGATTATTTATTAATGCAAATTGTTGCATACTTTTACGGTGTGAGCCCTTAAGCCGAGACCAAATTCTCCCCCATATTCTAGAGATAAAGAGAAACCTTACAGTAACGTTAATATTACTTTGTACATTTAAATTTCAGAAATAAGCGGGGCGTGTATATTCTTGGATGAATATTGGAGAGAGCAAGGAGTTTGTTGATCGTATTACGAGTGGCTTTCAGATATAGATCTTTGCAAGGGTTTTTATTGTACGTATCCATATCTTCTAGTAGTATAAATACACATAACAGACAAAATCACGTATCCTGAAAGGGGTGGACAAAGGCCTACATCTCACCAGTAACTTCGTTTGTTTCATGTATTAGGGGGCAAACCTATTGCCCTGAATAATATTGAAAGGGGCTCTTAGCACCTCGATTGGAACAATATTGTGTCTTAAAATCTGCGCTCATCACAATCAGCTTTAAGAATCACCAACTCATCGTCTTAGGTTGGTGTCCAGTTTACTTCCTGAATATCTCTAAAAAGTCCTCGAATGGCGATCGCGTACCGTAAGCCTCCCACAAGGTAGAGCTACGTTCATGTAAAGGTCGAGGTGTCTTGTAAAAGTCTCTGGATGTAGGCAGCATAGGACCAAATGTTGTGGCAGACCTTTGCCCAGCCTTGGGTGGCAACTGGTTGAAATGATTATGAAACAACATCGAAAACTTTTGCCCAATTTCTCACTTCGTCCTATTTCCTTCTCATTCACGTTACAAACATCGAACCATGTACCATGCGTGAGTACCTACTATAAAGAAAGTTTGTATAGTGCCAAAATTAAAAAAAAAACGTTTTGTGGACGGAACATCCGTAATGTCAACAGCGTATGCAAACATACCGGACGTAATTAACTTTTTAATTAAAAAAAACATCGTAAAATTAAAGCACCTTTGAATAAAGCTTGTAAAGAAACCCAAATCTGTTTCTATTTAAACAGATTAAGTGTAAATACCTATTAAATACTACAAGATAGACATAGGCGTTAACTAAACCCCCAGTACTGTTATTAGTACTGTTGATCCCAGGCCACACGACTACGTATAGCGAGGGAAATAGCGAGAAGAATAGCGAGGAACACTCACTCGCCTCGCCGCTCGCCTCGTCATTGAGTGAAGTACTACCTGGACGTGATAAGCTAAGACTTGCGCTCGAACCAATTTCACAGCGCTCAGATCTGAACTTATAACACACGAGTTATACGTACGGGTAGTAACACGAACGGACACGTCGTTTGGCCACAGCATAAGACATTTGCCAGTGTCTCGTTCATTTGTCAGAAAATAATTAGTGTGTAGAAAGAATAAGTACTGCAAGTAAGGATGCTTTAAGCCTTCACGATGTTGAGTGCGCTCCTTTAATAACTAAAACAAAACAAATAAACTGAATAAGAAATTACATTATTGCTTGAATAAATATCTATAGCAATAAAAAAATACAACCCACCGGTATCTTGTTACACACTAATGACTGCGACTCCAATGCAAAGAACCTTCAAACCACAACTTAAGGCTTTCCATCTTCCTACACTCTTAAGCTGAGTGCCACTTATATTTTGTTCAGTACGAAAGCAAAGATGTCGCCTTTGTGTACCCACACTTATCACGCTCTGTATATTATCGTAGTATATAATTATGGAATGAATAGAAAATGTTATACCTCTGCTGAATTTTGACAGAGAGAGACTTGAAAGTATTGAAAGCTGGGAAATAATTTTTACAATTTGAGGAAGTTATACGAAGAGTCAAGGAGAAAAGAATGATACGGCCAATTAATTGGCTTTATCATTCTTTGTTGGTGCTAAATTATTTAGCACTGATATAATCTATTCTATTATTATTAAGCTAAAGAGTGCTATAGTTTGCCTACCTGGATTTTTTTTTCTCGTTCCCAATTTCCACATTACTGGGTGAAAAGTGTTTTTTTTTTCTTTTTGGCAAATGTTTTTTAATGGTACCAATTTTCTATCAATTTTAAGCAAGACGCTTGACACGTGATTGAGAACCAAACCAGAAATATTTATCCCGAAGGAGTAGACAGAGGCGTACTATATCAAAACTTTTCAAAAAGATTTCTGCAGCAATGCAAAAAATCACTTGGACTGCAGAGATTCTATGAAGTGGTGTGTAACAACTGTCCTGACCGTTGGAATTTTGGTTTCAATTACAGTGTTCGTTAGATTTTCCATAGTGCCCGATTTTTCCATAGTACCGGTAACGGCAATAGACTTGCCCTCTATTATGTGGGACCAAAAGATACTGTCAAAGTGTGGTTGCATAATTCACCTCTGCCGTAGTATGTATCTGTCTGTCTGTCAATGAATAAAAAAATATAAAATACGAAGAGCACATAATAGCATTTCCTAGTAAGGAAAACATGGCGTATTTATTAAATGTGTGCTGTTATGAATCAGAGCATGACTATTATCGTCTAATGGACGCTATATCAAGCTACAAACTTCAATGAAGCCATTTTAGATATAAATTAGATACAATAATTCAACTTGCATTGAGAGTAGGGGAATATTGAATAAATCATATCAGTTTGCTATACGCAACGGTGGTGGCGGGAACATATATAAGGTCTTTTTTAACCGATTTCAGGAGGAGGGTTCCGTAGTAAAAGACTCGAAACCCTTATAGTTTCGTCATGTCCATCCGTACGTACTCCCATCCTCGACATTTCTCCCAAACGGTTAGCGCTAAAACATGAAACTTTGCATGGATATGTATATTTAATACGTCGACAGAGTGTTACAATAAAATGTCGAAAAATATTTTTTTAGGGGTACCTCTCCGACACGTGAAGTGGGTATAATAAATAAATAAATAAAATAAAAAAATAAAAATCTTTCATTTTCAGGCGTCTCAAGGCCCATAGTATGTTAGTGTACAATGACTTAAAAGACTATGTTAGTAATGGCATAAATTATTAAAATACAAACAAAAATAATTAAATAAATTCAAATTCAATTTATAAATCCAATATTTAATATTTAATTCAATTCAATCCAATTCAATCGATTTCATTATATATAGCTCTTTTAAAAACATTGTGAGGTGGCTAAAGTGATTTTTTAATAAAAGTATTCGTTTGTGAGATATTTAGCTTTGAAGAGCATATTTTTAGCAAAAACAGTGTCGTCGTCGTCGTCGTCCCTTCTAAAACGGCTGGCGTAAAGAACCAAAATAAAATCATGATGGTAGTCCTTGTAATGAACTTTAAAGAAGAACTATAACAGATTTGTTAGTTCAGGAGTTATATAGGCTTTTATTGGTAAGTACGGAACCCTATCTTATGCGTGGCCCGACACGCATTAGGCCGGTTCTTTAATAGTCAGCTATTATAAAACGACTCTTGGTAACCAACGATAATACAATATACTGATTTAGTGTTGGTTCGAAGTTGGTAAAGGTAAAAGATATTATTAAGTACTTAGCATGGGTAAGTACAAAAACTTTATAAAACTTTTATAATAGGTTATGTTCAACAAAATTCCATAAAACTCTGGTAGTATATCTGCCTAGTAGTAATAATTATCTTTTTGTCATAAGTCTTAAAACAAAGTCACTTTTCGAACTAAGTTTACACAATGAACAAGCTATCCTAATGTTAATAAATCTCTCCAATTTCTAGGGATTCGCGAACAAATTCTGGTAGAGATATCTTCAAATAACTTGGTATATTTTCCTATTAATGTAATCGGATACTTTGAAAATTTACAAACTTTATAAACCGTTATACCTACTCGTTGGGTATTGTTTTCTCGTCAGCATATCTAAAATAAAACATATTGCCTATAAACACTTATACTTTTCCCTATTCCATCTCACGGCATCATCAGAGATTTATACAATATATACCTATTAAGAAAGAAATTATAAATAGATCACAAAAACTGATGTCATTGGCGGGGCTCGAACCCACGGCCTTTTCCTAACAGAGGGAGTGCTCTGACCTAGGAATTAAAACTTTGTTCTGTGTCACACAAACCTACAAATGAAGTGCCTTAAAATTAACAAGGATCTAAAGCTATTGTATTTTGAAACGGTAGCACTTACCAATAAATGAGCTATAATAGCTCTGATTGTGGGTTGGCACGGGTAGCTTACAATGGATATTGTTCCAAACGAGTTGCCAATGGCTATGCAAATTGGGCTACTGAATTACTATTATTCGATCTCTATACTCCCATTTAGAATAAGAGTGAGTATACACTAGATATAACAGAACAATGATGATTATAACTCTGACATTAACGAATCACTGACATCGATAGTTTCATGGTTGAATACTAACAATTTAAAAATTAATCTATTAAAAACAAATATAATGCATTTTATTATTATTATTTTGGACAAAGGCACCAGAACCGATTAAATGTGAACCTGATGCATGACCAGGTGCAAATAGAAGAGTCTATGACTGCGCGGTTTCTGGGGTTGACATTAGATAGTAAGTTGAAATTTAAGGAACACATTGACATACTTTGTAAAAAAATTAGTAGCTTATCTTACGCTCTCTATAAACTTGCACCTATTATTAACAAAGTAGCTTTACTGTCAGCATACCATGATTTAGTGGAGTCAGTACTTCGATATGGTGTAATTTTTTGGGGTAATGCAACTAACAATGACATGGTCTTTAAAATGCAAAAGCGTTGCATCCGTGCCATGTTTGGTATTGAGAGCACTGACAATTGTGTGCCATTTTTTAAAGAGCACAATATTCTGACACTCCCCGGCATATACATACTAGAGGTAGCACTGTTTACCAGGTATAACCCACACCTGTTTCCAAGATTAATGGACAAAGTCGTGCGTAATCGTCGCGATAATAACAGGCTATGTGTCCATCCTGCTAAGACTGCCCTATTACATAAAAGTGTAATATGCATGGCTCCATTAATCTACAACAAAATTCCCAAAAATATAAAAAAAATT
This sequence comes from Nudaria mundana, assembly GCA_963556515.1. Taxonomy (NCBI): domain Eukaryota; kingdom Metazoa; phylum Arthropoda; class Insecta; order Lepidoptera; family Erebidae; genus Nudaria; species Nudaria mundana. The sequence continues at coordinate 3,284,139 of OY748299.1, forward strand.
AACAACAATCGTTTTAAGTGGGCACTCAAAAGATTGTTGACTGAGAAGTGCTACTATAGTATTAAGGATTTTCTCGAGGATATGACCCTGTAGGATTGACTTTTGTTTGTAACTGGATGACTGATGTATAATATAGATGTGATGACTTGAAGTTAAATAATAATTTGTACACCACTCAATGGTAAAACATGTTGTGTCCAATCGAAGTTTAAGACCTATATAATAAGCACTTGACTATGTATATTATATGTACACATGTTTTTGCAAATAAATATTATCTTATCTTATCTTATCACTATCTAGTACCTAACTAAGCAGAACTTGTGTTATGATAACTGTTACGAGAACTGATACTGATACATGCAAAAATTAAAAAAAAATCTACACTTATATTTTGTAGATCGTAAAAACATTAGACATGAGGCAAGTCCGAAAATATGGCATGTACAGCAGGCTACAGGAACATCCTCAGTTTCTTAAAGTCCATCCTTAAATTCCATTGAATTTCAATGTTTGACGCCGTTTCCAAGTTAAGTTCCACGTTTGAAGAAAGTAAACGTTTATCTGTATAATTTGTTGGTTCAAACACATTATACCTAACCCGGACTCGTGATTCTCTATGCTAATATTGTAAAAAGGAAAGATTTGATTCTGGATGGAATAGACTCCGTCTCTACTGAACCGATTTAAAACAATATTTCACTCATATGTAGCTAAATGATCCCCGAGTATCATAGACTTTTTATCCCGGGAATGAATTCCCGTGGGAATTGGGAACGAGAAACGTTACGTCATAATATGGGTGTAACAAAAATCTGTTCGAAGTGTGGTTTGAAAAAAATAAAAAGTAACGATGAAAAATGGACGTTCTGTTTCTTAAATTCGCTAGTCTATACTCGTCTTTAGAATGAACCATTTTAGTTAAATACCTATAGTAACTGTATGAAAGGACCTGTAATTAAAAGGGGTAAATTATTGAAATCTCCTAATCTAATTACTGTGGGTAACCCTTAATAATTAACTGAGTAAAATATAATTTAGGTAAGTGGAGAAAATTAAGGAATGTATGAATTGATTTGTGGAAGTTCTTGAAGTAGGGAAGCTTGGGAAAACGGCTAGGGCTATATGGGAGAGTAACAATACATAGAGGATAACTTGCAGTACTCGGCTGGTTTGCGCCCCAAGCTGTCGCAGAGTTATTTATTATTATTTATTTATTTATTTCAGGCAACAAATAGAAAAGTTACAGTTGGTATAAACTTATTCTACGGCCCATAGATAAATACCTTAAAACTAAGAATACATATAGATATTACAGGGAGATATACACGGGTGTACTCGGTATTGCGGCAATGAGCGCTGGGCTGGACTGCGCTGCATCTGTGCCGCAACGGTTCACTTTGGTTCGTGATCGGCGCTTCCTTTGCACTGTCACGAAACCATCAGTAGGCACATCCGGTACCTTCTGTGGTAGTGGCTTCGGTGGTTCGCGCGGCCTTACAGGTAGGGGCCGCGGGGGCGGGTGCAGTGCGGGGCATTGCGCGCTCAGCACTCGATGACGGCGACGGCGACAAAACTGCTGACGCGAAACTCGCATTGAGGTCAGCTTCAAGACGCATATTTATGTTGGCGTTAGGTACCGCTTTAGGCCTAGATACCGCTGTAGTCTCGCGCAAAATAATAAGTTCTTTACGCAAACTCACAACGATATCATCGGTCGTTGCCAACCTCGTCTGGACGTCCGCCAAGCTCGCCTTTAAGGACACTATGTCCTTTAAAAGGCAGGTAACGTCGACGTGGTCGAATGTGACCGGAGGAAGCTTCGATAAGTCCTGGGCCACAAACGTAGGCACGTCGTCGGGATCGGTTGCCTTAAGCAGCGTGATGATGTCTTGCACGCTTTTCGTTGTCCCGTCACGCCTGCGGGACACCATCTGGTCGTTTTTATTGAGCACGCTGTACAGTAGCCGCTTAGAGGCAGCTATCTCTTCCTGGCTGAAACTCGACGAACAGATCTGGATAGCATACAGCTCGTCCATCACATCCAGCTTCTGTTGCAGGAACGCCAGTAACTCATTTGGGACGAGTTGCGAACTCATCGCTATACGTGCAACGCTGACGCCGCGCTACACTATTACGAGTAGGTATTAGTCAGTACACGCGTCCGCATCAATACGCGGCCCAGACAAGACTATGCCGTATTATCACTCTGCCGTGCCATCGCACGGCACAGCAACCTCAATGCAAAGGATTTTAATTGCAATCAAGTTATTTCATCTAATGAAGAATTAAAATTAATTTATGTAGAGAAATTTGTCGTTTATACCTCGGGATGCTGGCTGCACAGGCAGCTAAAGTAATTGAAATATGGTTGAAGTAGCTGGGCTAACTACGGAAAGCCATGAAGTATGGATGCGGCACGTACCGCTCAATGCCGACACCATGCCCCGTGTCATCACTCTACGTTGACGTATACACACACTATTTAAAATAAAAATAACACTCGTTTTTTGTCCTGCATAACCACAAAAATAGTAACCGTACATATTATAATACCGGAATGCTTAAATTAGGCCCAGAACCACCCAAAAAGTAGAATTTTTTCTGAAAAAAGATATTCGAGCACATACAAAATTAAAAAAATAATGTACCTATTTTGGAAACCCCAACGGAGACTTGGCATCCACATTTATTCAAACTAAACAAATACCTATAACGTTGGAAAAACACAGCGATTTTTTTACTACATTAATATATTATGCATCATCAAAATAAATTCTCTGTCCGGGACATATGGAAGGAAATTATACAAACATTTTTCAACGTTAGTACCAGTTCAGAGGTTTTGTCTAAAAGGTCTGGATATTCATGATCATTAATTTTATTGTCGAAAACAATTCATGAAATAACAAAAGTAATTATGGTAAACGGTAAGAGTAAAGAGTACGATGATGACATTTCAGTTTTTGTGATTTCTACACAATAACAATTCCTATCTTTTTTGTATATCAGATCGCCAAATTGACGCTACCCACACACACACACACACATGTCACGCCTATATCCCGAAGGGGTAGGCAGAGGTGCATTACACACCCACAATTTGCCAGTATTTTAGTCCCACGTTATAGGGGGCAAGCCTATTGCCGTCACCGGGCACATTTATGTCACATGTATGAATTTAATAAAAAGTAGCAGCTATATTGTAATTTTGAAAAAAAAATTCAAATCGTTGCCTCGCGATGAAATGTTGATTGAAGGCAACAAAATCTTACGTGTCAGCCACTATGGCACAGCCAATTAAAGTCCTGGCTGACTATATTTTGATTATATTGACGCCACCCGCCTGATGCCGTTGCCACGTCTGGTGATTGTGGGCGACTTTCACAGTACGCAATATGTACTACTAAGAGTGGTCCTCAACTTGGCGACCTAGTGATATACCTCTTCACGCTCCGCTTGAAGAACTCTGGGTTGTAAGTAGGAGGAAATACGTGCGCGGGTAGGGCGTTCCAGGCCTTGATCGTTCTACGGAAGAACGATCTCTTGAAACGCTCAGTTCTGGCGAAGATTCTATCCACAGTATACGGGTGCCATCTTTGGTATCCCGGCACGTGATGTACGGGATCTAAATAAATTTACAATATAAGTAGCAAAATCTATAGTCCTGGGCTGGAGTTGAATCAACGACTGTTTACTTACCAGTAGGAACGTTCTACTAACTGACCAAGACACCGCTAGCCTAAGACCTCTTATTATGCAATCACTATATTCTATCTAAACAAATTAATATCAGTCATCTCAGTGTTTAAATATCGCTGTAACACGATATACTGACACTAGGTACCGTAGTTCAGCAGAATTACGTTAGGTGGCTACAACCATAACCATTATAGTGAGACCTAGAAATTATAAATGCAACAAAGGTTGGATGTTTTCGGTATCTTAGTTTAGTAGTCAGAGAATTCCCCTTGTTAGGAAAAGGACGCAGGTTCAAGTACTGCCAACGACATTTCAGGTTTTGTTATTTATAATTTCTATCTAGATATTTAAGAATAGTAAAAGCAAACTAGTTGCTTTACAGATAGAAAAAATAATAGTGAAATCCTAAATATACTTTTGCAATATCATTCTACAAACAACCTAAACCAGATAAAGTGGTTTTGTTCGTTAACAACTAAAAATGCGCACTATTTTGTATATCGAACAACCCGAACAAAATCTCACAGCTGTCTTAATAATTGGACAGTATTCGGTATACGAAACCGAAACCAGACCGCAGCGAGTCTGTGCCGCATATAAATCATTTTCTTATTTCATTTTCCTATTTATGCAAAGGGTTCGTAGTTTCATTTAAAGAATTGTTTGGAATATTATTTTTTATACAACTGGGTTCGAAAATAAGATATAACCCACCTGAGGGTAAGTGATTACAGTGAAATATAGGCACTTCGTGGAAAGAAAGATTTTTTTAATATACAGAGCATTATTGTCCATGGCATAACTCTTCCAGTACATTCTCGGAAGGATAGCCCCAGTGCGCATGGTAGGCGGAAACATTTCAGCTATAACATTTTCTATTTAGAATATTTATTTACTTTGAAACAGGAAAAAAATTGGATTTCTAATTTGGCCTGTGTTAGCAAGGTATCCCTACCTTGCTAACACAGAACAAATTAGAAACCCAACATTTTTAACTTCCTTTGGCAATGATAGTCAGCCTACAAAATTAATTTATAAAGACCACCTTTTGAATTCAGCCGTTGGATGTCAGCAAGGTGACCCGTTGGGACCAGTCATCCTCAGTTTGGCCATTAACCCAATCATTCCAAAACTAAAGTCAAAATTCAACATTTGGTACCTAGATGACGGGACTTTAGGCGGAAAAGTAGAGACAGTTTTACAAGATTTAGCTTTCATAAAGAAAGAGTTTCAGTCAATTGGCTTAGAACTGAACCCGAATAAATGTGAATTTTTTATATCTAGCTACATGCGTTGACACCTAAGCACCTTCACACCTTCCAAGCACATCCGGAAGTGCCAGCGCTGCTGTTGCATCGGCTGAAGGCCTCAAACGGCGTAAATATGCTAACCTAGCAGGTGATTACATATTTGAGCCGTTTGGGGTTGAGACACCGGGGTCATGGGGTCCGAGTGCTCGCCGCCTTTATAGATACATTGCTAAACGCTTAATCGATACTTCTCAGGACCAGAAGGCTGGCTATTTTCTGGCCCAAAGAATAAGTATCGCCATCCAACGTGGCAACACAGTCAGCATTCTGGGAACCTTCCCAGTAGGCAATGACGCGGAGGATTTTTTAAACGATATTTTGTAATGTAAATATTTTTAGTATATAATTATGTATATTGTAATTCTTATTGTAAAAAAACAAATGAAATTGATCTATCTTCTTCTTCTCTTCTCTTCTTTTTCTTTACTTCAACATTTCAAAACTCCAGAACAGCTAGACCACCGATTTTCCAAATTATGGTCTTAATTGAATTGTAGAAGTTTAAGTTTTTTTTCAGGCGTTATACGTACATGTTCAGCGGGAGAAACATCAGTCAGACAGGAACCCGCGTATTTCCCTTATAAAAGCATTATCTAAGCCACTAAACTACTTACAGCACCAGAAGGAACCACATAAGAAACAAATATAAATAAGTACTTATTTCTTTACAATCCAAATGCACTGCTGGACATAGGCATAGGCCTCTCCAATGACGCGCCAACCTCTCCGATCTTGGGTAAATTTCATCTACCCAACGCCCGCTATCCGACGATTGTCGTCGCTCCACTGAGCCTCGGAGCGTCGCACGTCGTCGCGCGCTACTGGCCGATTTGTGTTATCCACTAAAGAAACTGCCTGCTTATTCATCCATCATAAATATATTGTGTACTAAATCACCTTTTACTGCTAGAAACTTTCACGGAAATGGATTGATTGATGATCATAACTGGACCTTGACACTATCATACCTTATGTCGTAACAATAGATGACTATTTCTTGACCCAAAATACCCACATACTGAACAAAATATCGTTTAATTTTATTTCCAGGTAACACGACAAAAGTTATAGATGGAAATTAACTTATTCTACGGTTCATAGATTACCTTAAAACTAAGAATAGATAATAAGATTCCATAAATAAATACCTTGAAACTAAAAATACATAATTAATACACAACGAGTAAAGTTGTTGTACAACGAGTAGACGGGCGATGTCACTGTCACCTTGTCGCAGCTGTCGCGTGCCGCATGCTGCAAACATCCGACACCCACCTTTACTCGCTTTCAGGTACCATAGAGGGGTCCCGGCTAAGAGCTATGTAGCCTTCCCGGAGATCGTGCGGTACCCCCTTATTGTTTTGACGGCCAAGGTTCTCAACGGTCTATTGAGGCGAGACCTTTTCTACACCCTTCCTATATAAGTTACCTTAGTCGGAAGAATTATTTAGGTCAGTGACAAATAGCCCTCCCCAAATAAATGAGCATGAAAAATTAAGGCGAGTACCTTCATACATTATCGCACATAAAATATGGTAGTCTTTTGATGGTTTTTTTTCTATTGTCCACTGTCGTTTGGTCCAAAGAGGCCCGAGAACGATTTTTGAGGCCTAAGTCATACATATTTGCTTTGTAGTGAAGATGAGGGCTTGCTTTTCAAAATTAGGAGGATGGTTATTTTAAGTAGTTAGGTACGAGTACCTACTTAATTTTCTGTTTGATGAAAGGTAAGTAGTTTTTGTGGGCGTATAATAGGCCGCTGTTTACTCCGAGTATGTATGTGCTCACATAATCATACACGCACAGACAAACAGAGGTATACCTTTGCTTATGTATATAGGTAAATTTCTTTGAAATTTTTCAAAGCATTCTGAACACAAAGTTTTTATTGGAAAAAACATGTCCCAAATTTAAATTCAGCTCAGGCAATAACTGCGCTGAAAGAACATCAGATGTCCCCATTCATAGTACGTTCAAAAATGTAATTTATATCGCACAACCTTTCATGAATAAGTTCACAAAACCTTTTAAGGTATTCAATAACTTCTGAATATAAAATTAGATAAATGATAATAATCACACAACTTTTGTTCTTAGAACATTCTGATAACGTTAAACTGTTATATTCTAATTTGATATTATTGATTTGTAAATAAATATTATCAAGAGAGTATGACTACTTGTTGTGGGTGTGTTGCAGAAGAGGGCTGTCCGGACTATCTATGGTATGGGGTCTCGGGAGTCATTAAGAGATAAGTTTAAGCATATTAACATCCTTACAGTGTATTTACAGTATATTTATGAAATGTTATTGTATACCCACAAGACCAAAAGAAAATTTATTGATAATCATTATCTAAACTTAAGAAATAAGGATAAACTGGCTGTTCCTAAATTTAGGCTTCATAAAGTGAGTAATTCTTTAGCGGGGAACTTTATTCGAATGTACAATACATTGCCAACCGAAATAGCAAATTTATCTGTCAATAAATTTAAAAAACTAATAAAAAGTAAATTGTGCCAGAAAGCTTATTTTATAGTATTAATGATTTCTTAGATGACAAGGCTGCCTGGTTGTAACACGAATTGCTCCTTTCTAAATAACTCTGTATTAGATTTAAGATGAAGTATTTTGAAAAAAGCCGAACTGAGTTTCTTAAGGGCTCTTCTCAGTCTCGTTGCATTTTGGAACCCTCGGTAGAGTCACACCAACTTTTGACGAATCTAAATAATTTTCTAAAAATTTCAAAGATAATAAACGTTATTTTATTTTATTTATTTTATTTGGGAGTGAAAAGGTCAAGGAGCACCTCACTTCAGTAAACCAATCAGCTAAGGAGTAAGATCTTATAAAAATGTAATTAAAGTAATGGCAGCTTCATTCAATTCAATTTTAATTGTGCTGAAAAGTACTTTTATCGGCTTTTTGAATTTAAAACCAAAACGCATTCATTATATTAAAGTTACTGCACGTCTAAATCCCCGAAGGGGTAGACAGAGGTGCATTACACACCTACACTTTGTCAGTAATTGTGTCGATCCCACGTAATAGGGCAAAAAGTATTGCCTTTACCGGGCTCTACAGAATTTATAAAACCATAGTGGAATTCAAACCAAACTTCCCACAGCCAGGACAGATGTTACATACCACTAAATACAATCTCTGGAGTCCGAGCATTCTCTGCAGTCCAAGCATTTTACGATTGAACTGTATTATTCGTATAAACATCGACGGTAAGGGTACATAAATATATAAAAAAAACATAAAACCTTCTTGCTCATAAGATTACGGTACCTACGTGGTACTAAAATACTCTTTAGGGGAAGCACTAAAGCAGTAATCAGTTTATAAACAATTGGAGAATTTTGTATCAGATCATGATCGTTCAGAACCTTAATCACAAAATGCTTACAGAATAACTTCTTTCATTGAGTTAGATTTTCAAAAAAAATCTTAATATATTTTTATAAGCAGTGAAGTATGCTCTACCAACTTACTAAGACACCTTTACTTGGTCTTGGGCTATAGTACGTGGGCCGTAGAACATTGAAAAATATTGATTAACAGCAAGCTCATTTTTCGTAAGTAGCTTTATCCAATATATCAAAAAGAAATCTCAAATCAGGTAGCTAACAGAGTTATCCAGTTAAAATATTCGAAACAAAATTGTAAGGTTACATTAATTCGTATAAAGCTGCAAACTGGTGCAGGTGTTGAGTACATCATTATAAATCAAAATTCAAAAGTTCCCATCGATCCAACTTGTTCTAAAAAAGTTATTCTACGTTGAAAAGTTTGAAAGTTGAAAATTTTCGGTATTTTGGATTTTTCTCGTAAACAGTGAATTATATCAAAAAATAGTTTGGCACAAAATTGTAGATAAAAAAATAACCTTACAATTACGTAGATAGATAAAATAATATATAGATATTATATAATAAAAGATAGATACATAAAATAGACCTTACAATTTTTTTCCTAGGAATTACCATTTCTGAGAGATTGCGGTTATTAACGTCCAAAAAACTATAATCTACACGCAATGCTGGTCCGCTCCTATTAACTCTGTCGTGATGCTATATATTATATAGCCTATGTTACTCGCTAAAAATGTAGCTTGATATTACCGAAAGAAATTTTAAAATCGGTGCAGTAGTTTCTGAGGTGTCACGTTGTCTCGTACAAACTTTGTCCCTCCTACAGGGGTGATTTAGGAGTAGAATTTTGGAAAATCCTTTCTTATCGGAAGTACACGCCACATAAAAAACACGTCTTCTAAGTTTTAGGTTTCTACGATTAGCGGTTTAGGCTGAACGTTGAATCGTCAATCAATATTAATTACTGTTAACCATACAATACTTATAACATTCTATGTCCTAAATGACTGACTGCTGAGCCTAAACCACTGATCGTAGAAACCTAAAACTTGGAGGGAGTGTTTATTATATGGCGTATACTTCCGATAAGAAAGGATTTCCCAAAATTCTACTCCTTAAGGAGTAAAAAAGGGGGGACAAAGTTTGTACGGGACAACGTGACACCTCAGAAACTACTGCACCGATTTTAAAATTTCTTACGGTAATATAAAGCTACATTTTTAGCGAGTAACATAGGCTTTATAACATCACGATAGAGTTAATAGGAGCAGACCAGCATTGCGTGTACACTATAGCTTGTTGGACGTTAATAACCGCAATCTCTCAGAAATGGTAATTCCTAGGAATAAAATTGCAACGTCATTTGTGTAGGTTATTTTATAATCTACAATTTTGTACAAAAATATTTTTTGATATAATTCACTGTTCACGAAAAAAATTTCAACTTAACCTTTTTTTATTTTATTTCTTTTTAATTCCGCGGCCCGAAGCCGCGGCCGCTCTAACGTCCGCTGCCGGGCGTCTCTGGTTACAAGTAGAACGTATTTCCAGTGGCACCCGGCGGACTTTGACCACCTCTGTGGTCTCTGCGGGGGTTGGGTCGGGATGATAATCCATAATCCCGCGTCGTTGGGGTAGGGTTTTATCCCGCGTCAGTGAGTGAATCTGGTTGCGTGCCATGGGGCAAAGGCCCCGCAGCACGCAACCCTTCTAGCCTGCTTCTGTAAGGGCGGTGGGTGGCGATCCCGCCGTCCTCAGGCCCCGGTCATGGAGGTCGATGGTCTTGGGCGTAGAGGAGTCTGCGGCGCCCTCGCCGCTGACTACGGAACTCGGCGGGAAGGGTACGCTCCCTCTCCCTCTCGGCCGCCTCCTTCGCGAGCATGACTTGCTCGCAGAAGGACACGGCCGCGTCCCACCTACTCGCGCTGGAGACCATGGCTTGGAGCATGGTTTCCAGCGAGAGGATATCTACGCCCAGACCCACTACGAGGTCCCGGCGCTGACTCGCCCACGCTGAGCACTCCACCAACGCGTGGAGTGCGGTGTCGTCGTCGGAAACCTCGCAGTGTTGACACCGGGGTGTGACCTCACGATGGATGCGAAACAGATAGCTACCGAAGCATCCATGCCCGGTAACGATCTGCGTCGCACGATACATGAGGTCACCATGCTGCCTGTGCAGCCAATCGTCCATGATCGGTCTCACCGCCGCGATGATGGTGGTACCTGTATGAGATCCTGGTGGAGTTGGGACCGCTGGTCCTCAATTTCTCGAGACGTAGGCCTGTGGTCCCGCTCCAGCGCCTCCTTGCGCCATTGGAACAATGACGCAAGGGCTCTCGCTTCTAGGTCCCATGGAAGCGCGACTGATGCCCCCGTCACTTTAGGGACCAAACTTCGGAAATGTGGTCCGAAGTTCCATCGGCTATCAAGTACGATCCCTAGGTACTTCATCGAGGGCTTGATGCCGATGCTAACGCCTCCCACATTTATGCTGGAACCTTCAGGTGGACCGTTCCGAGGTCTGTGAAAGCACAGAACCTCGGACTTGTGCAATGCCACCTCCAGTCCCAGCCGCCGTATCCGACCCACGACTTGAGCAACACCCGTTGTGACCTTGAGTGCTGCCTCCTGGTACGTTGCACCCCGAGCCGTGACGAGGGTATCGTCGGCGTAGCACGTTACGCCGACGCCCTCAGTCAACGCACTCAACTTTAACCTTGAATAACTTTTTTAGCACAAGTCGAATCGATGGGAACTTCTGATATTTGATTTATAATGATGTACTTAATACCTGTACCACTTTGCAGCTCTATAAGAATTAATGCAACCTTACAATTTTGTTTCGAATATTTTAACTGGATAACTCTGTTAGCTACCTGATTTGAGATTTCTTTTTGAGATATTGGGGTAGGACTCGGTAAAATAAAGCTACTTACGAAAACTGAGCTTGCTGTTCATTATTATTGAATGTTCTACGGCCCACGCACAGTAGTACTAATACTAGTAGTAGTACTAGCGGTGTCTTGTTCAGTTGGTACAACGTTCCTCCTGGAAAGGGATCAGTCGTTATTTCTCGTCCAGCCCAAGACTATAGTTTTTGTGATTCATTTTGGAAAATTACATAAAATGGGGTATTTTATTGATTTGGGGTTGAGGAATAGTGTTCTTAATCCCAAATCTAAAAAGCGATAAGTTTAACCCTTTGATTTTCAAATATGGAATATCATTGCTGTACACCTGTTGGGTGCAAAGGGGCCCTTCTTACATCTGTCGGGCCCCAGCGACCTCACCTGCTAGTGGCGCACCTGCTGATTAACGGACGAGGTTCGTATATTACGGTACCCATGTGGTGGCTTTGGCCCCTACGTGGATACCAGGTGGTACAACAGTGTTGGTCCGGGGGGGTACCACCGTGCAGCTGTGCTAAAGCCCCCCAAGTAACCCAGCCCAGGCTGGGTTGCGTTAGGGGTTCAGCAGCTGCACTGTCGGGCCCGGGACGGTGTATGGTGCGGCAGGCAGGGGTCCAGTGGGGGCGAAGCGGAGTCTAGTGTGGGTGGTGTGGGTCGATTCGCCGGCCAGGGAGACCCTTAGCAACGGCGTTGCCGCGGCCGCCCGCTACATAGTCATGGGGCCCGCCTGGGACCAACCACCCCAGTAGGCTGCCCCACATGTTGCGCATAATCCTGTTGTGGGGTCGCCGCTCCGGGTGGTAACCGGTGTGGGGTAGCGGCGGCCTTGCATCAGGGGGGTTTGGGAGCCCTTCCGTCCGGCGGGTCGGCTCCGACCTAACCACACGGTTCTAGACGAAGCTAGCCTCTGCACTTTGTCACTTACTGCCGCACCAAATATCGCCCTGTCTTCACGCTTCCCCATATTTCACAATGACAGTGCAACAATATAATAGACGGTACACAGCGGCCCCTAGAAACCCCACAAAGTTGACTTCGTTTGAGGTGGAGTTCGCGAATATCCGCGGACTCCATGCAAACCTCGATACCGTCCACCATCACCTGGAGTCGGCACGGCCTTCTGTGATGTTCCTAACGGAGACACAGATACGCCGCCCTGACGACACGTCGTACCTCTGTTACCCGGGCTATATCATTGAGGAACAATTCCGCGGAAAAGCCGGGGTGTGCGTGTTCGTTAGGGCGGATGTTTGCTGCCGCCGGTTGCGCTGTCTGGAGAACCCCTCCTACTCCGTCCTTTGGCTGCACGTAGATCATGGCTCTATGAGCCAGATCTACGTGTGCGTCTACCGCTCCCACACAGGGGACACTGGGACAACAAGGCTTTTCGAATACCTCAGCGAGATGGCTGACGATGCGCAGGTGCGGTTCCCGAACGCTGACCTGGTTTTCTTGGGGGACTTTAACGGTCATCACGTTGAGTGACTGGGGTCCCTTAGGACCGATCATGCGGGACGAACCGCCCATGCATTCGCTCTCTCCCACGGGCTGACCCAGATGGTATGGGGGATCACCCGGATACCTGACAGGTCAGATCACACGCCCGCCTTGCTGGATCTACTGCTGACGAGTCGCCCAGCCGAGTACAGTGTGTCGGTACGCGCCCCACTGGGCACTTCCGACCACTGTGTGGTGCACGCCAGCTTCCAAGTGCCACCACCTGCTCGTGCTGAACAAATGACTCGACGACTATGGCACTACTCGTCGGCAGACTGGGACGGTCTCCGCGATTACTTTGCGTCCGTCCCGTGGAGCCAGTGCTGCTTTGTAGGGAAGGCGCCTTCGGATAGCGCTGCTGCCATTGCTGGCGAGATCAGTCACTGATGTCGCCAGCATCCGCAAAGCTCGCCCCTGGTTCGGGCGTGAATGTGCCGAGGCTGTCAAGAAAAAACAGTCGGCATATCGCGCCTGGGTCAGGGCTCGGGCGGCACGTGACCCGAACGTGAACCGCCTCAAAGCAGCGTACAATCGGGCCACTAGGTTCAGCAAGAGGGCCTTCAACAGAGCGGATGCCCAGCGCGTCGCGCGGCTTGGTCAGGAGCTCAAATCCCATCCCACGGGCAGCCGTGGATACTGGCAACTGGCCAAAGCCGTACAGTCAAATTTTTGTCAACCCTCGCTGCCACCACTGCGTTTTCCTGATGGATCACTGGCTCACAAAGCCCAAGAGAAGGCGGACATGCTCGCAGACCTCTTTGCGGCTAATTCCCGGGTCGATGACCGTGGCCTGCAGCCCCCCGCCATCGCCAACTGTGGCCACACTATGCCTGATATTGTTATCAGGCAATGTGATGTACGGGCAGTGCTTCGCTCCTTTCCAAGCTTCCGGCATATGGTCTACCTCCTCAACTGTGCAGCTGGATTGCCAGTTTTTTAAACGAGCGCCAAGTGCGGGTCCTCTGCGATGGCCAGGCTTCTCGCTTCTTGCAAGTGAATGCCGGGGTACCGCAGGGGTCCGTACTGTCACCAACTCTCTTTCTTCTGCATATCAATGATATGCTTTCCCTCGGGAACATTCATTGCTATGCAGATGACAGTACATTGCACGGGAGTTACTCGGTTCGTCCGACGGCGGGGCGATCTGTGATAGAGGAGGAGAGACGACATCTCGTGGGTGATCTCGACCGAAACCTCGACAGTATCTCCCAATGGGGTGCCGAGAACTTGGTCGAGTTCAATGCCCACAAAACACAGGCGTTTACAGCGACAGTATCCCCTTTCCTTCACCCTACCCACTCTTCAGAATGCAATATTACCAATGAAGGACAATCTAGACATCCTTGGCATAGACGTTCGTCGACAGCTTAATAACACAAAATACATTGAGAGATGTATTGGGCTAGCTTCGCGGAAACTAGGAATACTGAACGAGGTAAAGCGATTCTTTACACCGCACCAGAGGTGTCTGCTGTACAAAACGCAGATTAGACCCTGCGTTGAATACTGCTCTCACCCCTGGGACGGCTCCGCGAAGTATTTGCTGGACGCACTCGACGCTATGCAGCGACGCGCTGTTCGCATTATAGACTGTCCGGAGGTAACGGGAAGCCTTGAGCCGCTAGCCCAGCGCCGAACAATTGCTTCCTTGGCCGCGTTCTACCGTATTTACCACGGTGAGTGTTCTGAAGAGCTCTTCAACCTGATCCCACCCTCTCCCTTCCGATCCCGAACAACGCGTGCCGGCCAGAGATGTCACCCTCATACCGTGGAAACCGTCTTCGCGAGAACCGAGCGTTTTAAACGATCGTTTCTCTGCCGAACGATGGTGGCTTGGAACGCCCTGCCTGCGCACGTGTTTCCTCCAACATATAACCCTGGGCTCTTTAAGCGAAGCGTGAAGAGGCACATTACTGGGTCGTCAAGTTGAGGGCCACTCTCTATAGTATTCCTGTATACTGTGAGAGTCGCCCTCAATTGCCAGACGTCGCCTCAGCTTACCATCAGGCGGGTGGCGCCAATTTGTCGACCTAAATATAAAAAAAAAAAAAAAAAAAAAACACCGTAAAATGTTCACCATAACGAAAAAAAATAGAAATCAGAAAATAAAACAAACCTGTATGTACTCGTATATGTATAGAAAAAAATGCCTCAAAATAGATAGAATCCCGCGGGAACACATTTCCGCGATAAAAAGAAGCCTATATTATATCTTAATACATCAATTATCTGCATCCGAAAGTTCCGTTAAAATCATTTCAGCCGTTGCAGAGATTAGCGGGAACAAATAGCAGAGACAGGCAAAAAAATTTAAAATGCATTTATAGGTAAGTATAGTATAATAATATACTTTCATATATGCATTTAGTAATATGATGTTAATTTGGAATTACACACAGACACTTAAATTTTATTTATGTGTATAGATTTATTACCTTTATATTTTTTTATTTAATATAATTTGCGTGCTTTAGTTTTTCCTACTGACTGACTACCTCGGTGGCACAATGGTACTATGTACGGACTGCCACGCTCGAGGTCTCGGGTTCGATTCCCGGGTCTGGTGGATAATGTATAATTCTCTTTAGAATTTTACCCAAATAATTATCCCAGAGTCTGGAACTTGTGCTCGGTAAATGGCAATAGGCTTGCCCCCTATTACTTGGGACCTAACATAGCTGGCGAGATGTGGGTGTGTTTGCACACCTCTGCCTACCCCTTCGGAGAATAAGGCGTGATGCTATGTTAGGTTTTAGTTTTTCTTCTATCGGAGACACACAAGAAACTATTCCTGTCTAAAAAGGTGTGCTATATCTCCCAGCCTTTGTGCCATGACAAATTGTAACTTCCCCGGCATATTTTATTCCGACAGTAATTAATGAATTAGCCGAAGTAACAATAGGGGGCGCCACGTTAACATCACCAATGAAAGTTATTATGTTCATTCAGAAGTCCAATTTATTTCAACGAAAGCACTCAAGACTATTGTTGCGGAATACGCCGCTGGAATAGGAAACAATACTACAGTACTTCGGGGTACCTTTGAATAGGTGAGTTAAATATTCTTGCAAATCTATTTGCAGATTAACTTGTAACTTTATTTTGTTGGCTTTCGGCTTTAATAAAGTTATATATTAGGTAGTAGCTGTCCCGGTGAATATTAAACCGCCTGAAATTTTACTTTTAAAACATCTCTGAATCTTCAGAAATATTTTAAGACCAAAATTACCCAAATCGGTTTAGCCGTTCCAGAGTTTTAGCAAGACAAACGAAAGGCGATCCATTTCTTAAATAGATTATTTTTATTTTTTTTTACTTTCTCGTATCACTATATATTTTAAAACAAAGCCGCGTCTGTCTGCATGTTCGCGATAAATTCAAAAACTACTACACCAATTTTTGTGGTTTTCAACAATGGAGCCTAAAACTACTCTGGTTTTCGAGGATGGTGTTAGGCTACAATAGTTTTTCACGCAGGCAAAGCCGCGGACGTCCGCTAGTATTTTATAAGGAAGTATTGTGATGGTGAAAAAAAATCAACCAAAAAGATTTATTTACAATAAGAATTACAATATACCTACATAATTATATACTCAATATATTTACATTACAAAATATCGTTTAAAATATCCTCCGCGTCATTGCCGACTCGGAAAGTTCCCAGAATGCTGCCTGTGTTACTATACTTATTCTTTAGGCCAGAAAATAGCCACCCTTCTGGTCCTGAGAAGCATCGATTAAGCGTCTAGCAATGTCTCTATAAAGGCGGCGAGTACTTGGACCCCATGACCCCAGTGTCTCAACCCCAAACGGCACAATTTTGGTAACCTGAGGTTACCAAAATTGAGTTTCACCCTTGGACTCCCCCGAGTCGAAAACAGGGATTTCTGAAAAATGTATATAAATATACAAATATAATGTACGTAAGACCAGCCCACCAGCCAGAGGTGGATCTGCTGATTAACACAGACATAGCTGTGCCGATTATTGATCCAGTTTTACCCCCAATTACGTGAGACCGTAAAAAAGTTGAGAAAATGTTACCACCTAGAAGACAAGCTTGATAATATTATGTTCGTATTTAAAAGATTTTAATAATAAAAAACACTGGCTGTCTTAACAAATTAGTTATTTACATAAGTCATCTTTTCATCTGATTCAATAATAATCAAAGCCTTGGCTTTCGTGTTTTCTTTGTAAACAAGGAAAGTTCAACTTTAACGATACCTAATTACTTTCATATTTATTTTCGAAACATATATCGATAATAAATTACTCTTTTATGTAGAAAATGTTGTATAAATATAATGTTCATTATTCGCCGAGCTTTTTCCCAACTCAATTGGGGTCGGCTTTCCAGTCTAACTGCGATTCGGCATATTTTCCGTGTAGCGATTGCCATAGATTGAGGTCAGCCACAACCCATGGGCGATATCGAAGTTCTGTAGTTAGACCGGTCGGAATTTTGAACTACCCTTAACGACTCCAATAGTCTGACAACCGGGACGTCGTTATACGTCCCGGTTGTCAGACTATTGCTCTCCGAGGCACAGAGGGGTCTCGGTGTTTTAAGAAATGGTCATCCATCCTAAGACCGGCCTGACTAGATGTTGCTTAACCTTTGCAATGTTTTAACATTGTCGGTTACCACTAGACAACGAGCCCCTTATTAATATAATGTTATGCTATACATATACTTCGTATAGTGCAAACAAGGGTTAGTAGAAGTGATCAACTGAAATTACGTATTATGTACTTCAAATGTCATCAATGATCTTTTAAAGATTTTGATTATTGATTAACTCTACGATTGGAATTTGACTTTACACTTTAGTATTTCTAATTGCATGTTTGTTTCTTTTAAAATCGTCAGAAAATATCTTTTTTTTCAAGTCAAAGTCAAAGTTTTTTTTAGTAAAGGAGGAGGTTTGCAATTCGATTGTGCATTTTTAAATTTTTTTTGTTTATGTTACCTCATATTTATCTCTGGACTGGATGAACCGGTTTTGAAAATCTTTATTTTAATGGAAAGCTGCTACTTTTTAAATGGTCTCATTTTAATTTCGTCCCATTCCGACAATTATTTGGTCTCATTTCGGTAATTTGAAGTCGGTTTTCGTGTAAATTTTTGACGTGTTTTTAAATTAATTGTTCTCCTATTTTGTTGTGAGGAAAAACAATGCCAAGTAATTCCCACATAGGCACAACACAAAGGGTAGAATGCAATTATTTGGATAATTCTGTTTAAACAAGAACACAGAGGCAATGGGATATCATCAGGTTTATCTCTAGGCAGATGTGTCGCACCACCTGGGTCACCCATTCAATTAGTATTTGTGCGGATTTCACATATTATATGGTACAAATTTAACCGGTTTATAAAATATTATCTGATACACTTTAAAAAGACAAAATAAATACGAGTTTAATGCTATATTTTATTTTAATAGGTTTATTTTTGAGCTTGAAAAAAACTGGTCAAGTGCGACTCGGACACGAAGAGTTCCGTACCATAATCTCTAAAAACGGCAATAAAATCACGTTTGTTGTATTGGGGCCCCTTTAAATAATTATTAAATTGTATTTTTTTTGTAGTGGCAACAAAAATACATCATCTGTGAAAATTTCAACTTTCCAACTATCACGGTTTATGAGATAAAGCAGGCAGACGGACCGACTGAAGCGAATTCTCAGTAAGTACTTAATAGGGTTACTGTTGAACCCTAAAAAGAAAATTTAAAAATAAAATTGGATCTTTAATTTGTAATAATTTAAATTACCGTGACAAATATCGAAATTGGAAGTTTGAGAGGACTGCTAATAAAAATACACGTAAAAATTTGACACAACAACCGACTTCAAATTACCGAAATGGGACCAAATAATTGTCGGTATGGGACCAAATTGAAATGGGACCACTTGGAAACAAGTAGCATTCAATTAAAAAAAAATCAAAATGCGGTTCATCCAGTTCAAGGAGTAACAAACATAAAAAAATTTACAGTCGGTACCTCTTTTATTGGAAGTCGGAAAGGGGAAAAATTCATAGTTTCTGATTTCTTTACTACGTAAATACTGTGTATTAAAAGTGTAAATACTGTATAACTATAACGACGAGACTGAGATGAACAAATTGTGAACATCAATCATTAGTAATTTTATTAAAAAAAAAATTACAAAACCAAATTCAACTCAGCAATGGGCGTTTTCACATTGTACGATATCGTGACGTGAATTTACATTTTTACCTTAAAGTTACTGCTGCTACTTACGAAATCGTCACGATATCGTGTGTCGTTATCGTGCAATGTGAAAACGCCTAATGACTAAATATTATGATTCCCAACTTAAATCAAGTGATCATTTGCTGTCTTTCGAAATGTTTTATGAAAATACAAACTTTATTGTTATTCTAATCCAAACAGTGTAGTCTTACAGAAAGGAGAATGTTCAAAAGCCGTTTCTTTTTTAAATACCTAAATAAAAAGTGTATGGCTACCTAAGTAAATTCATAAATGATATAATATTTTTTAACAATCTTTTAATTCACTTGAACGAAATCGTATGTGGGGTTTGACACTAATTCACATTTCACATTCACTTTGACATTAATTCGTGGTGTAATCGTTTTTAATTGTCTTCTTACTCAAATGCACTATGTCGGACCGGATGTCATGAATCAAATTCATAGACAAATATCATAAGAGTATCGGATCGAATGATATGAAGAGGTGGTGTAGTTATAAAAATACTAAACTTTTTGAAAATATTATTATCGACATTTTGAAATTCTGTTTTTTGAAATGCTGATTTAAAGTAAACGTTTGTTTTTTTATAAAGCAAATTGAATAATAGACTCAAGTTAGTAGTTTTAATAATTAAATAATGTAAAACAATGTTTTGAAGATTTACATAAGTCCAGGCTGAATTGACAAATAATAAAAAAGCAATTAAATCAAAAGACAATAAAACGTCGACAATTGTTTCACTTCTAAACGAGGCATTATCAAGACTGTCTCAGAGAGAACAGCCTTTGTCATGGATTTTCGCCAGGTAACCTGTTTCCATCCAATAAATGTCCTCTTGACAAATTGGTATTTTTTAGAATTTCTCTTAATCTTAGATTATTTATTCTAAATTATTATAAAATCTAAGGGATAAATATGTAATGTTTCTCGTAGAAATTCATAGACATTGGTGATTAATATCGTATTTGAGTATTGTAGTTTAAAGCGATGGTTACAAAACACTATTCGACTCGTTGTTTTTGTCCATATTATGCAAGCTATTCCTAAGAGATAGAGGAGTATGACTGAAGACCTTGCTATGGACTACTATGGAGTATCAAAAGCGATAACATCGACACCAAGATTCGACACTACATTTTTCAGTGACACCAAGATTTACCTTGATGAAATTATTCTTGGATGATTGCAATAAGTAGATCGTAAATGCATTGGTTTAAATTTAATATTACACTGAGAACAAAATGAAGCAGTGCGCTGTGGTCATTATACCTACCGAGTTACCTGGTAGGAGGGCAGTGGATGTAAAAGTCAATAGGAAGGAGGAATATTGTTATAGACTGTTATGAGTTAATTTTTTAAATGATAAATGTCCTCGAACTTAGAAAATTCCTTTTAATTACTACGTTTCTTAAATATATTTTCTGTGTATATTGTTTGTAGGTACCTATTTAGAAATAAATATACTTATATGTATGTTTATCAGTTATCTAGATCCTACGTGACTTTGTAAATGTGGTTGATTGGTTATAAGTACCTAATACAAGCTTAGGCTAGATGACGTTGTGTGAGAATGTCCAAAATAAATATTTATTTCTAAGGGTATACAGAGGCATGTGTACATCCACTTTTCACCAGGGGCGTACATGCCCTTTATTTGCCAATATCTTGTCCGTTCATCTGCAGGTGCATCACTTACAAGTGGGTATACCCAATGATGTGGCCGCCCCATTGTCAGGGTTTTTTATAAGTGTGTTGTAACTATTACTTCTAGCTTATTTGAATTAAATCCATGTTCAACCATGTAACAATTAGCACTTTTTGGACAAAATTTATTTGACGGATTGATGGACATTTGCTTTAAAACTAACTTCTAATTTTAACGGCAAAACGAAGAATAAGAGAAAACCTCACAAAATAACAGAATGCTTTTTATTTCCTATGAAAGTACGATATCAATCCAATTTAATTTCCGATTATCGCTGTCATACAAAATTATTTGTTAAGAAACGGCGGTCTATTGCAAAATGAACAATCTGCTTTCCGACCTAAACCAAGTGATCATAAACTGATGTCTTTAGAAATTCCTTCTGTAAATACTAAAATTTTAGCGTATTCAAATAATAATTATTATAAGAATGTCTAATGAGAACATAGACTTACAAAAAATTGGAAACACATAAAGAACTTGTACAATTAGGAAAATTATGAAAAAAAATTAAGTCGGAATAATAAGGATATTTTGTAAGTCAAGATACCTTATTATTCCGACTTCAAATATTTTTTCTGATTACCCTGATTCCGTCGACTTCTTAAACTTCAGTGAGATAATTAGCGCAAGATAAATCCAAAGAGGTTTTATTTATTTTTGGAACTCTCCGGATTATGGCTTGAAAAAAAACTCCACTGTTTTGTGAAACAAAAAGTAAATTGTAAGAGATTGTATATTATTTCTTTAGTTTTTTTGTTTGTATTAAGTCTATTTGAATTTCAAAACAGATGGCTTAAAAACTTTTTTAACGATTTTAAAAGGTTTTCAGTTCAAATAGGTTCAGGAATTCTGAACCTATTTGTTTCTTTTTACTTTCACTTATATTCTTCTAGCAGACGGCAGCAGCTTTGCTCGCGTGAAATAGTATCATAGCCTTTAACCTTCCTCGAGAACCACTCTATCTATTGATGAAAATAGCATTAAAATCAGTGCAGTAGTTTTTCAGTTTTTTTTTGCAAACAAACAAACATATTAGACGCGGTGGATTACTTTGTTGTATGATAATTATGTAGCGATAAGTGGAAATATTGTGATCGTGCCATAAATCCATTTTGAGTTTCACATGATCCCTGAAAATAGTGATTTCTGGAAATTGTGTGTACTATGTAGAGCTAAAGCCTAAACCATTCGATTAATTCACATTACATATTCAGGGCCAGATTGAGGAATGAAAAACCGCTAACACCAGGTTTTTTTTTCTTTCTTTTCTTAAATACTACTCTAACTATTTTCTTCAAATATTCATCATCGTGGTCTAGTGGTAACCGACAATGTTAACACATTGTAAAGGTTAAGCAACATCGACTCAGGCCGGTCTTAGGATGGGTGACCATTTCTTAAGACATTGAGACCCCTCCGTGCCTCGGAGAGCACGTTAAGCCTTTGGTCCCGGTTGTCATTCTAACATCTATGGCAGTCGTTAGGGGTAGTTGGAGCCCTAAAACAAAAATCCGGCCGGTCTCACTACAGAACTTCGATATCGCCCATGGGCAGTCGCTTCACGGAAAATATCGAAGTTCAGCCGAATCGCAGTTAGACTGGAAAGCCGACCTCAACTGAGTTGGGAAAAGGCTCGGTGAATGATGATTCATCAATTGCAATTGTTTACGAAAATTCAAAATTTTCGACTGACTTCCAAAAAAAGAGGAGGTTCTCATTTCGATTTATGTTTTTTTATTTATGATTGTTACCTTCTTTGGACTTTGAAAGGAATTGAAAGCAAGTACTTTTCTAGTGGTCCCATTTCAATTTGGTCCCATTCCGACGATTATTTGGTCCAATTTAGGTAATTTGCAGTCGGTTTTTGTGTCTTTTTTGACAAATTTTCCAAGTGAAAGTTTTACGGTCATACGGTCGCATGAAGGTAAATTTTATTTATCACAAAATTTCACTACATCGTACTTCCAATATTAAAAGTTTAGTAGTATCTAACCCAGATATTTCTCAGGCAATATTCTTTCATCGAGCTTCTAAAATTTGCAAGAGTGGCACTTGCTGCAAGCGTTGTTCACGGCTTTACCAACCTTGCATGGAAAACATGCCGTATACAAGTATCGGAATATCGAACTTTCGTTAGTAGAACATAAAAGTATCCATGACAGTGCAGCGTTCTTGTCATTCTATTCGCTATAAACTGCAAAAGACTGCAGACAGACAGTCATCCATACATATTGTCACGCCTTTTTCCCATTGGGGTAGGTAGAAACCATGAAATTCGACTTGCTACGATTCTGGTATACTTCTTTCGCTTCTTCCACTTTCATTACTATTTTGATTAATTCATTACGTTCGGTCGAAGAACACCAAGGTATCCTTAAAGTTCTAGTTATCCTATTCGCTATAAACTGCAATATATTGCAGACAGACAGACAGACAGACATACATCACGCCTATATCCCTGAAGGGGTAGCCAGAGGTGCATCACACACCCACACTTTGCCAGTAATTTTGTTGGTCCCACGTAATAGGGAGCAAGCATATTGTCGTTACCAGGCACTATAAGAAAATCAATAACCACTTAATAATTCAAACCAAAATTTCAACAGTCAGGACAGATGTTACATATCACTAAATACAATCTCTGCGATCCAATCGGTATTGTTTACGACACAACACAATATCACGTATTATCTCCAAGCGGGTCTTAACTAGTCCGAGACGCCCAGTACTTTAATTGACTGTGCCATAGTGGCTGGCATGTAAGATTTTGCCTTTCATCAGCATTTCATCGCAAGGTAACGGGTATCAATTTTTTTTTCAAAATTACAATATAGCTGCTACTTTTTATTAAATTCATTCGGCCATTTTGGACATAACCCATTATAAATGTGCCTGGTGACGGCAATAGGCTTGCCCCTTATTACTTGGGACTAAAAATACTGGCAAGTTGTGGGTGTGTAATGCACCTCTGCGTGATATATGTGTGTGTGTGATCTCCAAGCAGGTAGACAGAGCATTCATTACTACTACATTTCGCCAGTCCAAAGGCTCCACCCATAAGCCCATTGAAGTTTTCGAGCACTTTGAGTATTCTTGCTAGAATCTCCTACGTGTGTCAGCAGGTGCACGGCGTGCAAGTGAGGATGACGAACTCTTTAGATAGGGATAGGGCCTTTTTGCACCCATTTTTACCCGACTGCGTAAGTGAGGGTTATCATTTACGCGTTTATGTATGTGTGTTTGTACGTTTCTTTGTTCCTCTTTACAAGCCTAACGTCTGAATGGATTTAGCGGGACGCGGGACTCTAATGTCAGTTCAAACCTAGATATGAAATGAGTCCTGTCTGCTTATACTCGTAGTTGAATATGAGAATCTGCATATATAGTTACTTGCAGTGACATTCTTTTTCAATAACAATATTATCTACCTAAATATAATACTGTATTATATAATACGATATTCCGAAGTTGAGGCTTATAATTCTGTAAACATTTTGATTATTATAATTCCACCCCTAAATTGCTATAATTACTTCCCACGACTTACAAATATATACATAATTATTATAGGTAATTAATGCCAACACTAAGCTTCGTTTTAACTTTATATTCAATTAGTTCATATTATTATTATCAGTTACTTTATGCTATCGTAGTTAATTTATGCTACGGCAATTTATCCAACTATCTTTGCCCTGTGCCAGTATTGCCCAATTGTTTTTGATCTCGGAAAATTTTAATTCACTTTTTAATAACAATAAGTTTAAAAAAAACAAAGAGAATTTTCTTAAAAATTTAATTCAATAGGTACCTACTCAAAACTAGTTTTACGAGATCAAAACATTAAAAAAATATTTTGTGAAAAAAAATGTACCTAGTTCCTAAAAATTCTATCTTCAACATTTTACTCTACATAATAAACGTCATTACTTACTTCAATCCAAACGTCAGTAGAACTTCTCTTTGAACACTTAACACAAAAAGTTATAAGCACCAATATTTTTCACAGCAGTCTCGCACCACCGGTAACCCTTAAGTTAATTCACAAAGGTCGGCTGTTCGCATAACACGTGCGACCAGCTCCGCGGTCTGCCCACAACTGAAGCTTCAGCTCGTAATATAGGAGCCTCCTATATTGTTATGTAGATGCAAAAGGGTGTAATGCACCATTCTATCATCCCCTATATTACAAAGCTTCAGTATTTCTCTGATAAGTTTATTAACTCATAAACTATAAAGCATTTAGATTACTTATTTGCTCGGTAACTGAAATATAAACTTAGCTTTTATTTTGCACATTCTCGCACGACGTCATCTAGCCCAAATTAAGCTATGGGATTTAGATGACTGATAAACATACTTATATATTTCTAAGTACATACATATTATACATAGAAAATACCCAAACTCCGAAACAAACATATGTGGATCACACAAATAATTTGATTCGATCCGGAATCGAACCTGCAACCTTAGGGACGGCAGTCGCATACTCATACCACTGCACTTGTAATTGGCAAAATGGTTTAGGTACTTTGAATTGATAACAATATTTACTTTGGAAGAGTGATGTCGGCCACTATCATTGTTATTTCTTTGATCCAGTACAATTAAGAAGATTTAGATCCAAATGTTGCCTAAAAAATACTAACCTCTTTTTGATTTATACATCTAAATATTGATGATTATTTTATTCACATTTCGTATTATATTATGTCATCAAGTATTACAAATAGAACTTTAATTATCAATGATGCGATGACGTTAACCGCTACACGACTCGACGAATAGCGAGGGAAATAGTGAGGAACATCGTGTGTAATTACTCGCCTTGCCTCATCATTCGCCTCGCCACTTGTCGCACCCGGCGAGTATATTACTACTCGTACGTGATAAGATAAGACTTGCGCTCGAACCACTTTTAGTCAATAATATTTTGGGCTGTTACCAGAAAAAATTAAAGCTACAACTAAAAATAGGGTATGTCAAGTCTTGAAAGGAAGATATTTTTTTGGATCTGTACAAATACGCACCGTTGAGATCACAGCGCTCAGATCTCAACTTATCACACACGAGTTTTACTCCCAGGACCATCCATGATTGGGGCCTGAGAACGGTGGGGTAGCCACCCGCCGTCCTTATAGAAGCAGGCTAGAAGGGTCGAGTTCAGCCCCACAGCACGCAACCAGATTCACTCAGCGACGCGGGATGAAATCTGACCCCAACGACGCGGGATAAAACCCGACCAAACCCCAGCGCAGATGCTACACAGGTGGCCAGAGCCGGAGAGCGCTACAGGAAATACCTTTAGGTGCGTACCAGAGACACCCGCGGCAATGCACATAAGAGTGGCCGCGGTTTGGCGGAATTAAAAAAAAATACGAGTTATACTAGGGGAACGCGTGTGGCCACTAGGGAATTTGTTTGCGGCAACGCGATGAGCTACGCGAGGAGCAACGCGAGGTGCAACGCGAGGAGCAACGCGAGCGGACATCGTTTAGCCGTACCTGTGTTAGGAACTTTTATTTCTTTACTGCTAAGATATATTTGTCATATAGTTTGGCCTACCTATACTTAATTAGATTTAACAATTCTGTAAAGAGAGGTAAACCTAATACACACTGTCGGAAATCATACATTCCAGTATGACATTTATTGCTACCTTCTTGTTTCGATGCGTCTATCCTCACGAGATTACAAGTGCCTGAGCTCTGTTGATTGCAGTTAGTTGCTAAACCAGATGGCAGTTGTTAGTTGCTAACGTCTTTAGTGTTATGTCTGTTGATAGATCTGTATGTCTGTACAGGGAACATTGGATTACTGTGTCGACCCGATCTCACTTGGGAAATCTTTGAATATAGATCCCACTTACATTAGTCTACGCAGTGTGGAAACGAGGGTTATTATTCGTAAATGTGTTATTCATTCTATTTTCTTTTCTGCAATTTATATTATTATGTAAAACTAGCGGACGCTCGCGGCTTTGCACGTGTGAAATAGTTTTTTGGTTCTCAATTACCGCGGGAACATATTCCCGGGATAAAAAGTAGCCTATATTACACCTTATTATATCAGTTTTCTACTACTGAAAGTCATATTAAAATCGGTTCTGCCGTTCCAGAGCTTAGCGGAAACAAATAGACAGACAGATGAACAGACAGACAAAAATTTAAAAGAATTCATTTGTCGGTATCGTGTATTAGCATTAAATAAAAAGCTGGTAATTAGAAATTACGTGTAATGGATGTGTGGATATTGATGTCCAGGAAATAAAATAGAAGGAATAAAATAGAAGAAACACTACTAATACAAATACTGTTCTAACCAACAAAACCAGTCTCACAGTTAACTGTCATGTGTTATTCTTACTATTATAATAATAATGTCTAACTTCTGTATTGTGCTGCCTAACCTGGACTCATACCTACATTATTTTCAAGGTATAATATATGTAGGTAAGGTATATTACCGTCGGGTGCCCCTGGAAATACGAGTACATTCTGCGTGCGTCCAGACCGACCAGAGACGCCCGGCGACGGACGTGAGAGCGGTCGCAGCCTTAATCCGCGGAATTAAAAAAATAAAATATTTAGTTTTCTTGTCTGAACAGTAAACCGTATTATTTATCTTTTTTCGCGAATTTCTTTGAAATTTGGTGCACAAGTTCTTGTTCGTAACAGTAAAAGTAAATTAATAATGATATTTCCTTGTCTGTTTTACGTTTGGCGCTAGATTCGGAAATATTAAATCAGTTTTGTAAACTGAACTGAACAAACATTTTTGCAACGGATTTAGCAATATCTTGTAATACGACGTGTCAACAACAAAAAACAAATGAAAATTCCAAAAAAAAACAGCAAAAATACCTAATCCTCGTATTTCAAACATGGAACAGCATCCGTCAACAAAATTAAATAAGGAGTGTCAGCTCCCCTGAAATACGAACAAAGCACTAAAGTGGTATTAAAGTACAACAACTTGTATATCTGATCAGAAATCGAGTGAAGGGTGAAAAGGGAACGAACTTAAAGTCAATAAAAGACAAACCATGAAGATGTTCGAGCAATCTCCCGTCAATTTTGAACGAAGACAGGGACATGTGTATACCGCACAATGATAAGTTTATAGACTCGTCATTTTGTTTGTTCACTGTCCAATATTTGATTTTAGAATCTGGTTTTTGTTGTTGATTGGTTGATTGTTTATTTTAGAACTCTTTAAAAATTTCCGGGACACATCGCTTTGGTTCACCCTCCATTACAAAGAAACAACGAAGTGATTGGCAAAATATGGACGTGAATAGTCACTGTAACCCTCCCTCCTACAACTCCCTAGTGCGACAGGGTTACCCTGGATCTCTCGTGGAAAGATGTACTGCTCCATTGCATCAAGGGTCATAATAACCAAGGAGCACAATATGAAGTTTCCGCCAGTCACACCACGGTGATTTAATTCGTTGGACCACTTTTAGATCAAGATGTATTAAAACAAAAACCACATAAATAAACCATTTCTAATCAAAATAAATAAAATGTTATTTCAAACAATTTATCCATCCAATTAACATTGCTTACATACACTTACCTCAGTAAATATCTTGGCAATTAAATCCAAAGTAATTACTGGCCATTAGAAAAGAGTGTTCCTGAGTTTTTATTGCCAGGTTCTTTTTTCACTGGGTTTACCTATTGCTTTGCGAATCTGGTAGTAAAAGTAAATGTAGAAGCAATAATCTTCACGTTCACAAGTGTAACTTTGTTAGTTTCATGAATAAAAATATTATCAAATTAAAGTATGTCCTATTTAATGACTCAGCGGGCGTCCTCAGTACTAAGCTTGGGCGTTTTGCCTCGAGCCACGTCAGTTCTTTTGCCCTCAGATCCTTGGCGCTGAAAGTCTCCAGGTGTTGTTTGGAGCGCCCACACGTCCTTTTTCATTAAAGAATTTATTCCACACCTTGTCACTCACTTGAAGACCTAGCATAAATTATACGATCCTACATGGTATCCTGGGTATCTACTTTTAATATGAGTTATTTATTACTCTCAATCTTTTACTCCTTCGACCTACACACTTGACCGTTCAGATGGACATCAATAACAGGGTTCAATGTGATCCAGCGCTCTTGGTACAGTGGACACCATTAATCATTTTCGTTCATCGCTTTTCATTCATACTCCACAGTTGACCGACCCGTACCCTTGATGAATCATACTTATCAATATCAGCTTTTTGTTCTATTTCAGAACTTTTATTTGGTAAAAAAATATAAAGGGACTAGCCTCTTTTTACTTTTTAGTTCATGAATACATTCGAAAATCCTTAAAGACGTTTACTACTTATTTTTGCCTGATATATTGGAGATCTCTCACAGTGTTCTGTCCGATTCACTGACCACTTACCCCGAAGAAGTAGGAAGAGGTACATTACACACTCACACTTCGATTGTTATTTTGTTAGGCATCATAATGGCATCATTACAATAACCAGGACCGATGTTACATCTCACTAAATAAATTCTCTGTAGTTCGAGAGATTTTTCATAATTTATCAAAATCAGAATCGCACTCTCAGGTACATCAGCGTGATTATTGCAATGTATTAATATTAACTGACTACCTCGGTGGCACAATGGTACTATGTACGGACTGCCACGCTCGAGGTCTCGGGTTCGATTCCCGGGTCTGGTGGATAATGTATAATTCTCTTTAGAATTTTACCCAGATAATTATCCCAGAGTCTGGAACTTGTGCCCGGTAAATGGCAATAGGCTCGCCCCCTATTACATGGGACCTAACATAGCTGGCGAGATGTGGGTGTGTTTGCACACCTCTGCCTACCCCTTCGGGGAAAAAGGCGTGATGCTATGATGCTATGTATTAATATTAATTTTTTAAACTAGCATTTCCGTTAACCCCTCCAGTTAAGCTAAAAATGCTTGTATTAAGAGTGGGTTAACGTCAATAGTGTGATGAACAACCGAAAATCGAACTCACGTCGTCCTTGAAACGCAAATACAACCCCTTAGCCACCAAGCTAAGAACTCTTCAAAATAAATATTGGATGGAAACAGGCGCTACCTAGCGAAAATCCATGACAAAGTAATGGCTATGTAAATTGTTAAAACTTTTCAAATTATAATAGCATTATCTTCGCAAAATTAAAGGACAATAAAACGTCGACAATTGTTTCGCCTCTAAACGAGGCATTATCAAGACTGTCTCAGAGAGAACAGCGAAATATGAAGCCAGAACATATTTGCTTTTAAGTATGAATGTGTAACTATCGCTAGCGCGATGTAGGATTTGTCATAATAACTAACGTGGGTAGAAACTACAAATTATGATAACGAAATTCAAAAAATAGGTATTCAACAATATAATACATTACTCTTTATTACATAGAAAATGCAAAATGACACACACAAACCAACAAACCACTACTGTGTCTGTCTGTTCACAAACAAATTAAGTAAAGGAGATGTATGAAAATCTGTTTGTTCGTTGAGTAAGGTGTCCGCATTCCTCCTTACTATTTCCAACCTCTCCCAGACACATAACTTTGACCCTTTCTCACATAAACGTAAAACTTTAAAGGTGTTATCGTTGTTCAAGGAATGGTCCGTATCAAGAAGATGTCTCGCGAAGTGGGATTTCTCAGGACAACCGTTGCGAAAAGCCTGCCAGTCTGCCCTACATACTGCATATCACAACCATCGCAACTCAACAATTAAACTCCTGACCTGTGTGAAACCGGAACTAAATCCTTGCCATTACACAACTCCCTCAAGGTGTTCTGTGTTCAAAAAGCTCATGATCTCATGATCTTAGCTACACTCAACGAAATGGAACCCACAAACGGCAAACATGCAGTGTACTTCCTAGGTGGATCCTGAGATGTTTGTAATAAACGAAAACTAGCATTTCTACGTTTCTTATTTAACATTGAGTACACCATTCCTACTTTATAGCCATTAACGTGCGCTATATGACAAATTATACCCAGTTCCTCGTCGTATGCCTGTGGATTCAACGGAACCTACTCAATAAGCTGTGGAAAGCTGCCATCTTGTGTTGCCATGGGTGGTTGGAAGAGTAAGGGATAACTGTGTCCGTACATGTTGGTTTCCTGTAGATACTAAACTTATGAACACCACTTCTCCTAGAGATTGAGAGGTCTAGAAAGTTAAGGGTAGATTCTGATTCCTCTTCTAATGAGAAATCAATCTTAGGGTGTACTGAGTTCAGCCTCAAAACCAGAACACCAAGTTGACGCCTTGTACCTGTACCAAAAATGTCAAGTAATATTATAAAAATACTAAATTAAGTAAGTACATAAATAACCATTAGAAAATGATTCTTTCGCTGGTTCGGTAAGTTGGTTCTCCTGAGAAGAGACCAGCAAGAAACTCAGGTAGATTATCCATTTTCTTTTTTAATATTGTTTTGTTTACATTGTTACAATTAGTTTATATTGTATTATACGAGTGGCCAACAACAGAAGATTAGGGTGACCATGCATTTTTATCATTAAGATATTCGTCTACATTATAGTAGCCTTTCATCATCAAACATTTTTTAACTACTATTTTAAACTTATTAAGAGGCATGTCAACCAAATCCTGAGGAATTTTATTATAAATTTTTATACATTTGCCTACAAACGAATTACCAACTTTATGAAGTCTAATTTTTGTCATTGCCAGTTTATTTTTATTTCTTGTATTAAAATTATGGTTATCGGAATTTTTTTTGAAGAGATCTATGTTCTTCCGTACATATAAGATGAAGAAAATATGATACGAAGATAATGCTATTATAATTTAAAAAGTTTTAACATCTTACTTACCATTACTTTCTTCAAATAAGTTAGACTTATTAAAGAAAGCAACCTATTTTAACATTCTATCAATTATGTAAATAGCAAAAGAAAGTACTTGATCTTCGTCGCCACGTCTAACACTTCATTAAATTGAGAATATTTCAACGGTTCAAGCACAATTTGTTGTACAAACACAGCGGTAGTTTGTGGTTCTAATTAGTTACTTGGCACGGTTACTTGTCTTTGAGATGAGAAGTCTTACAAGCATTTTAGAATCCTAGATTTCTAAACGCAAATGAGAGAATTTGGTAGATATTTACTTAAATTTTGGTTTAATCTAGGTACTAGGTATACCTAGTAGCTATAGAATAAACTTTTTTATTACAGTAAAAAGTCGTTTTTGTATACCTATTAAAATAATTACAAAAAAAATTAAAATAAACAAACTTAGAAAAAACATAGGTGGGTGGGACGAGATTCGGATTGTCACTTGCTACAGTCCTGGTACTTGGTGGTACTTCTTATCCTACATCAAATTTCCCATGCTCGGCAATTACCATTCGATTATCAGACGCGATATTGACCAGTACTTCTTCCGTTGATTGGCAGGTGCACTTCTTACAGGTGAGGATAGCTTGAGCATCTATGATCTTATTGAGACTAATATGAACCTATAAGTTAATATACTTTACAAGCAGTGAAGTATGCTACTACTACTTATAAAATTATTAATTGATGGGCATCAGAGCCCTCTAGCTGTGTCTAAACGTAATTGCAACATTACGCACAGCCTACCATAGTAAATAGTTCCTCATCTACCGGTAGATGGCGCTCTGGCGACGTCGTAAGTCGCGATATAAACACAATATGATCACGTGATATGAATCACGTGATCAGATTGTGTTTATATCGTAAAACCTATAAGTTTCCTATATTGAGTACAAAATTTCAACTTCCTTATTTTGTTCTGTGAACCGAATACTTCGGGAGCGGCTTTGTTTATTCTTTCTTTAACTTTTCATTTGTTATCCAATCCAAAAAATATCATTCAAATGTTATTCATTGTATGCTTACAGAAGTGTGTGTGTAAACTTTCATGCAAATCAGTTGATAAATACGGCCTCAAACATGATCTGACAGAACCCGTAGATGGGTACAGACGAAAGAAATTCTCCCCGGTCTGCAAGTTGAAACGGAACCTTCGTTCGCTTCGCTCCCTCAGTCAATGAAAATATACTTCTATTCCATAGACACTATGTTCTTGATTTATAGAAATACATCTATCAACTACACAGCTGGCATAGTTCATGACAATCTGAATTTTCTTACTAGATATTACTAGGGTATCAGAACTTTGACTGTGTATTCAAAACTGTTCAAAGTAGCACCAAATTCTCTGTAGCAGGTGTAGCGTCCAAACGGAAAATTTTCCGCTCGACTGAAAGATCTGACTTCCGACAGATATCGAAAAGTTGTACTCTTGTCTTTCAGTTGTGTAAAATTTGTGAAGGAGTTTTTTTCATGGAAGTTCACTATTTTCATAAGTTTTATTTTTAGTTCTTATTTCTGCAAACTTTTTAAGGTTCCGTGCTAAAAGGGTAAAACGGGAACCCTAGTACTGAGACTTCGCTGTCCGTTCGTACGTCTGTCTTGGTCTGTATCTCATGAATCATGATAGCTATGGGTGCAAAGGGGCTCTACCAACATCTTTAGGGCCCCAGCGACCTCACTTGCTAGTGGCGCACCTGCTGATCAACGGACGAAGTTCGTTAATTTACGGTACCCGTGGAGTGGGTTCGGCCCCTACGTGGGTACCAGGTGGTACGACAGTGTTGTCCGGGGGGGTAACACCGTGCAGCTGTGCTAAAGCCCCCCAAGTAACCCAGCCCAGGCTGGGTTGCTTTAGGGGTTCAGCAGCTGCACTGCCGGGCCCGGGGCGATGTATGGTGCAGCAGGTATGGGACCAGTGGGGGCGAAGCGGAGTCTAGTGTGGGTGGTGTGGGTCGATTCGCCGGCCAGGGAGACCCTTAGCAACGGCGTTGCCGCGGCCGCCCGCAACACAGTCATAGGGCCCGCCTGGGACCAACCACCCCAGGAGGCTGCCCCACATGTTGTGCATAATCCTGATGTGGGATCGCCGCTCCGGGTGGTAACCGGTGTGGGGTAGCGGCGGTCTTGCATCAGGGGGGTTTGGGAGCCCTTCCGTCTGACGGGTCGGCTCCGACCTAACCACACGGTTCTAGACGAAGCTAGCCCCTGCGCTTTGTCACTTACTGCTGCGCCAAATGTCCTGTCTTCACGCTTCTTCTTCACATCACATCTACAAAGGCAGTGCAACATAAAAAAAGTAAACGTTACACAGCGGCCCCAGGAAACCCCATAACTTCACTTTTCGAGGTGGAGTTCACAAACATCCATGGACTCCATGCGAACCTCGATGCCGTCCACCATCACCTTAAGACGGCACGGCCCGCTGTGATGTTCCTCCCTGACGATACGTCTTACCTGTGTTACCCCGGTTATGTCATCGAGGAACAATTTCGAGATAAAGCCGGGGTGTGTATTGAATGGAATGTTAATGTCAAATATGTCAACTTGACAGATGTGATTATGACAGATGTTGTCAATCTGTGGACCACGCTCTCTGCAATTAGCTGTTGAACATCTCACACGCACTTGTAACTAATATTAATTATTAAATAGATTACATTACAAAACATTGTAAAATATTACAACCAATAAATCCCTGAAGACCCCAACGTCATATTTTATTGAAGAAACCCAACAATACATGGCGCAGCCCTCTGATTTAGAAGGATTCTGAATCGTATCTACGAACTCTCAAGAAAGCACACTGCAAGTAAGTGAAAGGAAAAAACGAAATAATGTCCCAAGAAGATAAAGCTGATGTCATTACGTGCGCAGTAGAATATAAAACTTAGATAACATTGATAATTGTTATACGCAATGGCAGAGATTTCTTCAAACTTTCAAGACATTCATAATGGCGGCTGGCCTAGAAAAATATTCCGAAATGAGGAAAGCTGCAATTTTCCTAAATTGTATAGGACAACATGCACAAGAATTATACTACAACGTATTGAAAACAGATGAGAAGGCAAAATTAGATGATTTTATAAATAATTTTGAAAATTATTTTAATCCCAAGCAGAATGAGGTAATTAACAGCTATAATTTCAACAAGCGTTATCAAGAAGATGGCGAAACATTTGATGCATTTTACACAGCAGTCAGGAAGATGGCTGAAAATTGCAATTGTGGAGACCAGAAGGAACGCATGATAAGAGACAGGATCGTCATTGGTGTCAAGGAACAACGGATGCAGCAAAAGCTTCTTGAAATCAAGGACCTTTCAATGACCAAGGCGGTGGATATTTGTCGGTCTGCAGAACTGTCCAGAGAACACATGAAGGTGCTGACCAACCCGTCGGTTCATGCAGTGCAAGTGGAGTGGTCATCAAAACATCACACCCGATAGATAATAAAGCTAAATATACTAATAATAAAAATAGGTCATTTAATAATAATTTTAAGAATAATAGTAACTTTAATAAGAGTAGCTTCAATACTAATTACTACAAGTGTAAAAAATACAACACTGACCATGGCCCAAGGCAGTGTCCAGCTTATGGCAAGCAGTGTAATAAATGTAAAAAGATGAATCATTTCAGCGTAGGTTGTAAAGTAGATGTCAGTAAAAAAGTGCATAATATTGATGAGAATTTGGAACAGAATTTTGTGCATGACTTATGACTAGTTTGCACCATCGATATAAAAAATAATGAATGGACAGAAATTGTAAGAGTGGATAATAAAAATGTTAATTTTAAATGTGACACAGGGGCACATGTAAATGTTATTTGTTTAGGTAAGTGATTTGAGAAAAATAGTCGATGATGATAAAAAGATAAGATTTTCTGAGACTAGAACAGTAATAGAGGTCTTCGGGGGCTTGTCACCCCCGAAGACCTCTATTACTGTACTATTACCTATTGGGAAAATAATATTAAAAGTTTACAATAATAAAAATGAAGATAATGGTTATTTACTGACTGAATTTATTATAATAAAAGAAAAGTTTAGACCTATATTAGGTTTAAATACATTAATGAAACTCAATACATCATATCATATTAGATATCACCATATCACAATATGTTAAATAATATTAATGTTAATACGATCAAAAGTAAGAAGGATTGGAATACTAATAAGGAAAATATTATTAATATCAATAATAAACTGTTTCAGGGTTGTTGTACTGTTGGAGAGTTTAAGAGTCCTCTGCAGTTACGCATTCAACCAGGTGTGGAACCTGTAGTGAGACCACTACGGAGAGTGCCTAACGCACTAATGAAGCGCCTCGCAGACAAGTTGGAAGCTCTGGTGAAGCACAAGGTCATTGTGAGAGTCGAGCACCCGAAAAAATTTGTAAGCAATTTAGTAATTATTGAAAAGAAAGATGGTGCACTAAGAATTTGTTTAGATCATAAAGATCTTAATAAAGTATTAATAACAGAACATTATTTGATACCTACGATAGACTAAATTGTGTCGAAAATAAGTAATAAGAATTGTTTTTCAGTACTTGATCTATCAGATGGTTTCTATAATATTAAATTGAGCGAAGATTCTAATGACCTCTGTACTTTTAACAGCCCCTATGGCTGTTATAAATTTTTAAGATTACCTTTTGGGGTATCAGTGGCTGCTGAAATATTTCAAAAGTACAGTGAAATCGCTTTTGGAGATATACCAGGTGTAATAGTGTATTGCGATGATCTTTTGATTTGTGGTGACAATGAACAGGAACATGATGCAATATTAATCAAAGTTTTTGAACGAGCTTCAGAACACAATGTAAGATTTAATAAGAATAAATTTCAATATAAGTTAGATGAAGTGAAATATTTTGGTCACATTTTCTCAGCAAAAGGCATGAAAATATACCCCAACCGGGTAAATGCCATATTAAAAATGAAAAGTCCCATTAATAAAAAACAATTACAAATTTTCTTGGAATGGTAAGTTACTTAAGAAAATTTATTCCTAATATGGCTAATATTGCATCACCACTACATTTATTGTTAAAAAAGAATGTAGATTGGATATGGACTGAAGTTCATGAAAAAGTTTATAATAATCTTAAGAAATTAATAACTGAAGCACCAATATTACAGAATTTTAATAGTAGTTTGCCTATTGTTGTACAATGTGATGCATCCAAGGATGGCATTGGTTGTTGCTTATTACAAAATAATAAGCCAGTTTGTTTTGCATCTCGTAGTTTAACACAGTCAGAGCGTAATTTTTCCCAGATTGAAAAAGAATTATTAAGTGTGGTGTGGGCCACCAAAAAATTTCATCATTTCATTTATGGACATAAAATAACTATAATAAATGATCATAAACCATTACAATGTTTATTAAAGAAACACTTACATGACATACCATCACCCAGATTGCAAACGTTAAAACTTAAACTACTAAAATATAATATTGAATTTAAATACTTACAGGGTAGATTTTTGTACATAGCAGACTTACTATCACGTTCATACTTGGAAGGAAAAGAAGTTGATGAGTCATATATGTATGAGGTCATACATTGTGTGGGCCTCACCCAAAATTTAGAATGCACAGAAGAACAAAAATCACAATTAGTTAATGAAAGTTCAAAGGATAGTGACTCAATAAAATTAATAGAATTTATTAAAAATGGTTGGCCTAGTGGTAATAATATACCAGATTATTTACATGCTTATCATAAGATAAAAAATGATCTGTCGTGTGATGATAATTTAGTATATTTTAAAGACAGGTTAATTATACCAAAGAATCTAAGAATGACAATTATAAAAACATTACATGAAGGACACATAGTCATGTCAAAAATGAAACAATTAGCTCGTAAATTATATTATTGGCCCCACATAGATAGTCAAATAGAAGAATTTGTTAAAAACGTGTTTCCCCTGTCAAACCTATCAAAACAATAATATTAAAGAACCATTACTTTCACATTCGGTTCCTAGTTTACCATTTTCAAAGATAGGTATTGACATAATAGAATTTAAAAGAAAAAGTTATTTAATAATATATGATTGATATTGATAATAATATATGATGCTAGTGCAATTAATAGTAGTTTGTTAGAGTTGTTTAGTAACTTTGGTGTTCCTAGTGAGATCGTTTCAGATCATGTACCATTTGATTCTCGAGAATGTAGACAATTTGCACAGGAATGGGGTATCAAATATACTTAAACCAGCCCTAGATATTCACAATCGAATGGAATGGCTGAGAGAGGAGTTCAGATTGCTAAGAAAATTATGTATAAGTGTAATGAAGACAACACAAATTTTAGAGTTGCTTTATTAAAATATAGGGTTTCACCGGTGGCTGGAACAAACTTTTCTCCTTGTGAATTGTTAATGAACACGAATTTAAGAACAAAATTAATAACCACACATAATTATTTACAACCAAAGTTAAATTACAATGTAGAGTATCAATTAAATAAACAAAAGGATAGAAATGTACAAAATTATAATAACACAAGTAGAATTAAAAAAGACTTTGCTGTTGGACAAAAAAATTGGTTTAAGAAAGATGTGAATGAGATATGTGGTTAGAAGGTAAAATAGTTGGTATAAATGGAAATAGGTCTTATAATTTAAGAGATATTAACAATGTAAATTACACTCGAACCCATTTCTACATAAGACCAGCGTAGGCTTTGTGTTGTGAGGAGGTACTGGTTGAATGTGCGGCTGTAGTTGTACTATAAGTTGTATTTTTATTATATTATATTTGTACTTAGTATTATAATAGTATTAGTTAAACTTAAGATTAAACAATTGTTGAAAAGGGGATGAAGAACCTATTATAAAAGTAAATTTGTGTTAAAAGGGAATTTGGTAACTTGTAAAAATAAAATTTGTTTAGTTTTTTTAAAAGAAAGAAAGAAAGAAAGAATTTCAATGTCAAATATGTCAACTTGACAGATGTGATTATGACAGATGTTGTCTATCTGTGGAGCACGCTCTCTGCAATTAGCTGTTGAACATCTCACACGCACTTGTAACTAATATTAATTATTAAATAGACTACATTACAAAACATTGTAAAATATTACAACCAATAAATCCCTGAAGACCCCAACGTCATATTTTATTGAAGAAACCCAACAATACAGGGTGAACGTGTTCGTTAGGGCGAATGTTTGCTGCCGCCAATTGTGCTGCCTTGAAAACCCCTCCAACTCCGTCCTTTGGCTGTACGTGAACCATGGCTCTATGAGCCAGATCTACGTGTCCGTCTACCGTTCCCACACAGGGGATTCTGAGACAACAAAGCTCTTCCAGTACCTCAGGGAGATGGCTGATGATGTGCAGGTGCCGTTCCCGAACGCTGACCTAGTGTTTCTGGGGGACTTCTATTGCCATCACATTGAATGGCTGGGGTCCCTCAGGAATGATCATGCTGGTAGGGCTGCCCACGCGTTCGCTCTCTCCCACGGTCTGACCCAGATGGTATGCGGGATCACCCGGATACCAGACAGGTCAGATCACGCGCCCGCTCTGCTGGATCTACTGCTGACGAGTCGCCCAGGCCAGTACAGTGTTTCGGTAGGAGCCCCATTGGGTAGTTCCGACCACACTGTGTGGTTCACGCTGGCATGAAGGTGAAGAGTGGTCACCTCCTGCACGTGCTGTACAAATGGCACGACGTCTATGGCACTACTCGTCAGCGGGTTGGGACGGTCTACGCGATTATTATGCGTCCGTCCCCAAGAGCCAGCGCTGATTTGTAGGAAAGGCTCCTTCGGATAGCGCTTCTGCGATTGCTGGCGAGATCAGTTTAGGGATGGAATATTATATCCTTTCACTGATCACAGTATCCGCAGAGCCCGTCCTTGGTTCGGGTGAAATTGTGCCAAAGCTGTTCGACAAAAACAGTCGGCATATCGCGCCTGGATCAGGGCCCGGGCTCTGCGCGACCCAAACGTGGGCCACCGCAAAGTGGCATACAACCGGGCCACAAAATCCAGCAAGCCACCGCTTTGTTACCCAGATGGAACACTGTGTAGCGAAGATAGCTTCTTCCCTACCAGAATAGTAATAAATAAGAACACTTGGGATGATTTTATAGGTATAACATAACATAAAAATAATGTAATATAATGTTCGAGATAACAGATTACAAGTTATACTGCCACGGCTTTAGGGGTCGTGGATGATAAATGATTCTAGATAATGTTAGGTATTTAGTTTAGTATAGGTTACAGGCTTCAGGTCCAAGGCAGTGCTGTAAGATGAACAGCGACTTGCCTGGATATATTGTAGCACGCGCAGAGAGTTGCAGCGCTGGCGCGTGATTCTTGGAGGGGCGCTCGCACATGCGGTGCGCATCGCAGCTGTGTGACGTAACACACCGACGTCACACACCCCCCCTTTCAGGGAAGAATTTTCGCTGGGGGAAATTCTTTTCCTAGGTCCCCCCCAGTGTCAGCTTCTTCTCGGCACTGCATGAGGACCCCTCAGCAGTCCATCAATTCCCTGAAACAGTATAAAATGTGTGGTAAATAAAAGGTGTTTATGACTTAGGATATAGGCAAACATGTGCAAAAAATCAGTAATCAGTCAAGAATCGGTCTGTGTTGGCAATATTCATACAACTCGTAAAGGACGCAGACCGGTTCTTGGCCACATGGCGACTTTAATGCGTTCAAATCCGCATGGGCCAAATGATAAGCCTCCCAGACGGGCTTAATTGATTTTGCGGTGGTAGGCAGAGATATATCAATTCTAGATAGTCTATGAAACACATAGTGAATAATTGATTCCGTTCTATTATAAAGATTTCTATCGAATTTAGATTTTAAAGAGGTGATGTAGTTTTTTATTCTACTTATGGAGTTATTAGATGCAGTTATATCGATCTCCGGAGTATATTTAGAATATCAAATTTCTTCCGGGGATATTTTGGAAACTTTGGATAATTGACTGCGTAATTCCTCAACGGATTCGCCAGGTGTGTCATCTCTGATGAGTACCTCATACGTTAGTTCTGGTTTGATGAGATGCACAAATGAAATTGCGTAGGCCATGGTTATTGGTTGAGCAGATACGAAGTACACAAAAAAATAGAGTAGAAAAAAAATAGAATCAATTTCTCGTCTAAAAGGGTGATAGTATTAGGTAACTTTGCAACAGGTAGATTAGTTGCGTAGATAAGGATTGCGCGGCCATGGCATGTGCTCACCATGTGCGCGTCGTATTTACAAAGACAGAATAATCATTTAGAGATTTGTGAGACTGTTATTTATTAAATACACAGAATTAGCACTTTAATTTTATATAATAGTACGTACCCTTGTAGACGGGTTCACACAATTTCACATAGAAAAAAAATTATAGATTGAACGTGCACTTGACCTTGAGACCTGTAACCTTTTAAGCCTTTTATCGGGCGCCACTGTAACGAAGATAGCTTCTTCCCTACCACAATAGTAATAAATAAGAAAACTTGGGATTATTTTATAGGTATAATGTTCGAGATAACAGATTACAAGTTATACTGCCACGGCTTTAGGGGTCGTGGATGATAAATGATTCTAGATAATGTTAGGTATTTAGTTTAGTATAGGTTACAGGCTTCAGGTCCAAGGCAGTGCTGTAAGACGAACACCGACTTGCCTGGATATATTGTAGCACGTGCAGAGAGGGCGAAGTGACGCTTGTCCTTCGTATATATACTACGACCTTGTCGCAGTGCTGGCGCGTGATTCTTGGAGGGGTGCTCGCACATGCGGTGCGCATCGCAGCTGTGTGACGTAACACACCGACGTCACAACTGGCTCACAAAGCCCAAGAGAAAGCGGATATGCTCGCAGACCTCTTTGCGGCTAATTCCCGGGTCGACGACCGTGGCCTGCAGCCCCCCGCCA
Organism: Nudaria mundana; assembly: GCA_963556515.1. Classification (NCBI taxonomy): domain Eukaryota; kingdom Metazoa; phylum Arthropoda; class Insecta; order Lepidoptera; family Erebidae; genus Nudaria; species Nudaria mundana. The sequence goes on from OY748299.1 coordinate 3,325,688, forward strand.
CCTCCAAACTGTGGCCACACTATGCCTGACATTGTACTCAGGCAATGCGATGTCCGAACAGTGCTGCGATCACTCGACACGCGGAAAGCCAGTGACAGCATTCCGGTGGGGTACTACGCGAAATGCGCAGCTGAGTTGTCTCCTGCACTAACTCGTCTGTACCGCCTGTCTTACTCCACAGGAATCGTGCCGGAGGTATGGAAGGAGGCAAACGTACAAACCAATCCCCAAGAAATGCGATCGGTCTGATCCAGGCAACTATCGAGCCATTTCTGTCACCTCAGTCATCTGCAAGGTGTTTGAGCTGATCATCAATAAGCAGCTCATGCGATACCTCGAAGATCACTTGCTAATAAATGATCGGCAATACGGATTCAGGCCAAAACGATCAACGGGTGATCTTCTGGCGTTCGTAACGCATGTCTGGGGGTGAGGCTATGGAAAGGCACGGCGAGTCCTTGGCGATTAGCCTGGAGATCGCCAAAGCCTTCGATAGAGTCTGGCTTGCTTCGCTCCTTTCCAAGCTTCCGGCATATGGTCCTACCTCCTCAACTGTGCAGCTGGATGGCCAGCTTCTCGCTTTTTGCAAGTGAATGCCGGGGCGCCGCAGGGCCTACGCGCTGTCACCAACTCTCTTCCTTCTGCATATCAATGATATGCTATCCCTCGGGAACATTCATTGCTATGCAGATGACAGCAC